>CM016626.1:19366079-19967867 GCA_005393395.2 Gossypium australe
TATGAAAATAGACTCAATAAGCTTTAAATCATATCTCATCCAACTTATAATTCAATTTCTACTATTTTTGGTGATTTTCAAATTTACATCATGTTACTGTCCAAAGCCAGTTCTATTGTAAATTTTTGCTCTATTTCACTTTAATTGTGTTCATCACTTGCTTATACCAATCTTTCCGATTTCCGATTACATACTGAGCATATTGTTCATGCGTACATTTGACACATTTCTCAATTGGTCACATTCCACACTTGCACTTATTCATAACATGATCGTATTCAATTACACTTAGTCATCACACAATCACATGTATTTTCTCTTAGTCCACTTAGTCATCACACAATCACATGTATTTTCTCTTAGTCAATTTTTCGTTGAACTCGTCGTAATAATAATAGATACACGATGGCCTACACATGTACCACCCTTGTAGCTATCTGGTACACATAGTAGCCTGCACTTAGTACTATACATGACCAAAAACCATTTCGTAATTCTCTTGTACACATAGTTGAGCTCAACATTAACAATCATTCAATCTCTTTCATTTGATTCATTCCTTTGTATTACTTATTATCAAATTAGGAAACGTCTTACGAATTTGAGTACGTCGTTGCTCAGTGCCACGTTTCACAACTCAGTATGGTTTTCCTCATTGAAATACCATACCTACATTTCACAACACGGTATGGAAATACCATACCTACATTTCTTAACTCAGTATGGTTAATACCATACCTACATTTCACAACTCAGTATGGATGATACCATACCTACATTTCATATCTCAGTATGGTTAATACCAACCTACATTTCACAACTCAGTATGGATGATACCATACCTACATTTCATATCTCAGTTGGATGATACCATACCTACATTTCTATCTCAGTATGGATGATACCATGCCTACATTTCATAACTCAGTATGGATGATACCATACCTACATTTCACACTTTGCCATGGATTAACCATGGTCTTATTCCGTCAATTCACAATGTTACGATACGTACTCAATTCTGCGTTTTTCCTAATTTGAATTACCGCATTATTCTCCCATTTATCATAATTTTCACAATCCCACAGCAAATTCATAATTAACAACGCATTATATCATTCAATCATTCACCAATAAACATGTAAACTCAACTATATGAACTTGCTTGCCGAAATCTCGTCAGGTACAGCTGCGTAGCAACTCATACAACCCATCTAATATTAATTTAACATTCAATCTATGTAACATTAATTTTGCCATTAAATTCACATAACACAACAAACATCACATTTTCCATATCATACATCAACTTCTCCTAAACATATTAAATCTTACAATTTATGCCATATCAATAGAAAATTACAATTCAAGCACAATGTTGCATTATTATAACACACGAACTTACCTCGAATGCCAAAACGACCATTTTACCAACTTTCTCGATTTTCGATTTCCTCCAGTTCTACATCCAAATCTCGTTTTTCGGGATCTAAAACATCACATTTCACTTATTTAATTAATATACTACTCAAAACAGTCCCTAACTCAAACTTTGGCAAAATTACAATTTTGCCCCTAAACTTTTACATAATTACGATTTTGCCCCTAGGCTCGAAAATTAAACTTTATTCCTTTTTCTTATGTTTTATGACATGCTGAACATTTTTCCCTTCTATAGCAACTTCAAATTCTTACTATAACACATACTTATGAACAATAACAACTTTTACCAATTAACTCGTTTTACTCGTTTTCACCGAAAATCACTTAGTAAAAATCGTCCCTCTACTCATAAACATGCATAATCTACCATAAAACATCAAAATATACAAGCTTTCAACAATGGCATAATTCAAAATATCCATCAAAATCAAAAATTCAAGCATGGGTTTTGTAGATAACTTAGCAAACGATCTCAAAAACGTAAAAATTATTAAAAATCAAACAAAAACGGGCTTACCAATAAGCTAAGAAACTTGGCCGAATGCTTGAAGCTTTCATGGCTGTTCATCTTTCTCATTTTCGGTGGAAGATAATGAATAGGAAGATAAAATTTGGTTTTATTATATTTTATTATCATTATTTGCCTTTTTACTAAATTAACCTTTAAATATAATTAAATTTACACAAATGCCAAACCAAATATCATCCACTAACTCACAATTGGATTAATTATCATATAAGGACCTTTCCTTTATTGTTCTATAGCTATTTGACACTTTTAACTTATAGAACCCAACTTTTACGCTTTACGCAATTTAATCCTTTTTACCGAATTAAACCACTTAAACGATAAAACTTCTTTACGAAAATTTCACACAACTCTAATATCGTGTTGTAAATATTAAAATAATAATAAAATAAAATTTTCAATGTCGAATTGTGGTCCCGAAACCACTGTTCCGACTAAGCCCAAAATCGGGTTGTTACAAATCGGGACCAATTTGGGTGCTTGGGAAATTTTTTGTGAAATTTTAAAATTTCTCTTAAGTACAGGGCTCACACGTATGTGTGCCAAGCCGTGTGGACTCAATATGACCCATTTACAATAACCTAACCAACCTTGTAAATTGTAAATCGCAACCAATTCAAACCAATATCACAACTAATACAATTTTAATATGCAAATACATTTAAAACATATTAAGACATCAACATAATAATCTATTCACTAAACATTCACAAGCAAACATTAAATTAGTTTAGAAATTTCATTCTATTCCATTTCAAAGTTTAGTATCATATGTGTCATTTTGTCTTCTTATCTTTTCATATGACCATTCAAAACAACATATGTCATCTTTTACAACCAAATCCACCATAACAAACATACATAACCTAGGTACATTGTAACACCCCCTACCTGTATTCGTTGTCAGAATAAGGTACGAGGCATTACCAGAGTTTACAATTTTTTTTTTAAAACCGAGACCAGTCTAATTCAACATATTTTCAAGATAATTCATGCATATTTATAAGATAACTTAAATACATAAGCCATACCAATGGCTAACCTTACATTCATTTCATATTAACATCTATTTTATTAGCTTATACATGCCATTCATTTCCAAACTAAAGTTTCTTTAAATACCGAAATATTGGGGTTGATAGTGTGATGAGTCTCCCACTGATCCGTCCTCCGAGCTCTTAACACTACAAAACAGGGAAAAAGGAAATAGGGTAAGCACTTTGTGCTTAGTAAGCCCATGTAACAAGAATTATACTTACCTAGTAATTTCAATACAATAAACATTCATATACTCATTCAATGCATTATTACCCTAACATTACAAACTCAACATTCAAGTTAGTCCAATAATTTCCATATATCAATAATATATATTATGATTGATGAGCTCATCAATACCATGATTTCCATTTCTTTATATTTTTTTTATATTTATCCCGTTGAATTACTCGGAATTTCGATGGATTTTCAAGGTACACTTTAGTGTACAAATTCGGGTCCGTCAATTCATATTCATGTGCGCACATTTCCATTTCAGAGAGCACACTCCCGCGAACCTCATCCTTACAGCGGGATTACCAGTCCAGGCTAAATCCCCTGTAATATAAACTCACAGAGTATTGTCGGGATTACCAGTCCAGGCTAAATCCCCTGCAACGACAATTACTCTAATGAGCTTGGATCTGAATTACCAGTCCAGGCTAAATTCAGACCCTAATTCGGATTACCCGTCCGGGCTAAATCCATTTTCCACATATTCTTCGGGAGGGCTATATCAGGATAGGATCACCCGTCCGGGCTAGATCCTTTTTACCGTCAATTCCTTTTCAGAGATCCATCGAATTTTCCTTTCATTCAACCGGGATTTCTTTCCCTTTTTATCAAAAATATCAATATTGCATAAATTTTCATACAATGAACATTCAAACTATATTCACATCAATAACATACATTTCAAGCATTTAAGAATATAATTCAAGTTACATGAACTTACCTCGATATTAGTTCGTTTATAAAATCTACTAATCCGGGACTTTTTCCTTTCCTCGATCTAGCTTCGTATTTGAGTTTTCCGGATCTAAATAAATAAATTCAATCATCAATTCAATACATTTCATGTTCACATGTAGCATTTTCTATAATTCTATTATTATTTTTAACTTATTCAAAGCTGTCTACTTGAGTCACAGTCACTAAATTATTTATTTCTCGAGCTACAGAGCTCCAAATGAAGAACCGTTAATTTCCTGAAACTAGACTCACATGTCTTATACCATAAAATTTCCAGAATTTTTCCCAGCCAATTAGTACAGTTTATTCATCAAAGTCCCCTGTTCTGCTGTCTGGCAGTTCTGACTCTTCTTCACTAAAAATTAATTATCTCTTCATACAGAAATTCGATGGTGTTCCCGTTTATTTCTATAGAAAATAGACTCATTCAGGATTCTAAACATATAAATTTAAGCCCCTAATTATTTTTCTTCAATTTTTGATGATTTTCTAAAGTCAAAACAGGGGAACCCGAATTCATTCTGAACCAGTCTTACAAAAATCTAAATATCTCAAAATACAGAACTTATTTTCTTTCCTTGTTTCTTTCATATGAAAATAGACTCAATAATCTTTAATTTCATATCTCACTCAACTTCTAATTCCACTTCTACGATTTTTGGTGAATTTCCAAACTTACTCTACTGCTGCTGTCCCAAAACTGTTTTCTTATAGCTTGTTTTACAATTAAGTCCTTTATCCAATTCTAACTTCAAATTCTTTCAATTCAACCATTAATTCATCATTTTATTCATCATATGCTATATTCAAAAACTCTGAAACTTCAAAAATTTCAACTTAAATTCATCAAAACTTTATTCTAAAACTTATAAAGCATCAAAATTAAAAGAAAAGGACTAAATTAACTTACCAAATTAAACTTCAAGCTTTAAAAACTATATTATCCCTTTTTTTCTTTCTTTTCTCTTCTTCTTTCTCCCTTCACGTTTGCTCTCTGTTTCTTCCTTTGTTTTATCCTTTTGTTTCTTTTCTCTTTTCTTTATATATATATAATAATAGAATAATATAGTAATATAATAATATAATATTAACTAAAAATCTCAGATTTTTCTTCAATTAACCGCCTCAATCTAGACAAAATGGCTTAATTGCCATTTTGGTCCTTTATACTTTCTTTTAATCTATAATTAAACTTTTACTTTCATTTCAATTTAGTCCTTTTCATTTAATTACCTACCCAAACGTTAAAATTTTCTAACGAAAGTTTAATACCACATTACTAACATTTTATAAATATTTATAAAAATATTTCCTATCATATAAAGACTCATGCAAACATATTGAAATAAATTTCTATTTAAATCGGATTTATGGTTACGAAACCATTGTTCCGATAACCTTGAATTTAGGCCATTACAACTCTCCCCCCCTTTTTAAGGATTTTCGTCCTCGAAAATCTTACCAGTAAAGAGGTTTGGATATTGTTTCCTCATTGCCTCTTCCGGTTCCCATGTCGCTTCCTCAATCCCGTGCTTTTGCCACAATACTTTCACCAAATTTATTTTTTTATTTCTAAGCTCCTTGGTTTCCCGTGCCAATATCTTGACCGGTTCTTCACTGTAAGTCATATCCGGCTGAATCTCCACTTCTGTCGGAGAAATAACATGTGAAGGATCTGACCGATATCGTCGTAGCATAGACACATGAAAAACATTATGGATTCTATCAAGTTCTGGTGGCAATGCCAACCGATAAGCGACCGGTCCAATTCTTTCTATGATCTCATATGGCCCGATAAATCTTGGACTCAATTTACCCTTTCGACCGAACCGGAGAACTTTCTTCCAAGGAGACACTTTCAGAAATACCTTGTCACCGACTTGGAATTCAATCTCTCTTCGTTTAAGATCGGCATATGATTTTTGGCGATCGGAAGCTGCTTTTAAACTATCCCGAATAATCTTCACTTTTTCTTCTGTTTCCCGAATTAAATCAACCCCATGTATCTTCTTTTCACTGAGCTCTGTCCAATACAATGGTGTTCTACATTTTCTACCATACAAAGCTTCATATGGAGCCATTTTAATACTGGACTGATAACTATTATTGTAAGCAAATTCAATCAAAGGTAGATACCTCTCCCAATTACCTTCAAACTCTAGTATACAACATCGGAGCATATCTTCCAATACTTGAATTACACGCTCTGATTGGCCATCTGTCTGAGGATGAAATGCAGTACTGAAATACAACTGAGTACCAAGGCTTCTTGCAATTTATCCCATAAACGAGACGTAAACCGAGGATCTCTATCCGATATAATGGAGATAGGCACTCCATGTAGCCTGACAATCTCAGATATGTACAATTCAGCCAGTTTATCTAAAGAATAATCCATACGTACCGGAATAAAGTGTGCTGACTTTGTCATCGGTCAACAATTACCCAAATAGCATCTTTTTTCCTCGGAGACAACGGTAACCCCGATACAAAATCCATAGTGATTCTTTCCCATTTCCATTCCGGTATAGTAATTGGCTGAAGTAACCCTGAAGGTACCTGATGTTCTGCTTTAACCTGTTGACATATCAAACATCTTGATACAAATCAGAAATATTACGTTTCATACCTGGCCACCAGTACATCTTCTTCAAATCATTATACATTTTATTACTTCCCGGATGTACAGACATAGTACACTGTGAGCCTCGTGTAAAATTTTCTGTATGAGCTCAGAATTCTTGGGTACACATACCCTACCTCTGAATAATAAACAATCATCAACCCCAACTTGAAATTCAGAATTAGTATCTGATTCACATTGTGCCCGTTTAACCTGTAACTTCTCATCATTCTTCTGAGCTTCACATATTTGCTGTAGAAATGTCGGTTTAGCTCTCAATTCAGCTATGATTGAACCATCATCAGTCAGTGACAATCGGGTATTCATAACTCGTAAAGCAAACAGAGATTTTCGACTCAAAGCATCAGCCACAACATTAGCCTTACCCGGATGATAATCAATAATCAAATCATAGTCCTTTATCAGTTCAAGCCACCTGCGCTGTCTCAAATTCAAATCTTTCTGTGTCATCAAATATTTCAAGCTTTTATGATCAGTATAAATATGACATTTCTCACCGTATAAATAATGCCGCCATATCTTCAATGCAAAAACAATAGCAGCTAACTCAAGATCATGTACCGGATAATTTCTTTCATGTGGTTTAAGTTGTCTTGAAGCATAGGCTATTACTTTACCTTTTTGCATCAAGACACAACCTAAACCATTAAATGAGGCATCACTGTAAATAACAAATTCCTTACCCGGTTCAGGCTGCACTAATACTGGTGCTTTCGTCAATAAATCTTTCAATCGGTCAAAACTCTGCTGGCATTCATCAGTCCACTCGAATTTAACATCTTTCTGCAACAAACGGGTCATCGGAGAAGCTATCATAGAAAACCCCTGTACAAATCTCCGATAATAACCAGCTAAACCCAAGAAACTTCTAACTTCAGATATATTCTTCGGTGGACTCCAATTAATAATAGCTGAAATTTTATTCGGGTCTACCCTGATGCCTTCAGCTGATACAACATGTCCAAGGAAACCCACTTCTCGGAGCCAAAATTCACATTTACTGAATTTAGCATAAAGCTTTTTCTCACGCAGGATTTGCAACACTATTCTCAAATGTTCTGCATGCTCATTTTCATCTCGAGAATAGACTAGAATATCATCAATGAAAACTACAACAAACCTATCTAAGTACGGTCTGAATATCCGATTCATCAGATCCATAAATACTGCAGGTGCATTAGTCAACCCAAATGGCATAACCAGAAACTCATAATGCCCGTACCTGGTTCTGAAAGCTGTTTTTGGCACATCTGACTCCTTTACTCGTAACTGATAGTAGCCCGATCGGAGATCAATCTTTGAAAATACAGTAGCACCTTTCAGCTGATCAAATAAATCATCAATCCGAGGCAACGGATACTTATTCTTTATAGTTACCTTATTGAGCTGTCGATAGTCAATACACAATCTCAAAGACCCATCTTTCTTTTTCACAAACAGAACTGGAGCACCCCAAGGTGAATGACTCGGTCGGACAAAACCTCTATCAACAAGTTCCTGTAACTGTGTCTTTAATTCCTTTAATTCTGTAGGAGCCATTCGGTACGGAGCTATAGAAATCGGAGTAGTTCCTGGAATCAAATCTATAGAAAATTCCACTTCTCTTTCTGGTGGCAACCCTGGTAACTCCTCTGGAAACACATCAGAAAATTCGCATACCACTGGCACTGCCTGTATCTTTGACTCAGATACCTTGGTATCGAGTACATAAGCAAGAAAAGCATCATACCCCTTTTTGACATACCTCTGAGCAGTAATAACTGAAATCACATTAGATAATCCCTCTGTCTGATCAGATTTAACCCGAAGTAATTCGCCATTCTGACACTTCAACACAATATATTTCTGTCTACAGTTTACTACTGCATCATGTTGAGTTAACCAATCCATGCCCAATATCACATCAAACTCATCAAATGGTAGTAACATCAAATCAGCCAGGAAACAATAACCTCTTACCATCAGTGGACAATTTTTACAAATTTTATCCACCAAAATAGATTGGCCAAAGGGGTTCGAGACTTTAACCGCAAATTCAGTAGGTTCAACAGATAAATCTTTAACGCATGCAAGTTTTATTCATATATATGAATGCGTAGAACCGGGATCAATTAATGCAGTAATATTAGTATCAAGTAAAGAAAATGTACCAGTAATAACATCGGGTGCTGAAGCATCTTCTCTGGTACGCATGACATATGTTCTAGGAGGCGCTCGTGTCTCAGGCCTACTTGCAGTATCTTTTGTAGCTCCTCGGCTACCACTGACATTACTGGATGGTCGAGATGGTCTACCCCTCAAAGATGGATTACTTGGCTTCGATATATATTCAGCTTCTTTTTCACTTCTTTCTGGACAATCTCTGAGGAAATGGTCAAAAGAACCACATCGGTAACAAGCCCCGCTCTTAAATCGACATTCACCAAAATGAGCTTTATTACAATACTGGCATCTCGGCTTAGGGGTACCAACACTGCCAACACTGGTCACCAATTGAGTGGAAGGTCTTGAATTAGTGCGCTGTGAAGCTCGCACTCTATCTGAATACCCAGTGGTTGAGGTAGAACGATCCTGGTACTTCTTCAATTTCTTTGGAGCAGAAAACTGAGATTTTTCCATTGGTCTTTTACTAAAAATTCGAGCTTCCCTCTCAGCCTGTTTCTTTTCTTTGCTCCATTCTTCTGCTTTATAAGCTCGTTCTGCTAGTGTAGCAAACTCTCGAATTTCAAGAATTCCAACAAGGAGCTTAATTTCTTCATTCAACCCTTCTTCGAATCGTTTGCACATTTCAGCTTCCGACTGTACCCATTCTCGAGCATATTTACTCAACCGAACAAATTCTCTTTCATACTCAGATACTGATCTATTGCCCTGTTTCAGCTCAAGAAATTCTTTTCTTTTCTGATCGAGGAATCTTTGACTGATATATTTCTTTTTGAACTCGGTCTGGAAGAATTCCCATGTAATTTCTTCTTTCGGAACAACTGAAGCTTTAGTATTCCACCAATGATAAGCTGTGTCTTTTAGCAGTGAAACGGCACATTTCAAACATTCTTCTGGCGTGCAAGATAATTCCTCCAAAACCCGAGTAGTATTTTCTAACCAGAATTCAGCCCGCTCAGGATCATCATCAACTGCTGCTCGAAATTCTTCGGCCCCATATTTTCGAATTTTATCAACCGGAGCTTTCCCTTTTCTAACAGATTCAGTACCTGTAGTCTGTGGAATCTCGGGAACCGGTGGAGGAGCAGGAGGGGGAGCTTGAGTTTGCTGCACTACAGGGTTAGTTCTTATGTATTGAGAAAACCATTCATTCATCATTTGAAGAAGGCTATCTTTGCCTCCTCCCCTTGACCCTCTGTACCGGGCCTTCTACTGTTAGTTTCTTCTCTTTGTACTGAAGCCGGAGCATGACTCTCAGCTTCCTCAGATTGAGCTCGGTCAGAGGACATTACTATAAGGAAAACACAATTTAAATGGTCAGGAGATATCACACTATCAAAAATAATTTAAATGGCATGTATAGCTAATCCGTATTTGCTATATCGGTCCTAGAACCGGCTAAACCGTAGCTCTGATACCAACAAATGTAACACCCCCTACCTGTATTCGTTGTCAGAATAAGGTACGAGGCATTACCAGAGTTTACAATTTTTTTTTAAAACCGAGACCAGTCTAATTCAACATATTTTCAAGATAATTCATGCATATTTATAAGATAACTTAAATACATAAGCCATACCAATGGCTAACCTTACATTCATTTCATATTAACATCTATTTTATTAGCTTATACATGTCATTCATTTCCAAACTAAAGTTTCTTTAAATACCGAAATATTGGGGTTGATAGTGTGATGAGTCTCCCACTGATCCGTCCTCCGAGCTCTTAACACTACAAAACAGGGAAAAAGGAAATAGGGTAAGCACTTTGTGCTTAGTAAGCCCATGTAACAAGAATTATACTTACCTAGTATTTCAATACAAGCGATAAACATTCATATACTCATTCAATGCATTATTACCCTAACATTTACAAACTCAACATTCAAGTCAGTCCAATAATCTCCATATATCAATAATATATATTATGATTGATGAGCTCATCAATACCATGATTTCCATTTCTTTAATATTTTTTTTATATTTATCCCGTTGAATTACTCGGAATTTCGATGGATTTTCAAGGTACACTTTAGTGTACAAATTCGGGTCCGTCAATTCATATTCATGTGCGCACATTTTCATTTCAGAGAGCACACTCCCGCGAACCTCATCCTTACAGCGGGATTACCAGTCCAGGCTAAATCCCCTGTAATATAAACTCACAGAGTATTGTCGGGATTACCAGTCCAGGCTAAATCCCCTGCAACGACAATTACTCTAATGAGCTTGGATCTGAATTACCAGTCCAGGCTAAATTCAGACCCTAATTCGGATTACCCGTCCGGGCTAAATCCATTTTCCACATATTCTTCGGGAGGGCTATATCAGGATAGGATCACCCGTCCGGGCTAGATCCTTTTTACCGTCAATTCCTTTTCAGAGATCCATCGAATTTTCCTTTCATTCAACCGGGATTTCTTTCCCTTTTTATCAAAAATATCAATATTGCATAAATTTTCATACAATGAACATTCAAACTATATTCACATCAATAACATACATTTCAAGCATTTAAGAATATAATTCAAGTTACATGAACTTACCTCGATATTAGTTCGTTTATAAAATCTACTAATCCGTGACTTTTTCCTTTCCTCGATCTAGCTTCGTATTTGAGTTTTCCGGATCTAAATAAATAAATTCAATCATCAATTCAATACATTTCATGTTCACATGTAGCATTTTCTATAATTCTATTATTATTTTTAACTTATTCAAAGCTGTCTACTTGAGTCACAGTCACTAAATTATTTATTTCTCGAGCTACAGAGCTCCAAATGAGGAACCGTTAATTTTCTCTGAAACTAGATTCACATGTCTTCATACCATAAAATTTCCAGAATTTTTGGCCTAGCCAATTAGTACAGTTTATTCATCAAAGTCACCCCTGTTCTGCTGTCTGGCAGTTCTGACTCTTCTTCACTAAAAATTAATTATCTCTTCATACAGAAATTATATGGTGTTCCCGTTTATTTCTATAGAAAATAGACTCATTCAGGATTCTAAACATATAAATTTAAGCCCCTAATTATTTTTCTTCAATTTTTGATGATTTTCTAAAGTCAAAACAGGGGAACCCGAATTCATTCTGAACCAGTCTTACAAAAATCTAAATATCTCAAAATACAGAACTTATTTTCTTTCCTTGTTTCTTTCATATGAAAATAGACTCAATAATATTTAATTTCATATCTCACTCAACTTCTAATTCCACTTCTACGATTTTTGGTGAATTTCCAAACTTACTCTACTGCTGCTGTCCCAAAACTGTTTTCTTATAGCTTGTTTTACAATTAAGTCCTTTATCCAATTCTAACTTCAAATTCTTTCAATTCAACCATTAATTCATCATTTTATTCATCATATGCTATATTCAAAAACTCTGAAACTTCAAAAATTTCAACTTAAATTCATCAAAACTTTATTCTAAAACTTATAAAGCATCAAAATTAAAAGAAAAGGACTAAATTAACTTACCAAATTAAACTTCAAGCTTTAAAAACTATATTATCCCTTTTTTTCTTTCTTTTCTCTTCTTCTTTCTCCCTTCACGTTTGCTCTCTGTTTCTTCCTTTGTTTTATCCTTTTGTTTCTTTTCTCTTTTCTTTATATATATAATAATAGAATAATATAAATAATATAATATTAAACTAAAAATCTCAGATTTTTCTTCAATTAACCGCCTCAATCTAGACAAAATGGCTTAATTGCCATTTTGGTCCTTTATACTTTCTTTTAATCTATAATTAAACTTTTACTTTCATTTCAATTTAGTCCTTTTCATTTAATTACCTACCCAAACGTTAAAATTTTCTAACGAAAGTTTAATACCACATTACTAACATTTTATAAATATTTATAAAAATATTTCCTATCATATAAAGACTCATGCAAACATATTGAAATAAATTTCTATTTAAATCGGATTTATGGTTACGAAACCATTGTTCCGATAACCTTGAATTTAGGCCATTACATACATGCCATCTTTACCAAAAAAAATATACATCACCAAGTTTTTGAGGCCGGGATTGGCTCTGGATGCTGGATCAGATCATTTAATTTCTACTAACCTGCTCACGGAAAGCAAGCTTACGCTGAGTATGGATATACTCAGTGATATTACTATATTTCAAATTATTAAAGTAAAGTAACAAATAAACATATTAAATTATATATAACAATTAATTCATAAATAAAATATTTCATATTTAACTTTCACTTTTTAACAATAGCAACTCAATTTGGCTATTCATCAATTTGATATCATATAACATCTCATTTGAATATCAATCACTTCATGAACCTTTGATTCGTTCATTTCCTTTTCATTTCTTAATTTCAATTCACATTTCATTTTATAAACAAAATCATTCATTTTCATTAAATTTTGCTATCTCATTTATTTACCCCTATTAATAAGACTCGGGCTTTGACGGATACACGGATCCAACCAAACACACCAATATGGCACCCAGTGCCTCATCGAATAGTTTGAAGTAATAAGTTGACACCCAGTGTTTCATTGGCCTAGCCGAAGTAAGTTGGTGCCCAGTACCTCGTCGAATCTATCCGAAGTAATATAGTGACACCTAGTGTTTCATCGACTCGAGGTCGAAGTATTCCTGAACACTTCCAATCCTATGGCATGCCAACTATATCCGACCTAATCTGATTAGTTAATAGGGTATTCAAATCACATATATACCTCAATTCAATCACAATTTCTCACATTTTCAATTCAATTATTTTCCACCTTTCAACCAATATTCAATTCACAAATTCACACATTTTCACAACTCAATACATTTTCATTCAATTTAATATCAGTCACAATTCGATTCAAATTCACTTTCCACTTTCAATCAATAAACAATTCAATATCAATTTATATCAACTATTCAATTTAATTCCCACTCATCTCAATAATAATAATAATAATAATAATAATAATAATAATAATAATAAAATAATAATAATAATAATAATAATAATACTTACCTCATATTTCATTTACCATGCACATAAATTAAAATTTAACATTTAATAATAAATAACTTGAATTATAGTAATACAAACTAGAATTTTCCCGAGTTACTCCCTGGCAATCTTTTTCTTTCCTTTCTGGACCGATGTCTTCGTTCGATGTTAGCTACGAAAATTAAAGTAACTTACAATTATTAATACAACACTATTATATCTAATAATTAGATTTTTCTATTGAACTTTTACCTTAATTTCAATTTAATCCCTAACCAAAAATCATTTATTTTTCCATCATCATTTATACCTTATTCCTACTCCATATTCATCCAAACTCAAACTTAACTCCCTAATTTTCATCATAAATACCTAATTTCAAAATTCTTACAATTTAGTCCCTATTACACAAAATTTATAGCCTATTCTACAATTAAATCCTTCTCCCCTTCTAACTTGAAATTTTATTAATTCAATCCCTAATTCACACTTTTACTCAACAAAATTTAGTGTCTAAAAATCTAATACCTTCAAAAATTTCAACATATACCTAATAGTATTTTGTTCTAGGATCATAAAACTCAAAAATTTCAATAAAAAATTTAGATTGACTTACCAATTTAATTTGGAACCTTTAAAACCTTATTTTCCTTATTCTTTATTTTCTCCCTTCTTTCCTTTCTTTCTTTCTGTTTCGTCCCTGCTTAACGTTACCAATATAATATAATTATTATTATTTCTTATATTATAAGTAATTATATAATTGTATTACAAGATGTATTTAATTTATTACACATGTATTTCATAGTTACCATACAATTCTCAAAATCTTTAATTTATTTTATAATATAATATTATAATATAATTAATATAAATTACAATATAATCAAATAATAATATAATCAAATTAGATAATATATTTATATAAAAAAAATCTAAGATTTTTATCAACATATGCCGCTCATTTAATACATTAGGTATAATTGCTTATTTGGTCTTTTTTATTTTTTAATCTATAATTAAACTTTCACACTTTATTCAGTTTAGTCCTTTTTACTAATTACTCCTAATTAAGTTAAATTTACCTAACTAAAACCTAATTAAATACACAACTAGCTTCGTAAATATTTTTAATAAATATTTACCCGATAATGTAATTTTCTAATGCTATAAATTTTAGGTCATTACATACCCATCCCTATTCTATTGTTTGGTTGGCTGTAATGAGCTATTACAGCCTTATTCCATACAGCGTTGTTCAAGGCAAAATCGCTGTTTATAATTCAGCACTGCCCCCGCGGAATACCAATTCAGCGTGAAAATTTTTCAACTTTACCCTTCTCATTTCTTTCTCACATCTGAGCATTTTCTTCTTTTTTTCACGCCTGATTCCCATTTCCTTCCAACCTTCTCCTTCTTTTTCACGTCTGAAGCATCCTCACCAACCCTATCCAAGCCTGAACCCAGATTCAATTTCAAATTAAAAGCCACCAAAATCTTACCTGCCGACGAATTCCATCGATTCTCGCTCCTTTTAGGCTCCACAAATTTATCCTCAAGCTCCGGTTGAAATCAAGGTCAACGGTTTCAATTTCCTCTCAACAAAAACGAAGCTTGAAATCCAAATTTCTCAGTTTTCTTGAGAAAATATGACTTCGGCGTGAGAGGAAAGGGCTAACGATCCAACACTTAGATGTTAAATCGGTGTTGAATCGAGTGAAGCAGTTCGCTGACAAGGTATTAAGTTTTTTCTTTGTCTTAATGAAAACTACTCTTAATGGCTTCGCAACTGATTAAAGTCTCATCCTATGAAGTTCACAATCAGCTAGAACTCTCTCCAAGGCAAGCTTTTGACCTTCTTCAATCGAAATTAAGACCCCCCTTTTCGTTAACTAACACAGATCCCCAAGAATACACTTTACTTAATCAAGCTATTCTCTATGGTGCTTTAATCGAACCCTATTTCGCCAAAATTCATATTAAGCACTTACATGCTATTGTCATTGATGGGTATAAGCTATTTTTAAGTTTACTTGTTGGAATTGTTAATGAATTGTATGGAAAGCTTGTTGATTCGGTAAAGGAACAATTAATTCGGGTTAATAAAGAAATGATTGATGTTTCTGCTACAGGAATTGATAGTTTGGTAGTGTGTTTAATGAGGCAAATTGTTGGTGGTGATTTTAGTGATGGGAATCTTTGGTTATGTTTCGAGTTAGTGAGTCTTTGTTTTAGTAAATGGGATTGTTTGTTACAAGAAAAGCCTGTAGTTTTGACCAGTGCACTATATACATTTCTTCGTTTATTAGCTGATCATTGTAGGGTATCGAATAATCTAAAACTAGAGATGTTGAGGCAGATGGAGATCGAGTTTTGTGTCAAAATGTGGAGGGATCAGTTTCAACTTTGTTTGAAGATAGGAAGGGATCTTGTTCGGTTATTACAAGATTTGTTTCATGTACCATTTTAGCCATCAAATCATTGAGAGTTCTCTTTGCCTCCAGAATTTCCTTCTGCAGCCCATCTTTATATTCATCCATTGATCTGCAGTGATTTACCATCTCCTCATTTTCCTTGATTAGGTTCTGCCATTCAGCTTTCTTCTGTGTCAGTTCTTCCGTAGTTTCCTCAAGTATCTTCTCCATTTCTGAAACTTTCAATCTCAAGTTATCATCTTTGTTATCATCTTCATAGTGTGACATAGCAAGCTAGAATTCATGGGTATGTTCATTGCCAGTGGGGTTGCTTGTACCCCTCCAATGGGGTATCAATTCTTTCACTTTTTATCTTATAAAAAATTTAAAAAAAGGTGATTAATTTTATCATTGTTTGTAGGTGGAATAACCAAAATCACTTTCATTGTGATATAGATGAGAAGACTATAAAAAGTACTGGTAAGCTTCTTAACTTACTCTAATTGTTTATATATAGTCATTTTCATTTTAATTAAATAAAACCCAGAATTTGCATTTAAGTACTTGCTAAGATTTTCAACTTCAAATACCCAAAATTTTAAAACTTGTGTTTGAGCATTAATTAAATTCAATATTGGACTTGGATCATGCATGCTTATCCATTAATTTGATAGGTATAGTAGAATCAACAGATGCTTTAAACCACCGCCATCACCATGCAGTTTCCAGCCTTCAAATCTAATTTATACTTCTATTTTCTTAGTTTTTTGACTTTGAATATTCCAACAGTAGATAATTTCATAATACCCTTTTATCAGCAGTGTTTCAGTGTTCTTTCTATTACAGTAATTAATTCTGGTTTGAAACTTTGGGTATTAATTGCTATTTGTATGCTTGACACGAATGAAAAATGCCCATGAATTGCTTGCGCACCTGTTTATTAGGATCTGAATCAGTCCAATCAAGAAATTCTTGAAATTTAATTATAGATTTGATAAATTACCTTATATTATGTTTGAAATGAAGAAAATAATTTTTATTAAATAAAACCCAGAATTTGTATTCAAGTACTTGCTAAGATTTTCAACTTCAACTACCCAATATTTTAAAACTTGCAGTTGAGCATTAATTAAATTCAATGTTGGACTTGGATCATGTATGCTTATTCATTAATTTGATTAGTATTTTGTTGCTGAAAAATAGTGAATAGAATTAACTGATGCTTGAAACCACCACCATCACCACTACTTTATTTACAGCCTTTAAATCTAATTTATACTTTCTGTTTTTGTTTTTTTGACTTTGAATATTCCTCAGTGCTCTTTCTATTACAGTAATTAATTAGGGTTTGAAACTTTGGATGAATTACTGTTTCTTCGCCATATTCAGATGGGGAGGCTTTGAAACATTGGTTATATTGGTAGACTAATTAACCCGTGGATGGATAGCTATATATCATTTCATGATAGCAACTTATCTCAAACAAATCATCTTACATATCTACCCTCTTTTTTTTTTTCTTTTTTTTTTTAAAGAAAGAAAAATTGCATTCAGAACACAGGAAAGTCGTAAGCCACATTTTCATTCAATCAACCTACATTAATTATAATTAATTGCAAGTTTTGTATGTTTGAAGCCAAATAATTTATTTTGGTGAAATAATTGAAATAATTATTTATTCACCAAATTATTGAAATATAAACAACACAAAAAACCAGATAAAAACATAAAACAAACGCATTGTAGGATAAAGTAGTGAATTTATTTTGTAATTTTTTAAAAGATTCTTAACATGTATTGTTCATTTTTCTTAATACGTATTTTATTTAAGACTCTAAATAGACCCTTATATTTAGTTGTAATTTTTATTTTGTGCTTTGTGAAGATTATTAATATGTATTGTTCATTTTTCTTTGATAGTTTGTTATCGTTTTCTCTTCTTATTTGGCTTGTTTGATTGCTTCCTCCACCCAGAATTAAGCATCTTGTATTCACTGAATCACTGTAAGTTCTTTAATTTTGTTTTACTGTTATTGAAATTAGTATTGGAGAAATGTGACCTTTTTACTACAATTTGAAGATATGTAAACTTTAATATATTGCAGCAATGGCTCGTCTGCCTTTAATAGTACAAAGTGAGAGGTGTAAAAGAATTGGTCTTGCTAATGTGTACAGTTGCGAGTTGGTTCTTAGTTACATTGGGTGCCATCCGTAGCCTACCTACTTATAAATCAAGGATTAGATCCTATATTTTAGATTATTATGCAAAACAAGATTATGTGAAAAGACTTGTATATGCTAGTGACGAGACCTGTATTGAACAAGTTAGGATGAATATAATTACCTTTTTTAACCTATGTGAGATGTTACAAACTTTAGGGTGATTGAAGTTGTCAAGGAACATGCTTGGTGATGAGCAAGTGACAATATTTTTACATATCATTTCTCATAACCTTAAAAATCGAGTTATCAAGCATCGTTTTAATAGGTCCGGGGAAACCATTAGCAGATCATTTCACAATGTTTTAAATGCTGTCATACGCTTAAAGGATGTGTTATTTAAAAAGGCAGAGCCAATTACAGTTAATTCTACAGACCCAAAGTGGAAATGGTTCAAGGTATTGGAGCGAGTTCCATATATAACTCGTACATAATTTAGTCCATTTAGATTTAAATATAATATCCTAACACGAGGTTTTATACATGTGATGTAGAATTGCTTAGGTACTTTAGATGGAACCCATATCAAGATTAGGGTTCCAATAGTTGTTAAACTTAGATATTGAACGCGAAAAGGTGACATAGTAACAAATATGTTAGGTGCTTGTACACCTGATATGCAATTTGTTTATGTTCTTCCTGGTTGGGAAGGTTCTGTTGCTGATGGACAAGTTCTTCGAGATGCCATTAGTAGGAGATATGGACTAAAAGTTTCTCATGGTAAAGTGCAAAATTAGAGGTGTCGAAACCATTTTTTTGAAAGGTCGACTTTTATTTAAAAACGAAAATAGAGTCGCCACCAATCTTTTTTATTAGATGTGATCGGATCACCTCGTAATTTGATCATTTTAATAAAATATTTTGATTTACTAAAACAATGATTTTGATCTACGACATTCGAGAAAACAGGTTTCAGAGTGGGTTACGTGCAAGGAAGGATTAGCACATTCGTAACGCCCAAAATTAGTACCTAATTAATTAATTAATGTCTTAATGTTGAAAGTTAAAAACTCGAAAAGAATTTAAAATGCGGTCATTTTTTTATTAATGTTGATTTTAAAAAAAACCCTTGAATAAATTGAAACGAACATTAAAGGCCTTCTCATATGGAGATAATAAAATGTCACATCCCGTAAGTTAGGACACAACATTTGAACCCTCGAGAATAAGCTTGCCTTTTAATTTTTTATATTTTAAAACTTGTATGTTTTAATTCTAAAATATTTGGCCATTTAGGTCCAACGAGAAAATCAAAACCCCGTAAGGTAGTATACAACTTCTCAAAGTTTCAAATACGAAATATTGCCTTTATTTTCAAAATTTTCCATTTTTTACGAATTTGGTTAAAAATTAATTTAATATTTAAAATGATATATGAATAAAGTATTATGCTAATGAATGACAACAATATAATTGTACTAATAAGCAATTTATAGTACATATAATGACAACAATCACATAATACGTATCACTTTAATACTAATATTAACAATCAAAGAAAAATAAAATAAATAACAATAATGATAACAATAATAATAATGACAAAACAATGCACACAAAAAGAAAATACCAATTTTTTTTAAATGTAATAAGGACAAAGAAATAAATACATACATAAATAAATATTGAGAAAAATAATTTATAAATTATTAAAAAAAAGACCAAATTAAAATTTAAATGAGAGTTGGGGTGCAATTTGTAATAAAGTACATAATAATAATAATAATAATAATAATAATAATAATAATAATAATAATAATAATAATAATAATAATAATAATAATGAAATAAATGGACAAATGCCCGAAAGAAAAAAACAAAATAAAAAAATATAAACAAAAATAAAGAAATAATAAATAAGAAACTAAATGAATAAATAATTAAATTAAATTAAATGAGGGACTAAATTGATGTTTAGACTAAACTACAAGTATAGAGTATAATAAAAATAGATTGATTGAATGATAAAACAAATAAAAGGACCAGTTTGAAACGCGCGGCAAAGGCAAGGGATTAACAGGGAAAATATCCCAAGACCCCACTAAGTGCGCCATTCCATTTTGCGAATCGAAGGACCAAATTAAAAGTGAAATAAAATTAAAGAGTCAAAATTAAAAAAAAAATAAAAAGAAAATAGGACTAGATTAAAACAACCCAGAAATGCGGAAGGACTAGAGGCGTAAATAACCCAAAAAATGAAAACACGCGGGTTCCCCTGGAGCGGGTTAGGTCGCGCGCGGGTTGACCCTAAACGACGCCATTTTGGCGTTGAAGGGTCAAAGCAGAACGAAGTTGTTTTACTTCCATTATTTAAATCAATTTTTTTTTTTAAAAAAAAAACTTCATTTTCTCTCTTCTTCCTCAAAAAACAAAAGAAACTCTCTCAACTCATCCCCCCATCTTTCCGATCTCCGGCATTATCCGACCATCGAGCCACCGTGGTAGCTGCCGATTGCCGATGATGGCGCCGCCGTACACGGTGGCTGGAGAACACCAAAATGCACCCTTTTGAAGCCCGTCACATGTAGAACGTCGATCCGAGGCCTCGAAAACCCTGCCTAACTCGGCGGAGAATTAAAGAAACGTTTCGTTTCTTCTCCTTTTCTGGCATGGCCTTCGACGGCGAGGAGACCGACCGATTTAGGTGAGTTTCCTTTTCTTTTTATTCCTATATCTTATATCTTTAAAAAATAAATAAAAATAAAACGACAGACACATCAAAAAAATTTCACCTTTTGTTTCAAATTTTTTGTTTTTTTATTTGATTTCTATTTCTTGCATGCATAAAAAAAATACAAAGATGATGTTGGGGCTTTTATAGCCAATGTTACAAGATCCGTTTTTGTTTTTGTTGTTTTTTGTCTGCTGCCATTTTGTTTCCTTCTTTGTTGTCTTCTTCTTTTGCGTGTTGCAGGTGGTGTCAGAGAAGCGTCAGACGAGTGGAGAGATGGTGGCGTGTGGCGGCGGCAGCTCTTAGGCTAGGTTTAGGTTCTTTTTCCTGAAAATGTTAAGACAGTGGGCCATTTGGGCCGTCTAGGGTTTTTAGGTTTTGGGCTGGTAATTTGTTTGTAAATTGGGCTGGTGTGTTAAGGTTAATTCAGGTTTGAGCTTGTAATTGGGCCTGTTATTGAAATAGACATTAGTATTTGGACTTTGGACTGTTTAATTATTTTTATTTTGGTTTTTGTTTCCCCCTTTTTTTTTTTGATTCTGTTTGTTGGACTCGAGTAAAAATTGGCTTTTACAAGAGGAATTTGAATTAATTTTTAAGATCATATTTTTTTGAGAAATTAACCATGATAAATAGTTTCTTTTTATAGGTTGTTTTTATCTAGTTGATGCTGGATACACAAATTGTGAGGGATTTTTTGCGCCTTTTAGAGGACAAAGATATTATTTGAATGAGTGGCGTCAAGTTACCAGCCAAGTACTCCGGAAGAATTTTTCAATATGAAACATGCTTCACCGCGTAATGTTATTGAAAGATGTTTTGGGTTTTTAAAACTTAGATTGAGAATACTTAGGAGTCCATCATTCTATCTTGTAAGGGTGCACAATAGAATCATTATTGCATGTTGTTTGCTCCATAATTTTATTCGAACCTATATGAGTCTTGATCCTATTGAAGCGAGGTTGGGAGAAGGATTACCTAGTAATGTGATAGATGACGATGAACCGAATATCGTAAATATTCATCCAACGGATGCATGGGCTACTTGGAGGATGGAACTAGCCAACCAAATGTTTGATGAATGGCAAGCATCTAGAAATTAGTTAGGTTTAGGGTAAAAATAGTAAACGTTAAGTTGTTTATGTTGTTTCATGTATCTAGTTTATGAAACTTTGGTGGTGTTTGAATTGTTTTTTTGTATTGTACTAGATGTGTTGAATGATAATTTATTTTCTTTTGAATCATGTGTTATAATTTTATAAAGTGTTGACCTTTTGATGCATAATATTAAACTTTCTTAAGATAGTTATGTCAGGTTTTTCACAATCAAGTGTTTCTTCCCAAAATTCTTGAGGAACCAAAAGGAAATGGGTTCCAGAAGAAGATGCTGCGTTGGTTGCTTGTACGGTCGACTTGCACAATGTTGGAACCTTTAATGCAGATATGGGATTCAAAGCCGGCTATTAAATGAGTTGGAAAAAATGTTAGAAAAAGTTTTACCCAATGTCATGTTGAAGGCTAAACCTAATCTTGAATCAAGGATTAGGATATTGAAAAGTGATTGGTCAATCGTTTATGACATGCTTAGTGGAAAAAACAATAGCGGCTTTGGTTGTGATGAGCATAGGCAGCTTGTTGTTGCTGAAGATGCGATGTGAAACTCATATATAAATACTCATGAAGAAAGAAACGATTTCCATGGATGCGAAGCTGATGTTTCTTTAGATGAAATGGATATTTCAGCTACACAACCGCAACCAGCTAGACAGCAAGGTGATTCCACATTATCAAAGAAGAAAAAAAAGATTTCTGATGTAAGTGATTTTTCTAATTCATTTAATGATGATGCAACTTTATTTGCGGAAAGCATACGGACCGTTGGCCTTGAAATTAGTAAGAGTATTGCTTCCGAAGTGCTAATTCAACAAAAGTCAGAAATGAGCATTCAAGAAAGTGCTCTGGAATTATATCCAACATTATGTGAAGTAGAAGGTTTAACTGAGGATGAGCTCTATCGCGCATTGAGCAAAATTCCAGATCATCCAATGCAAATGCTTATTTTCTTTAGTTTACCTTCTGCTGTGCGATTGGAATGGGTCAGAAGATTTCATGCTGACCATTAAAAATCATGGTTGTGTTGATGATATTTTGGTAACTTTTTGTGTTTGTAATATTTGGATGGTATAATGACATGATAGAATGTCATTACAATGTTGTAACTTTTTGAGATTGTAAAATTTAATAACATATGGATTATGACATATAAACTAATGAAATCATGTAACTTTTTGTTAATATATGAATATTATGTTTGGATGGGAAATATAATTCTCAAGTTATTTATTACTTCTAATATTTTGTTTTTTATTGTAGAATAATTAATTTATTTGTTTCACTAATGATATTTTAGCACATTAAATATGTATTGCAGTTTAAATATAATAAAATAGATTATATATTATTTTTATAGTATTATATATTATGATTTTTTTAATTCATTTAATAGTAATTATATTAAGAATTTTATTAAATTATATTATTGTATTAAATTATATTTAATAATAATTATGTTAAAATATGGTTAACTTATTTATTATTTTTATTAAATTATTTTTAATAATAATCTTATTAAAATTTAATAACAACAACAATAATCATCTACCTAACAAAAATTCTGCTAAGGGTATTCTGGTCATTTTAGTTTTTTTCCTTATGCTATTACAACATCATTCCATTCAAGCAAACACAAGAATACTATTACAGTTCTATTCCATTCCATTCAACCAAACAGTTGAATTACTGATTACAGCTCTATTCAATTATAGCCCTATTCCATTACAACGTGCCCTTAATATTTTAGGAATCCATTAAATTAATTATATATATATTAAAACGGTGTCGGCTTTAACCTGGCTTGTTTTCACGACAAAAGCAAGCACGAATGTCTCTCTCTTTGTATGGGCACGTAGTAGTTTTTCGTTGGATTAGGTCTAAATCTAATCGATCCGACATGTTTCTCACCAAATGGAAGCATATTTATTTACTCTTAAATTTCCATAAATTTCTTTTGGTAATTGTTCTCTGAACTGAAGGAGTGAGTAGGACGGTGGGGTGAACAGGGAAGGTGGAATATGCTATGGAGGCCATCAACGTTAAACTACTTTTTTTTCTGTTTGTTTCTTTGGAAAACCACTTTACTGGTTAAAGTTCTCTCAGGGGAAAATTTTGTTTTTTATTATCATATTTATGTCAGCTAGCTAAGTGTAGTCTTTTGCTTTTACTCGTGTTTTAATGTAATTTTTTTTTTAAATGAACTGCAGCTGGGTTCAACTGCAATTGGAATAAAGACCAAAGACGGTGTCGTTCTGGCCGTCTGAGAAGTGCAGTACTTCACCACTGTTAGTCTGCACTCTTACTTTATCTAATGTTATTCATTTACTATAAAGGAAGCGTTTTTAAGATGTAGAGTTCCATGAATAATAATGAAATGATGATTAGCTGTTAGGCTCTTAGGGGGTTTGTTTTAACAAATTACTAAGACCTCAGTTGCAAACATTTGAGTGGTTGGGTCAACACTCTAGTATTGAAACTTAGCCCACACTCTAGAATTTGTGGGAATGTAGTTGTTGCAACTTATCTCAGACCTCTTAGGTACTGGATTCTATTTCAGGAACCCAGCATTGTTGAGAAGATTATGGAAATTGATGAGTATATAGGATGTGCTATGAGTAGGTTAATTACTGATTAGTCGAGACTCAGGTACTATAGTTGTTGTTATTGCCGTTATCCTTTTATTTGTAATTCAATGAACCTTTACGCTGATATCTCTTTGATTCACACGGAACCATAAATTCTCATATGGTGGGCCAATGACCCAACACAAAGCTCGTTGTGATCTGGCCCTTCGAGATGAAGAATCCATGGTGCAGCTGCATATCTTTTTCTCTGTATCGTTGCAGCTATTTTGATTTTTTGGTCTATGCTCTTTTTTACTCACCTTAGCAACCAATAAAGACGGGGCTACTCCCCGTATGACATCTATTGTATGCATTCAGTGTCTTTTGCCATTTCATATAGGGTTGTTCCAATAGCTTTATCTGAAAATACTTAATTCACATACAATAACATTTTTCTTTGCAGTCTCGACCATTTGGGATATCTTCTCTCATTGCTGGTCATGACGAGAATGGGCCAAGCTTGTAAGTATGCAATTATTTAACAACACAAGAGAAAGATAAATGGATAAACCTTTAGGACTGAGATTTCTGTTAAACATGTGTAGGGATAATTGATCCCAAGCTTGTAAATTATAGAAAACACGTGAGAAAGCAGCATACGGTTCCTGGTAAACGCAATTCAAAATTTTGACTGCCATGGTACTGATAGGGATGCATATCTCCTTGTGCTGCCATTTACTCATTCTCTCTCTCCATTTCCTCCATCATCCTTTCGACCTTTCGTTTTTTATTTTTACTTGATTTTTATTTAATATTAAACTGTAAAATTTTGTTTAACTAAAATCTAATTAGTTCAAAGGGGATTTTCTAAAAACAAAGTAATGGTACCAATTCTCAATAGCTTTGATGGTTTTGTTAGGGAAGTATGTAATGTCATACTGAGTTTTATTAGGGATTAAATCTAATAGCCTTGATGTTAGTCCAATCTCATAAATGAGATATCAATGTTATAGGGTCATAATTATGTAGATTCGTTTGCTGGTTCAACGCAGTCTCCTACTCAGAATACCTTTTAATGTTTTTATGGCATCAAACATCACCTTTCAGCATTTGAATTAAATTAGAACATCTACTTTCAGCATGAGCAGCAACAAATAGCATATTTTGACACATTGACCCCTGGATAGCAACAACAGTTCCAGCTACAGTTGAAGACTTGGGTGTACAAGCATTAACACAGGGTCGATTTATTCTGTATGAAAAGGAAAAGAGACACGTCTGATTCAGCTGAATTCTTTCCCTTAGACTCAGCCTCTGAATTCATCCATGAAACTTTTATGGAAATCTGTTAGACGGGTGACAATTGCTGGAATCTTTTCTTCTTGTGGGAGTATTGTGCACCTAAAATGCCAAGTGCCAGGAACCTATGGAAAAAAATATACAAAAAGGGCATATCAACTGGCATTAAAATGTAAAATAAAATAAATTCTTGATGAACCAAAGAAATAATGATAATTATCAAGTAATAGAGACGTCGAGGAGCATTAAAATATTTGTTAACTTCTGAAAGCAGAAATCAACTGCAATTTTAAGTGTCCACAAAGCACCTAACCGGATAAAGGCAATGTAATTGCAATAACCAACTCACCTGCCCAAAGCCAGAACCAGGAACAAAAACAATTCCAGTAGCAGCGAGGAGGCGTTGGCAGTAGTATGCATCAGGTGCTTTTTTTGCAGCTTCAGCAGCTTTGATTGCCTTTTCAGGAAGGTCAATTCTGGGAAACAGATACATTGCACCTTCTGCCTTATTGCATGTTACACCTTCCAATTTGTTGAATGCATCTTCCAGTGTCTGCAATTGGAATAACAACCGTTGTAACAAAAACATATCAAGCTGATATGAATGGATGTAATTGAAGAACGGGTGAAAAGGGACAATGAATAGAAAAAATGCCAACTATTTCATTTGAGTATGACTTAATTGAAATAATTTTGTTGGTAATATAATTTAGATCAGACTCTGCTACAATGGCTATCAACTTCAAGTTTCCAAAATTTGTTGGTTAAGCACCATATAAGAATGTGGAATTTTGCATTCACTTTTGCTACAATTAAACATTAATGCCCCTTTGCTCATATAAATTAAACGAATCAAACCTAAGAGAGGCCTAACCTTTGCACGCCTGGCTAAAGATGAGAGGATTCCATCTCTTTCAGCACTGTATGATTCATAGGATTCATCTCCAACCTGCAAGGGTCATTTGCTTTATCATTGGCTACAAATATCACATGCATATACAAGGCATGCATGACATAGTTCAATCAACATGAGCTTTTACATTCCACCCATCTAAACATAATATTTCACTCCATTATCCAAGGAAAGCCCTTCCCTAAAGCCCAAATTGTGTACCACACAGCCTCCAAATTACCAACCAACCACGATAAAGGATACCAGTTCAAAGACTTAATGTTATTGGCAAGTATGAGTTTCTTCTATAAGAACCAATGCTTACAAGCAACCAGGCAAAGCTCTCAATTCGTCCTACCAATGGCATCTTATATTCTTATATTTATGTCAAACATCCAATGTTACTGGAATAAACACAGAAAATTGATTTTAAATGGCAAAAGATTGACCTTTGGTGGACTCATGACAAGACTGGCAAGAATTTGACCCGAGATGTTGGAACACAGATTCACAGATGCCACTTTGTATATTTGCTCCCTGACATCAGCTCCAAACCCAGTTACCTCCATATAACCTCCCCTTTTTCCACACTCTCCGTAGTAACCTGGAGGCAGTAAAAAATTGTATATTCATTATGTCAAAAGTCCAAATTTTGCATAAGCTCTCTTACCTTCTATAACTGCGATAATAGAAGACAAAACAAAATTTTACCTTTGGAGACTGACTGAAAAGATACTAAGGCTATATCCTTCTCACCATAACCCATGGACCGGGAAACCTTCTTAAAAGAATGGAATTTCTTTTCAGGCACATAGACATTTTCCTGATAAACCTGTAAAACCATAGGTGGTTAATATCACCCTTGGGACTCAAACCTAGAAAGAAAAGCCGTTGGCAAGAAATGGCAAAGCCAGAATATATAGAAATTGATCTACCTCATCTGCCAGCAGAACAAGACCTTCTTGTTTGCAGAACTCCACAATTGCCTTCTGGTTTTCCTCAGCAAGAACCTGCAACCACAATGAGAATAAAATCAAGTAAAAATGAAACTTAGGACACTTCTTCATCTAAATATAATTTTGAAAAACATGTTATCTGTTACCTGTCCAGTTGGGTTGCCAGGATTTATTACAACCAAGGCCCTAACGGTGATGCCCTTGGACCTGGAAGTCTCAAGTTGTTTCTTTAGCTCAGATACTTCCAAACCCCATCCTGTGGCTTCATCAAGATAGTATGGAACCTGCACAAGCCAAAAGAAAGCTATAAACACAAGAACTTGCCGATCAACAACAAATCTTTGAATAATAAAAGAATTCACTATTTCCAAGTATTGTACAAGTCCTACAAAGAAAGGCAGATAAAAACTAATCCTCAAGAAACATAAAGCAACTTGATTTTGGTCAATTAAAGCTTGGCCAATAACCAGCAAAAAGTACTTCAGTGACAGCTAAATCCAGCTAGCTTATAAATACCTAAAATTCTAAACAATACATGGACATATGATATGCATACCAAAGTTCCACCATGCAGAGCAATTGAAGCAGAGTATAGAGGATACTGAGGGATGGGACAGAGAATTCCATCCTTCTCAGATCTTATCAGCAGCTGCATCATCATGTGCACCTGTAGATGAGATAAAATCCATTCCGTTATACAAGTTTTCATGAAAAACTCATCATTCAGCTTTGAGATAGAAACTTACTGCGGGGCTCGCACCATCTGTCAAGAAAATATCATTTGGATCAGCAGGAAAACCATCACGAGCCTCAATTCCAGCAGCAATAGTATCTCGTAATCCCTTGATACCCTGACAGCGAAAAAATGGAAAATTATGAATAACATGCAAGCATAAATTGTCAAAGTTCCAAGATGTGAGCAATGATCACAACCTGGCTATGACTGTAGGCACCAGTTGCCCTTCCAGGAATTTGATCAAGAATTTGCCAAGCACGTTCAATGGAGTCAGCACTGCAAAAGACCACAAGCCAAATTAGATGAGGCAAAGGAACAATTGTCAAAGAAAACTTGTAGTCTGCCAAAGTAAAGATTCTACAGTTAGCAAAAGAGACCATTGCTTTATATTTTGCCTTTTCACCGGGCTCAATGAATAAGCCAAATTAGGAGTAACTAAAGCCATGGATAAGCCAAATTAAACACCCATCACAAACCTGAAATCTTTATCAGGTCAAAGAAAACAAATGAAACAATAATAGAATTTAAAAGAAACAACCACGAAGCTGACGGCCGATAGTAATTCTCTGTACCTGAATAAACCCTGTGTCTCACTTTTGTCCAAAATGGCTGGATGGTCGCATAATGCAAGAACCTATTGCAGAGATGTCGTAGTTAGAATGGCTTCATTAACATGCAACTTTATTGTAATGAATATCACCTACTAACAAAAAACAACCTCTCGGAAAAAAGTTATCGGCTGCTGACCAAGAGATTGTGGATTTCCAATGTTGCAGTACAGTATCTGTAAAAGATGATTAACATTTAATGCCAAACAAATAAAATAATAAAACTAGAAGTGTCAAATAAACGTTCTTGTATTACAATCAACCCCCCCCCCCCAATTTCCACTTCTCTACAGGACCTTTGTTGTGCCTCTTTTAGACAAGAGGCGTTCTAATACACCTAATTACTTCTTTGTGAGAACACCATACAGCCAACAGAGTTCCACAACCATCTATGTTGGCCAGATGAAATCCAAAACACCAACATAAGAAGTCTCTTTATAGTACTGCAACTGTAGCAAACCTTTGCAGAATCCATCATTCACAAATGGTAATATGATATCAGCATGACATTGCTATTCAACCATGGAGAACAAAAGTAAAGTGGAGGAGAATATTGTCTCAAAGAAAGCATAAATGAGACTGATTCTCCAAGTGTCCACTACAAAACTGTCAATGAATTAAAAAAATATACCTCTTCAAATGGATGAGCATCTGGCTTAGTCTGTATCTCTTCTTGCAATTTCTGAAAAAGGTATTAAGAAAATACAATTAAAGCACTATGCCATACATTTTACACTAAATACATCCAGCTTATATACAAGACTATATCAGCACAATTTACATAAAATTCTCTAAAAACGTAATGAAAACAGTCAATCAACATTAACACCAATGGCTAATTACCCAAAAGTCACCTTTTAATCCATTCTCCAATTATACTCGGATGTGACCACAAGCATGAGAATATATCTTTAAACAAATAAATTGTAAAAATTCATCAAAGATGAAGCAGATTAGCAAACTACCTGTGCAAGGGTGACAATCTCACCACGGACAGCATACTCGCACTCTATGACCTGATGATAAAGAGAAAATTAGCCATAAGAAAAGACAGACCATAAAAAAGGTATGAAGTTGGCTCAAACTAGAACGAGAATATTCTATATCCTAAACGAAAACACATAAGTGTTCAGAAACTTGAATTCTCCACTTAATGCCATTACTTTTTTTTTCTTAAAATCACAAAAATTAGCAAATCCATTTCTAATATGCAAATGGTGAGCTTTAACAAAATTGGCGTGCTAAATAGACACTATAAAGATTGATTTGAACTCAAAAGGAGTACATCAATTCAGTGCATGTACAAAAAACAGATCCCTGCTCATTGTAAAGCGACCATCATATACATGCAAGAGAAAGAAAGAAAAAATGAACCATTCCTTTGAAAGACAAATACTACAAGAGGAAGAGGAATTAAAGGATACTTGCACATCAATACTCAATAGGATACTTGCACATCAATACTCAATAGAAAAGGAAACGAATAAACAAGCACAACATTAATATCATCGTTTGAGTACTAAAAGATGGCTATAAGAAACCAGTGATTAGAAAGGGAAATCTCAACTGACTCCTTAAGCAACTCGATTGCTGCCTCTTAGTTAACAGATAACAAAAAGAAAGAAGAGCTGAGAATGGGATAGGAATGAAACAAATACAAAGCCCGGTCTTACGGTCAAAGATATAGACTTTTTGAAATAACAGGATAAACACAATACACAAAGCATAAAACCCAGATTCAGAAACACGAAAAGATAAAAAAAATCAGTACCCAACATCAATCAAATCATACAAAAGAACGAAAGAAACCCAGATTCAGAAACGCTCCAAAATGAAATAAAAAAAAAGGTTAAAAAGAGAGTATACCTTGGGGTTAATAGTATTAAGAGAAACTGGATGAGCCATTGTTGAAGAGGAAGAAGAAGAAGAAGAAGAAGAAGGGGAATCAGCAGCAGGAGAGGAGGATAAGAAACGATATGAAGAAGAGAGTATAGACCGTTCAAACTGATACTTTTGACGCGAACTTTCAATGAGGTTTCTAGCACTGCCAATCACAAATCTCCGCATATCTGTCTATTTATATAGGCAAATCCACACTCGTCAACAAAATCAGAGACGAGGCAAAAAATGGTAGAGTTACTTTTTGGAAGTAGGCAAAGAGATATAGAGATTTTATGCTGTCCTTTTATGAGCAATTTGGGGCAACTTTTTTGGAAAGAATCGAAACTATAGTTAAACCTTCCGTTTCGCCCACGGTTTGAGAATTTGATTCTCCCTGAGCCCAAGTAGAGTAGCTTGCTCGAGTTGGCTTATTTTTTTACCATTTACCAAATTTAATGAGAACTGATAGTACATGGTAAATTTGACTCTACATATTTATTTAGCATAGAATTAAAGTTACGAAGGCTGATGATCTGTTTTATTGAGTTAGAATAAGAATGCAAGTCCAAGGCATTTATTTTATCCGGCCTAATCCTCAACTTCCCATTGTGAATCAGAAGAAATAATCCTTGAATTTGTGGTATGGAATATTGCAGTGCATCAATGTTATCAACAAGACCAAAAACTGAGCAAGCTTTTCTTTGGTCCCCGCAGCCAATTCCAATATCATTATCACAAATAGCTAGGAAATGCATTAAACATGTGGACGATGAACTAGAGATTTAAGGGTCGTTTTTATTTTCCCTTTTTTCATTCAATAAATGCAAAGACTTTTCACCCAAGTAGTAAAGCTCGTCACTCTTGACATGCAGATTAAAGATATAAAATGGGTGAAATTGTTTTAGCCATAGTTTGAAAACGGATTAGGATGTATTTCTTTGCCAGATCCACATAAGAAGATAAACTCTTAACTAAAAAACAAACTAAGGAATGAGATAAGAACAAAGTGAATAAACAACTAAATTCTTTTAAGACAATTCTATCTTTTGCCCGAGTCATTTTTTATATGGTGTCCAAATATTAATCTAATTAACTTTATAATCTTATCTGATGTCACAGCCTTTTTGTATAGATTACAAAGGAGGGATTATCAATGTTGGGATTGGGTTCCAGACACGCTGTATTCTAATTTTGCAGCTTCGATATCAAATAAATGAAGCATCAATTAGCGTTGAATTAAGATGTATTCATTTGCTCTTTACCATATGCATAACGAGATAAGTCTTCATTTATTTAAAAAAAAAAACCCTTAATAAAAGCATTATTTAAGAACACATTAACAATTAAGGTAAACTATCAAAATAGTCATTTTTGTTTAACTCAAGTTACATTTTAGTCATTTATATTTGAAATGTTACGTTTTAATCACTTACGTTAACGTGTTGTAGCATTTTAGTCACTGAACTATTAATTGCCGTTAATAGTGTAACGATAAGCTGACGTTGCACGTTAAATCCTCATTCAAACAAAAATTTTAGGTTAAATTATACAATTGGCCACCATATTTTTCATTTTGAGCAAATTTTTTTTCTTTTATGTTCTTTTAAATTTTATTTATTTTTCATTCTCTTCTGCTTCTCCTTCTGTTTTCCTCCTTCTCTATCTCTTTTAATGTAATTTTTCTATATTTTTCATTTGTTAAAACTAAAAGGGAAGCAAAAAAGGAAAGTAAATAAATAAAAAGAAACAATTAAATTGTTCAAAAATAAAAGTATAAGGACTGGTTTTAACAAATGGAAAAAATAAAAAAATTACGTTAGAAGAGACGGAGAAGGGAGGAAAATAAAGGGAGAAGGAGAAGATAATGAAAAATAAAGAGAAAATAAAGAAAAAAAAGTTAAAAGGACATAAAAACAAAAAAATTAAATTGCTCAAAACGAAAAAATATGGGGACCAATTGTAGAACCTAAAAGTTTTGTTTAAAATGATAATTTAACGTGTCACGTCAGCTTACCGTTACACTGTTAACGGCAATTAAAAGCTCAATGACTAAAAGATTACAATATGTTAACGTAAGTGATTAAAACATAATATTTCAAACATAAACATAAGTGACTAAAATATAATCTGAGTTAAATAAAAGCGACTATTTTAATAGTTTACCCTAACAATTAACTACTTTCTCTAAGGAAAATTTATTATTTTCTGGTAATTGCAGACGGATACAATATTTATTGGTTTGACAAAGTCATTCCACTCTCCTTCCTACGTATGCTCATTATGCCAATTGCATCTGAGAGGAATTTCATTCTATCACGTAGCTTTAACCTTCCACCTCATCCCCAAATTACAACCCTCATTTGGCTTTGCTTTCTTTTTCCACAAAGAAAGTTTACAGAGTGGGCATTGATTTTGCAGTTTTGGGGATCAAAATTTTCATCATCCATGTTCGTAGTTAAATATGAAAGTTGTTATTACTTGGTTCAGTATAATGAACAAAGGCTGCTAACTCAGCTAGCTCATCCATCCATGTATCCTTATCACAAAATGCTTCGTTCAATCTTTATGGTTCAATATATTGCAAATTTATGGTAGGTAAACCTCCTCTTTGTGTCATTTGAGTTATAAAATATAGGTCTACAGAGCAATTTTAATGTCAAAAAAAGGGTAAATAAAAACACCATCTTAATATTTGATCTTCGACCTTTTCACAACCCTACCCTTGAATCTATTATGAAAATCATAAAGCTGGCTCATACGCTACAGTGGCAGCAGGCAGCCAATCTTCACCTTGTATAAAGTTAGCCACTGTGAACTTTCCAGCATCAGCTTCTGAGAGAGTGGACCTATAACCAGCCCATTTCACCCTTTGATCCACGGTTGATCCAGGTCCAATGTTTTTATATTCTGCATACAAAATTGTGCTGGGTGGATCAACATTAGTGACCCATTCTCTCCAGCCCACAGGGTTCAAGAACGCCCCAATGTTGGACTGCATAATAACAGTGGTGGAGAATTCTTTCCAGGGCCTGCCGAGGTAAGTATTGGCAGTAAGGTTGCCAAATGGAGTTATTGTACACTTCTGAATTGAGATACCAGTGTTTTGGTTAGGGTCTTTTTTGCCTTGAGCTGTGATGGTGTTGAACTGGTTAGGCAAAGGCTGCCTGGGCTGGATGTTGCAATTTTGGAAGACAACAGCTGCATTCCCAAAAATGAAGTCAATTGTACCCAAAATGTCACATTCTCTGTAAAACTGACGATTGGAATGAGCATAGAGAGTGTCCTGGTAGGCATTGAATGCACAGCTGTAGAATACCGAGCGGTCAGAACCGGACCGCATAGCCACTGCTTGGTGCTTCGCTGCACCTGCTGTGTTTTCGAACTTTATGTCTTTTGCAATGAATCCCCTTCCTGCCACAGCTGGTGATTCACAGAAGAGCTATCATATTCTTCATTCATCTAATTAAAAGCAAGCTATTCAAACCCTTTTTCAGGCTTCCAATGACATCATGTAAAGTGAGCAATTGGCTATCAACATAAGACAAATTGATCAGTTTAGATCTTCTATCTAATGGATGGGACTTGAGGGGAGCATTGAAGAAAAATTAACATTAGATACACCAATACCCTAATCAATTATCTTTAAATACACCAAGACCTAGTCATATGGTAGTATGTATCAGTTGCAGGCCTTCTAAATTATTTAGACCACTGGGACCACATGGCCAGATCTTTGTAAATCACATACCAGACAGGCACATGGTAGGGTGCAACCAACTTTAAAGTGGGAAAAGCAGAATTTTTTTGGGAAGTGTAACCCAACAATTCCACATGATAACACGCAAGCACAATGTGTGTGTGTGTTTTAAATCTTTATTCATAATCTACCACACATTCTGCTGATTCAAGCTTCATCATGGTTTATAAAGTTTCAGAAATTGAGGGTTTGCTTTTGGATATCGATTAATGTCTTTCAAGGACAATAAAGATTATCAAATCTAATTGAAACTAAAGATCTAAATAGTATCATGGTAAATGAAGATTGAAAAATTACTTACTGAAAGTTGCTGTATCAAAGGTGGCAGTTCCATCAACAAAGTTGCGGCTGCCGGAAATTATAGTCCTAGTTTTGCCATCACCGTAAATCATGACATTCCACTTGTGTTTATCCAGATTCACATTCTCAACATACTTGCCTTCCTTCACATAGATCACGAATCTCGATTGGTTCTTCTTTCCCACCAATTGCACCGCCTCGTTAATCGTCTTGAAATGGCCGGAACCGTCTTTAGCCACAATTACAGTTGGGGTAGGCTTGGACTCCTGCAACAGTCTCCTTTCAGTGGGACTAACCCAAGCTGGGAACTCTGAAGGTGCAGCTTTTTGGAACCCAAGCAACCTCCGGTGAATCGGGATACGGAAATTGGTCAACAAACCCAAGATTTTAGCAGCGATGGCCAAACTGTTGCTGGCATACTCACTTGAGTTCTGCATGGCGGCTTTCAGTTCTTCGAACAGTGTGGCGTTGAAGTTCTTTGTGGTGTTCAGTTCCTCCAGGGCGTCTAAACATGTTTCTTGATCGGTTATGACTGTGCTTAACCATGTCTTCAAGTCATCGATCTTGGAATCCGACAACAAACTCTCTCCTTCCCCAACTTCGAGGGAAGTTGCCGAGTCATTGAGTCGATCCAACGCGTCATCAAACACGGTTCCACATACATCTAAAGCGTGTTTCACTTGGGTGTTATTGGTCTCAGCTTGTAACTTCTTGGGATACTGTGACAACCCAGAGAGCTCGTCGATAACTACTTTCAAAGACAGCTTGAAGAGGATCTCTGGGTCAGTTGCGTTCGACGACGCAACAGAGGATATGCTGGAGAAGCAGGAAGATGGGTACCGAGTCACTTCGCAAACCGCCTTCAATGAAGCTGCTGGAGTTAACTCGGTTGGGGATGCAGTATCGGGAGACGAGTTGTTTCTCTTGTGTATCAAAGTCCCCGCAACTGCGCCAATGATAACAGCTAACAGCACGATAATGGAGATGACGAGGATGATGAGACGCCTTCGTGTCTTTCGCTTGAAAGCTCGTTCTTCAGCCTCGTCTACTTTGCCATAGCCCTTGAAAGACTTGATTGAATCCATTGCTCAACGAGATGAAAAGATAGGACCTCTCTTCGATGCTTCTTTGTTAAAATATTACAATTATAATCGATCAAGAAAATGAAAAATGGGAGGAGTAATGATCTTTATTTAAATAAATTGTTTTATTTTTTATTTTATTATACAATCAACATCATTATTTTCCTTCCGCCATAATTACACATCTGGCATTTAATAAGATTAAAAACTGAGTAAACAAGAAAGATCACCGTTTCTTGAGGTAAACTGTTAGTTATCAAATGTATTTCATTTTTATAGAGATTCAAACTTTCAATCTCATACTGTACAACATAATTTGTAAATCCAAGTAATTAATATTTAAAGTTGCAAGTATCCCAATTTTTTTGTTTAATCATCAAAACTGTTGCCACTTGTCATCTTATTACCAACATGTTGCTTTGATTCATCATTTTGGAGGGAGAAATGAGGTGGAAAATGTAATTAAAACCATAGTATAATTTTTGGAATTTGTTAATTAAATTCACTTTTGTATTTGTATTGCTTTTTTTTTTACTTAAATCTAGTAATATAATGTGACTAATGTTACTAGAACGATATCAAATTAATCAGTTGGAAGGTGAATTGATTAATATAATAGTTCGAATAAAAGGGTTGAATTGATTAAATAGGAAAATGCTTAAAATTAATAAAAAAATAAAAATTGGTACAAAAAAATGGCAATTGAACAAGTGGTTTAATAATTTTTATGAAATTTTAATTATTTATTTTTTTATTGTTGATCTAGCAGTCGAACCGATCACACCGATTAAATTAAGAATCGGTGGTCTAGCTGGTATAACCACTTATATAATTATTAAGACACTAGATGTGAGATTCTAAAATTGTACCATATGATCACTTGAAAATTTATATATTTTTTTAATTTTTAAAGGATTATGTGACATGATTTTAAAGTGTCACATCATTAAACCTTTATATTTTTCAAGTTATGTGATCAAAGTGAATCTCTTTACCAAGGTTGAGAGCCAAAAATCATATTACCCTTGAAAATAAATATATATGGAGTTAGTTGAATTTTGCAACTTATAATTTAAACTTAAAAATTATAAATAATTTGATTTTTTTAGATACTTAACGATATTTTTAAAATATGTTGATGCGATGTTAAATCAATTTAAAGACAACAACTACGGTAACAGCCCCTCTTTCCTGCTCAAAAGATTTCTTACAAGTTCTGATTAACCCTAACAAAACCCCATTGGAAAAGGACAGAAAATTGATATGCAAGGAAGCTTCAGCTGCAAATGTAATGTGAACCACTAATTAGTCAGCCCCCATAATCACCACTTGGAGCATGTGAACTCTCATTATTTTGTTGGATCAAACTAAATAAATTTTCTTTTTCCCTTTCATCAAATTACTATAAATTTATTAGTAGTAGTTGGATAGCACTAATTTCCCCAAGGTCAAACTATATACAATTTTATGGGTAAATTCCACTAATAGCCACCTAATTATTGGTAATTTGTTTAGTCATCTAGCTATAAAAAAATAACAAAATGGTTATTCAATTATACAATTTTATCTTTTTGGTCATCAATTGGCTAACAGTGGCAGTTTCTAAAATTGAAATAATAGCAATTTTAACCTTTAACATTTATACATTTTGTCAATTTAGTATTGATTCTAATAAATCTAATCTTTAACATTTACACGTTGTCTAATATGATCTTTTTTTGTAGTTTTGCTTTTCCTTATGACCATTTCACCTAAAAAGCTAAAGAAACAAAATTATCAACTAAAATTGATAAAAAAATATACAAAAAATAGAAACGCCCAAAAATCCAAGATAATAATTTTTATTTTTCTCATTCTTTTAAAATTAACCCTTGACGTCACAAAAAAATTAAAACTATATATGGAGAGAGAGAGACCAATTTACACAATGTGCAAATGTTGAGGGTTAATTTTTTAGAATCAAGATTAAATTCACATAATTTATAAATGTTAGGGGTTAAAATTGATATAATGCCAATTTTAAAAATTGCCATTGTTAGTCCGCTTGTGACAAAAAAGACAAATTTGAATAATTGAGTGATCATTTTGTAAATTTTCATAGTTTAGTGATAAAAAAGAAATTTACTAATAGTTGGATGATACTAGTGTAGTTTGCCCTAATTTTATGTAATACAATGAGATAAATTTCAAAATTATATATGAACTTTGATTTAATGCGCAGTTTTATATATAAACTTTAATTTTGTACAATTTTTGTACATGAAAAATTAATTTGATCAAATTCTCACAAATTATTAACATAATTATTAATATAATATTATTTTATATTTATATATTAGATACACAAATAATTATATTTATCCAATATAAAAATAATTTTTAAATTTATATAATTAATTAAAATTAAAATTTCATACATATATTTAAATCATAATCAATATTTTATATATATAATTACACTAAATCAAAATTTATTCATCAAATGCATATATTATTTAGACTCACTTGTCCAATCCAAAGAAATAGATTTTTATTCCGTGTTGGGTTCGTCCGTCCTGCTCACTTGGACGTATTTAAAGGTGATTACCATGTGCTATACAATGTGAAACATCATGACGCGTTGCTATGCCATTGATTGCGCCAACATTTCTTCTCAATAATTTTTTTTTCTTTGGCCAAAAGGAATATTCTTTTCTCATGATAAGTAATTTTTAAAAATGGCGTTATCAATTTTTTTACTTAATTTTTGCTTGAATAAGGTCTATAAAATGTATGAACAAGAGCTCACTCTTCCAAGCGAATATTAAAAAAATTAAAATGTGTTTTTTCTGGCATGATTTTCGGAATGTAGATGTTGGCAGCATTTCAACTTTCCATTTGTCAATATGATTAAGCGTTTCCGATAAAAAAATTTTGAGTTATTCAAAACTCCATAGCTGGAAAATAGCCCCGACCAATGAAAGTGCTCCACAACCTGCAAACAGTGTAATGAACATATGGACTTTTGAATAAAGTCTATCTCGAGGGATGCTTTGTACTCTGATTTGTGGGCAACTGTGGGGCATCAATTCCTTTGACAAATGGTTGGTTTTATGAAAAAAATAGCCAATTGGGATTTAACATTTTGTCCTTCCATGTGTCGTTTCCATCTTAAATTAGCTTTTGATTCCCTTGAATTTTATTTGGAAATCCCCTACTGAAAACCAGGTGCCAGCATTCGGCCAAGTGTCGACATCGAACCAGACATCTCGGGTATTCGATATCTCTTTCTGACAAAGGCCGAATTGGTAGCCACCCCATTCGCGAACTTAACGTCAAGCCCTTAACTCATTCCCGACATTCCCAAGGGCTGATGATCTATTGATTTCTTTTTTGGACGATGATTATTTATTGACATGAAACCAAACTGTCTCACCAGATAAATTTGAAGAAAACCTTGGCATTCGCTTATTACTACTATTAATTTAGTAATAATTTAACAGATACATGGCCGCAAAGCAAATCTCAAACCAAACAATGAAGTAGGTAGGTGGCTACATTGACAAGACAATCTTTAAAATTATTACAACCCAAGAGCGAAAGGAAAGCCTGTAGAGCTTAACCAACTTCCTCCAGCAATGAATCTGCCAGGAGTAAAAGCCTGAGCTTCACTTGCACTAGTGATCACCTTGTACCCTCCCCATTTCACTCTCGCAGAAGTTGAGGCACCGGCCCCAGTGTTCTGGTACTCGGCATAAAACAGTGTTTTCAGGGCGAAACTCCCGCTCCACTCGTGCCAACCAGCAGGTTGAATCACGTCACTGATTGTTGATTGCATTACCACAGTCCTCGAGTATTCCTTCCAGGGCCTGCCAAGATATGTTGGGAAGTTTTTACGAACAGGCTGTAAATCAGAAGTGGCACCTATCCTACATTTCTGGATCACAATGCCTGTGTTTTGGTTAGGGTCGGTCCTGCCTTGGGCTGTCACCATGTTTTTCTGCCCTGAGTTTGGTTTCCGAGCATGGATATCGCAGTTTTGGAACACGGCTGCGGCATTTCCGAAGATGAAGTCAACTGTTCCTGCTACGAGGCAGTTAACGTAAAATTGACGATTGGAGTGGACGTAGAGAGTGTCTTGGTATGCTAGCATGTCACAATTGTAGAATGCTGAGAGATCAGAGCCAACACGGAGGGCAACAGCTTGATGCTTGGAGGGACCTGCTGTGTTTTGGAAGGTTATGTCTCGGGCAAGGAACTTTTCACCAACCACAGCTGCAACCAACCACATGGTAACATGTATTATATTAAGCATGTTCAGTATAAAGTTCAAACTTCAAATATATAACATTAAACTACCAATGTAATAATTCAACGTTTTATCTGACGTATAATACCTAATGAGCACCCATGTGATTCTGCATTATGTAATGTACAACTATAAATTGGCTCAACAACACTTGTTTCTGTTATTTAATGACGCTAGCTGCCTAATTAAGAAAATGTTGTTAAGCATCAAATCAATTTATTGAACTTTATGATTTCAGCGGCAACAGGACTACGAGGGGAACGAAGCTAGCTACTCCTATGAAGGCTTGAACTATTCCAATTTGCAACGAAAGTAAAACTATTTGGTATCTTTTGGAGAAGGCGATGCTTTATGTAAACCAACACCGACCCTTAAGCATCAGCAAAGGACAGCACTATTTAGTCGGGGACCAATCAAAAGGAACTTAGAAAAGGTATTGCTATGATGCCGTACGGAGCTGCTCAACTGTGCACAATAAGTGTACCGTAACATTGCCAAAAACTGGAAATCGGTTGGTCGATTCCCTTCGTCCAAGCATGTGTTGGGCCCTTCAAACATCAGTCATTGGAGCTCAACGCCCCTTACTAGGATGGGTTAAAATTGTATAATAAAAGAATCAAATTTATTTGCACGTTGGGTTGGCTTGCCTGGTGCGATGTTGAATGCAATGATAATTTGTCAAAAAATAGCTACCATCCACAAAAGGAAACTGGAAAAAGTTGTTATATAACCCAATGTGACAAGTAGATGAAACAAGAGGGAAGCCACCAAGTCCCCACAATCAAAATTCATTGAACATGATAATAGATGAAAAGCTTATCTAGAAAAAGAAAAATCCAGGGTCAGCTGTAAATTAACCTCCCTGTTGTTGTTTTGGGTGAAAACAGGAAGTAGAGTATTCAATTATCTCAATGCCTCGCTATTTATCTATCTATCTACAAAACTAAGGAGAAAGGATTTATTTGAAAAATGTCATGGCGGGGTGATTATGATCTATTCCAATAATAATGGGCAAAATGAGGAGCACACGTTGTAACCTGACAACTAGTCAATCGTAGGATTATTTGACCATTTTGCGTATGAAATCTTTCATATTCAAATATTGTATATAAAAAAGAATATCCTGTTTGAATAATTGACCTTTAGTAAACCAGGCCATGTGCTCCCTAAATCTAATGAGATAACTTTGGAAAGTTCAACCAATATGATTTGACAACATGAATCACTGAGAAGAGATAAGCAGGGGCCCAAGCTTCGGCTCCAGTATGATCAGGAACTGACTCGAGATATTTCGTACTTAACCGAGTTGATTATCAATTTTTAGGTTAAAATCTGCCTGTACTTTTTAAAAACTAGGAATTTAGTCCATGTATTTATATTTTTAAGAATTTAATTTTTTTAATTTTTATATTTTAAAATTTAAATTTAACTATTAATACGGATAATTTTTTATTAAATTTATTGATAAGACATTTTAAAATTAAAAAAATTTACTCACTTATTAATTATGTAATTAAAAAGATATTATAATTAATATGAATTTAACAAAAAATATAACTTAAAAATATTAATGATTTAACCTAAATTTTTGAAAAGAATTAAATTTTTAAAAATAGAAATTCATCAATTAGAAAAGTAGAGTCATATTTTAACCATTTTTTTAAAAAAAGAAAACAAATATAATCTGAGGCCAGTAAATGATCAGTTTGGCCAGTAGTAGTTCAACCTACGATCCATTAATGGTGGCCGGGAACTTTAGAGAATTTATTGAAAAATTAATATAATGAAATTTAATTGAAAAAGAAAAGGTAAATTCATGTAAAATATAGGAAATGAAAACAGACTTACCAACTGTGGCAGAGTGGAAAGTGGTGCTTCCGTCGACCACATTCCTGCTGCCGGTGATGATTGTTTTAGTTCTTCCGTCTCCGATGAACATTATGTTGCTCTTCTTCTTTGGGACTTCCACGTTTTCTCTGTAGACGCCTGCTTTGATTCTAATAATATACCTTTTGCTGCTTTTCTCCGGTGCTTTGGCCACCGCTTCCGACACCGTTTTGAAGTTCCCGCTACCATCGGCCGCCACAACCACGTTAGGGGTCACCGAAGACGACTGAAGCAGGCGCCTGTCGCCAGCGGACAACCACTCTGGCCAGGCAATGCCGCTTTCGTCCTCCTTCAGCTTCCTGTTCGATGACTTGAGCATCATCTCGTTTGCAATATCAGTGTCCGTCATGTTCTTGATCATGGCAAGCGCATTACTGCACATTTTTTCGACGTACTTCTCGCCATCGATCAGAACCTCACGGATTTTCTTGTCGGCACCCTCGTGAGAAAACCCGTCCAAGCAAGTTTCCTGGTTGGTCATTGCGGCACTCATCAGGGTCTTGAGGTCATCCGCGTGCTGGGTCAAAGATTTCTTGTTGGGGTACTCATGAAGATCCTCAACAGCTTCGTGGAGCTCGTCGAGGGTCTCGTCAATAGTCTCCAAACAATCATGGAGAGCCGTCTTTTCACGCGTCGTCAAGTCCTTTCGAGCCAACAGCTTCTTAATCTTGAAGTAATTGTGTTCGACAGCAGTGGTGGTGATGTTAAGAGACAATTCGATAACATCCCTTTGGCTCCTCACCTTTTTGGCAGTACCAGCAGGGACGGTAGTAACAGCCGAGAAACATAAATCAGGGTAGAACGTACCACTACAAGCTGATTTCACAATGGCATGATGGGAAGTATCGGACTCATCGGAGTTATTCCGTGAGCTCACTCCAGCAACAATGCCGATTATAGCAGCGACAATGACTAAAGATGCAAATAGTGCCAAGAAAATTTTCTTGTGTTTCTTGGTGAAGGAAATGTGTTTGGCAGAATAAGAAATGTTGGATAAAGTTTCTTTAATTCGGCTCATTGTTTTTTGGCTACAAAGAACAGAAGTTGGAAGGGTGAAGAGAAGTGGCAGCTTGGTTGGACGATTTAAAGAGCTTTGAGTGCAGACTCAGCACTAGGTAATTCGCATATTCTTTTTTGCATTTCAATTATTTGCAATTTTCAATGATTAATAAGTCCACATGTCTTTTATTTTTCTTTTTTACTTTTTCACTTTTTTTTTTAACTCCTAAAGCTTCAGACACACATGATGCAACTTGAACTTTTTTTACAATATTTGCAACTTGCAAAATTTTTAAAACAACTAGGAGGGGATCAGGGGATGTCTTAGACATATATCGTTTATAGGGATAATGTAACTTTCTGAATATCGTGAAAAAATAAAAAAATAATTTTGGTTTTTAAATTTCACATTTTTAAACTTGACATTTAAGTTTATTTTGATATTTGTATTTTTTTTTCACTTTAACACTTGAAGTTAATAATTACGTCCATTTTGATACCTAAATTTAGCAAAATTTAAAAATTTGATGATGTAACACTTTAAGTTTAAAAAAAAAAGACGATGATGTGGTACAATCTTAGAATGTCATATTTAGTGTTTTAATAACCAAACTCATGGTTGAACAAGTTAGACCATCAGTTCTCAATTCAACTAGTTCGATTGTTTAACCAACAATAATTAAAAATTCATAAAAATCTAAAAAATTAAAAATATATATATAAATTCAGTTTTACTTGTCTTTTTAGATTTTTATGAAATTTTAATTAATTAATTATTGTTATTGGTCTGACGTTCGAATTGGTGGTCTAACATGTTCAACAATTGGTTCGGTTATTAAGACACTGATTATATGACACTCTGATATTGCATCACATCATCATCTAAAAAATATTTTTTTTTTCGAACTTAGAGTGCCACATCATCAATCTTTTAGAGTTTTTAAGTTCAAGGATTATAACGGACCTAATTGTCAAGTTCAAATGCCAAAGTAAATAAAAAAATTACAAGTACCAAAGTAAATCTAATTGTCAAGCTCAAGGGATTGATATGAGCCTACATGCTAAATTCAATGGCCAAAAGTTACATCATTCCATTTTTTTTTCACTGTCATTAACAAAATAGACTTAAATAAATAGTGATTTTCAAGTTCAGAAATTAATATAGATAAAAAAATTCAAGAATAAATTTGAACCTATTTACCAAATTCAATGGCCGAAAGTTACGTTATCCTTGTTATATAGTATCGGTTGGAAATTATAAATAGTTTCCTTGTATTAAAAATGAGATTTGTTTAAAATAATGATTAAATTTTTTATCTCACACGTAAATAAAATGCATTCAAATCTGAACATATGGTTTTTCACTCCAAATAACCACCGGAACAAAATCTTAAAAATCTAACTCAGATAATTTCTCTTCTTATTAATGATTAGTTTTATTGGTTTTCTTTTTCATTACATTTATTTATTTATCTTTTTGGATAGGCTGCTATATATATATATATATATATTTGCAATTATTGAATAGGCTGCTGTAAGGTCATTTTACTGGGAATCTCTGAGAAAAAAAATATTATTCATTGCACATTTTCGGTCATAAAGAAAGATGAAGAAATTTCTTCTACGTTCCTTTACTCATTTCACTCCAAAGGGTTGAATGCATCTCTTGTCTTCTTCAATTATTGAAGATTGATGAGACACTTGCCTTCCAATTACTTGATTAATTGACCATTAAGTTCTCTTGGAAAGAAATGTAGGATTCTCTTCTTTTACTACTTTATAAGTCTCTTCTTCTACACTCCTCTTTGTCCAAAATTTTTAACTGTCGACTTCATAGTAATCTATTATTATTGTTGTGAAATTAAAAGGCAATATTATTAATTTCGGTACTCCATCTTTTACTCTTTTTTTTTCACTTTTTTCCTTAAACTACTAAATTCTTCTTCTTTTTTTTCCAATAATAAAGTCTCGAACACACATGTTACAACTTGCTATTGTTTTATACTGTAGTCAACTTGCAACTATGATTTTATTTACAAAAAAACAAGCAAACGGATGCCTGAAATATTATCGTAAAAAATTCATTGGTACACTACTTGGTTTTATGTCCCTTTTTTTTTTTTTCTTGCATTACACTCACGTGGTTTCTTTCCTTTTTTAACGTGATTTTTATGGGTTACTGGAATGGCAGAGAACTTTGATTTTCCTTGGATTCTTGGATAAGTAGTATCTGATTACTCGCCCATTTCCACGGTTCGTTCCCAGAAAAAAAAAATGAAAAATATTTTATTTACTAATTTCACTCAGGCTCAAAAACCCTTTTAGATTTCTAATTTAACCCTTGAATTACATGATTTCCGTTTTATGTTGTCTTGCAAAGAAACCAATATGTTACCAGATTAGGTTCATGTATGCCTCTTTCAAGAGTGTCGGTGCTAATAACTATTTGTACGATTCTTACCTTTAAAAAAAATAATAATAATCCACTTGTCTCTTTTTCTCCACATGTCTCTTTCACTCTCATTTTAACATGAACCCCCTAATCACCCTTTCATCTTATCCTACTTTCTATATTGGTGATAAAAAAGTTTTTTAAACATCTTCAATTATGTATATTCGATTCTCTTAATTAGGCTTTTATTATGTCACAACGCTGTGTTAAGGTTTTAATTAATATTGTATTCCATTAAGATTATACGTTAATGTCAACAAAAAGAAGATTATAGTAATAATTTAAATCCAAAATGCTTAGCGCCTGAATTGATTGTTTGATTGAATGAACCAACTTTATATATATATATATATAAAACAAAACAGCCTTAAATTTCCAAATGAGTCAAACAAAAGCAGCGCAGCCATGGATTCTGGGAGAGGAAAAACAAAACTACAACACGACTTGCCCTAAAGAGATCAGAACAACGTAGCCAAAGGGAACGTGGCCAGCCGTTTGCAGTTTTAAATAAATAGATTTCATATTCGTTGGGTTTGCCATCATTGTGTTACTGATCTCAATTAAATAAATCAAAACATTAATTTTAAATAATCTACTCTTCATTTATTTTTCCTAAAGTAGTAGGTAGAATGGCTTTTGTTTTTTCATACCACGACAGATAATCTCGTTCCGTTGCCAATTCAAGCATTGAATTAAATACATCAAACCCATATTACTTTAAATTAATTAATCACGTCTCTTTTTTTTTTTTTTTACCTTTTAATAAAATCTATGCATCATCATTTGTTTCCCTACCAAAAATCATTTCATATATTGTAACAATATTAAACGAGTGATACATATCATTTTAAGGTGACAGAAAATAATAAAAAATAATTAATGGAATATATAATAGTATTTGAATTTTTATTTGTGAAATTAAAATTAAAATCTTAAAATTTTAAATCACTTACTCTTTTAGGTTATTGATCATATTTAAATATTTTGATGTGTAAATAAACAATTGTGGAGTGAAAAAAAATCTATTGGATAGAATAATAACCCAAAATATTATCCAAAACTTTGTTATAATGATGCCTTATTGGATGCGAAACAAGACGTTTTTTAAAAAAAAATCCCACGTCGGTTTGTGCCAGAGAAGGGGACAAAAGCTAAAAGACACGAAACCTACTCCATGAACTGGATATTTCATTCTTGTCCGTATAAATAATTCATAAAAAAGAAAAAAAGGTTACTACCACAAGTAGGGTTCTTAAATTCCATAAACCACACTAATATCATGATGTAAAGTTTTAAAATATTAAAATAAATGAAAAAAAAACTAATCAAAACATAAGAAAGATACGCGCTAATGTTTGAATTTCATTACAAAAATTTTAAAGTGTAATTAAAATGAATTCGTGTGTGTGTATATATTATTTGCTTCGTATAATTAAAAGATAACTGGGAAAAAGACTTTGTCTCGGCTAAAAGAAAGAGGAATTTTAGCATCTTGCTTTTCAGCTAATTTTATGTATGCTCTCTCTGAGTTTAGACAAAAGTGTTATCTAAGCTGTAGTTGACACTTTACGTAATGAAGGGTCAATTCCGAAGTAAAACATTATAATAAGTTAATAAACATGAGTCCACTTATTTCATCACGATTAATTAATACAATATAATAAATATTTATATTTATATTTTAAATATTTTTACAAATATTAAATTATTTATATAGTTTTATTATATTTAAATTTTAAAATTTATATTTGCTATTATTTTAATGTTTTTAATTAATTTCTAATAATAACTTCTTAAAAATATAAGTAAAAAGAGTTGTGTACCGAATTAAATAATTTAAATCATAAATAAAATTATTTATATTTATATTTAATTATAAAATATATAAATATTAATATAAAATATTTTAAATGCTAGAAACCGTTTCGAGTCATTGAGCATAATTTTAAAGAAAAGAAAAACATTTAAAAAATCAAAATCAATAGACAGTTAAGCGTGGATTGCCTGCTTCATTGTTAACTAAATAGACACCATTCATTCACCAATAAAAAATAAAAAATAAAAAATAGACACCATTCATATCTCATCGCAAATCACGCTTTTTTTTTTTTCTTCTCAACTGTCTTTGATCCGAATTGGCAAATAATACGGAACACAAGGTTTTAAGTGTTTTTTTTTAAAAAATAAGTATATTTTAGGGTAAATTCACTATTAGTCATTAAACTGTGGATAAAATTTCATATCATGTCGCTTAATTAAAAAAGTTACAATTTGGTCAGTAAATTTTCATTTAATTTACTGAACTATTCAAACGTTTTTATTTAAATCACTAGGTTGTTAAGTTTTTTTTTTCCTTTAAGTTTTGCCAACGAGTACCAATTGAAAACTCTCACTCCCCTTCTCTTCTACAACTTATTTTTTCCATGAAACACCTTTGAACATCACAAATATACAAACTAAAATCCAAACCATTTTTTTCTTTGAGTTTTGACACTAATCGTTATATCGACTTAGATCTAAATTATGTTATTCTATTCATCAATGGATATTGATCCATCGTACTAATTGTCGAATCGATACCTGGAGCTTACTAACCATACTTAAAAAAAATCAATAACCCAATAACTTAAATAAAAAATTTCAAATAATTCAATGACTATTTTATAATTTTTTAAAATTAAATAACTAAAATATAAATATAATTTTACCAAAAGAAAGTATAGAAAAATTTAAAGCTTTTATTTCTCTCCCCTTTTCTTTTTCCCTCAAATAAAAAAGTAAGTTGCTTTTTCTTTAACCAGTTGGATCATCATCATTACAGTGTCCCATTTTCATTTTCTTTATATTTTATTTTAATAACTAATGTTCTAATAATAGCAATTATTGTGTATTAGTAGTCAAAAAGATATATCCATTGAGGATTTTTTTTAACACCTTTTTTACCCGATTGTAGTTTTAATTTAAGTGAATTAGAGGATTATTAATTACAATATGTAGAGAACTACTAACTGATTAATTGCTACTAATGAACATATGTTAATATACGTTCCCTCAAGTTGGAGGATGTCCTTCACTCTAAATTTGTCTGTACTCCAAGTGTATTTTTGAAAGTCTCATCTCCAATTTACTTTAGTGGTCCCAAAAACCAAACAATCTCTACAATAGTTAATGTCATTCAGCTTTGTAGACAGGAAAAATAATTTGAGATGAATTATCTGTCAAGTTAAAAATATTATGGATAAAACTTATTCAATCAATAGAAAAGAAAATAAATTTGTTCTTCATCATTAAGCTTAGAAAATCTTTGAAACGGAATCTTCGTTCTAATATCAAATTAAAATAACCGATTTCATCACAACAAAAGAGAATCATTTTAAATAAACTATCCACTTAATCTTTAAGTCATATTTTATAACGAAATTCTTCCCAAATAAATTCAATTTGAATATTACATAAAACTCTAAATACATCAACACAATAACTATTTTATTTTTAAAATTGCATGAAAATCACGTATAGATTTAAAATCACTATTAATTTAATTTAAATAAAAAAAAGTTTATTTTTTGAAAGAGTAGATACTATTTCGATTAGATACATGATTTAAATTTTGTATAAGAATTATATTAGATATAGAATTTTGTTTGTGAAATTAAAAATCTTAAAAGACGAATAATAATTTTAAAAACAAACAAATAAAATAGTTTATAAGCAAATCGAATGTATATTTCATGACTTAAAAGTAGATGCACAAACAAAACTATTTAATTATTTTGTTCAAAATAAAAATAATTATTATTGTTCTACCAAAAAAATTAATTATTTAAATACTTTTTATCTTAAATAATTTAACATAAATCGAATTTAAATCAAATTGCAAATTAACATCCAAACTAATCACTTTTAAACACATTATTTAACAAAAAAAAACATATAAATTTATACAAATAAAAGTATAATATTTTAGAAAAAAAATTGGACATTGCTTTTCCTTTTTCTCTCTTTTCTTTTCCGTCTTATACTCTTTGAAATCTTTTAAATTTAATTTTATAAAAGTAAAATAATTTAAAAACTTTTATTATATATCAATTCTAATCCGATATTCTTAATAGTCATTTTTTATTCTCACCTCACCGCTACAGCTGCGTTTGAATCCAAACACACACTCCACCATTGTTTCTAATCTCACTGCTACAGTATCCAATCTCACCACTACAGTAACTAATCTTATCGCCACCGCTGTTTTTAACCTCATGGGAGGTAAACACACCGCCCATCCAAACTAAGCCTTACATCCATGTATTCATTTACTATCTTGTTGGAAAATTTAAATTATCAATAATGTCTTAATATACTTTAATTACTGAGTGATTGGAGCTAAAAGTTGGATGAAATGATCCCAAATATTGTAATATCAAGCTATGTTAATTTAACACACAAATAGATACAGCAAATCAGCTCTATTTATGGAGAACAGGAGCAGTTGTTAATTAAAAATATATTTGAATTGAGATTTTTTTTTTGATAAAATATTGGACTTTTATAAATATAGGCCAAACCCAAAGTTAGAGAACAGTAAAACAACTGAAACAAAAATAAAACAACTAAATGAAAATAAACATCTTAAGCCCAAAACCAAAATAACAACAGAACGAACAACAAAAGACAAGCAAAATAATACAGAAATTCAGCCCAATACCCACGAAAACCAGCATCAGATAATGATGGGGAAGCTATGGGGACTGCGTACCAGCTGTTATCAACATTAAACCCCATCTTGAAACTCACCAAAGGTGCTGGTGAAGTTATCAGAATCATATTTAATGCCTCCCATCATTTCCAAAAAAGAAAACCACCCCTGAAAACAGAGGCTCTTCTCGAAAACTCCCTATCCTTGTCAACAGAAAAACCCCCAAACACCATTAGAAAACTCAAAAAAATATGGGCTTAAAGATCTGGCCTATTAGAACCCATAGAATGTAACGGCCTAATTTTCAGTGGTGTCGGAAATGGTGATATGAGATCACTAAATCCGGCAAGTAGGATTGAATAAGATAGTAATTTAATATTTATGAGTCAAGTGAGAATTTAGAAGAATTTGTGGATTGGTGAATTTAGTGAATTAAAAGAATTTATTAGGTCAAATGGGTCAAAAACGAGGTATCGAGACCTCAAATTTGAAAATCGAGCCATAAATATTTTTAGAAATATTTATGGAGTGTTATTAAGTTAGTATTAAAGTTTGGTCGAGAAATTGAAATGTTTGGGTAGCCAATTTAATAAAAAGGACTAAATTGTAACAAATGCAAAATTGCTAGAAGAATTAAATAGCTCAAGTGTTAAAAGAAAGAGGATTTATAGGGCAATTAACCCAAATGTGAAAAGGCTGGACGGCAAGTGGAAGAAAATCATCACAAAGATAAGGATAATAAGGGCAAAATTGGAATTTTGTAATTTTAATATGTTATTAAGATAAGATTGAAAATAATCTAGAGTAATCTTCACAATTATCTCAGCCAAAAACGTCAGAGGAGTTCTGGAGAAAGCTTGTTTTCATACTATTACATCCTGTGAGTTTAATTCATGCTTTTTCTTGATAATTTTTATGTTTTTATGACTTTTACAACTAGATCCACTTATAGAATTCATTAGTTTTTGATTTTGTGAGTAAAATTAAAAGTTAACCTTGCTGAGAAATGGAAGTTTATGATGAATTATTATGAAATTTAAATTTTAATTTCATACTAAGGTGGTTTTATTAAGTGATTTTGATAGGAAATGATATTTAGGACCTAATTGTGAAAAAGTTGTGAATTAGAGGTTGGTGTTGAAATTCAGAATATAAAAGGTTGTGAAATAGTTTGTAATGATAGAATAAAGTGTTGATTGAGAAAAATTAGTTCAATTGATGGTTGAATTGAGCAGGGACTAAATTGTAAAAACTGTAAATTTTGGGGTAAAAGTGCAATTTCGAAAATTGAAGAGCATAATTATGAAGTGAAATAGAAATGAAATATATGCTGATGAGTGAAAATATTTTACATTATAGATCAAGAAACCAAAGAAGAAAGAGGAAAAAAAAGTTACAGAGTAGTCCCTAAATTTCGAAATCTTCTACAAATCAGCCGGGTAAGTTCATATGGTTGAATTTATATGTTTATTTGTGAATGATTGAATGATATAATGTGCTGTTAAATATGAATTTGCTGTGGGATTGTGAAAAATATGATAAATGAAAGAATAAATGGTGGTAATTCAAATTAGGAAAAACGCAGAATTGAGTACGTTCGTGTCGTGACATGTGATGAATTGACGGATAAGATCATGGTTAATCCATGGCAAATGTGAAATGTAGGTATGGTATCATCCATACTGAGTTATGAAATGTAGGTATGGTATCATCCATACCGAGTTGTGAAATGTAGGTATGGTATCATCCATACCGAGTTGTGAAATGTAGGTATGGTATCATCCATACCGAGTTGTGAAATGTAGGTATGGTATTAACCATACTGAGTTGTGAAATGTAGGTATGGTATAAACCATACTGAGTTGTGAAATGTAGGTATGGAATTATCTATACTGAGTTGTGAAACGTGGCACTGAGCAACGACGTACTCAAATTCGTAAGACGTTTCCTAATTTGATAAGAAGTAATATAAAATGAGTGAATCAAATGGAAGAGATTGAGTAGTTGTTAATGTTGAGCTCAACTATGTGAAGGATTTTAACAATGGTTGTGAATGGCAGGGAACTTTAGTAAATGTTTTGTTATTGTTTTGGAAATATTATGTGTGGTAAGCTACTTTTAAACCTATGAACTTACTAAGCTTCATTAAGCTTACTTGTGTGTGTTTGATATTTTTATGTAGATTGAATTAAAGAGAAGTGGAAGATCGGATCATCACAGCAAAACTCACTATCCAGATCAATTCCGGTAGCTTTTGTTTTATGTTTAAAGGTTTATATGGCATGTATAGAGTTTAAATGAGATGGAGTAAAGATGTTATAAACTAGTTAATGATATTTTGCAACGAAACAGTTTTTGAATTACAGCAGTAACGTGATTTTGAAAAATCACCAAAAATAGAAGAAATGGAATTAGAAAGTTAAAGAGATATGAATTGAAATATCTCTGAGTCTATTTTCATATGAAAGAAATAGAGTAAGCTAAAGATATGGAAATAATGAGATATTTAAATTTTAGTGAAACTGGTTCTGAATGAATTCGTGATCCCCTGTTCTGCCTTTGAAAAATCATTAAAAATTGTACAAAAATAATTGTGGATTAAAATTTATATATATGAAATACTGAATGAGTCTAGTTTCAAATGAGCTAAACAAGAAGGCCATCTAAATTCTGTACAAAGAGTAATTTGATTCGTAGTGAAGAGAGGTCAGAGCAGTTGAACAGTAAAATAGGGGAAACTTTAATGAATAAACTGTACTAATTGGCCACATGAAAAATTCTGGAAACATTACAGTAAAAAGATATATGAGTCTAGTTTCAGGGAAAATTAACGGATCTTAATTTGGAGTTCCGTAGCTTCAGATATAAATATTTTAGTGACTATGACGCAGATGGACAGTTTTAAATTTTATGCCGAATTAGTAGTTAAGTTTAGTAATGCCTCGTGCTCGACTCCGGCAACGGTCTCGGGTAGGGGGTGTTACATAGAACATCGTTTTTCCAAAGCCTGATCCTGCCATTGGGTGTTTCAACATCTTTTATCCAAAAGGCTGGAAACAACAGATCAAAACCCACCAAATATATATTATAGTTTTCGAAGCTCGACTAAAGTCTCTCTCTCGCTCGTTGTCTATTGCTGTTAGGTTTCAGCACCGGAAATTAGCCTCTCACTATAAGTCGAAGTAAGCTAAGCTGCCGCCAGACGACAACCGCTTCTTATTCTCGCCTCCCCCGTTTGGGCTCTCGCTCGAATCGGAACCTTTATGCGTTGGTAGGCTTTTGACTCAATCTAATAGCCTACCTATCGGGCGCCAATAAAAGAAAAAGTTTTCGCATAGGCTCATCATCTGATGCAGAACTGATTTCATAACCACCATCCATCACCAATCACATTCCACATCCCACTTCAAACATTTCGATTCCTCGGGTAGCGGTAGCCTCATCTATAAAAAGGCATTCCAGCTTCAGAGGTAGGTGAGTCGGGTCAGGAAGGAGTTTGACTGCTGGGATGGGATCAGATCCTATACGAAGCACTCCACCTCATAGAATAATTCTCTTATCTTTTTTTTTCTTAATTTTTCAAACATTCGACCTTTTGAATTTTTTTTATAGTCCGTTGTTATTAATGTTATCGTATACGTAAAATGATATAGCTAAGAAAGTTCTAACTTGCGTTGGACAGTGTTTGCCATTTCTTTTTTGGTTATCTATCCTATATGAAGTGAATTAACAGTGAATTTAGTTGTTAAAATTATTGATTATGTTGAAAATTTCTTAATACTTTTTTTTTTCATTAGAAAAGCATTGAGGAAAGTATTTTTTTTTTGGTTTAGACTTTAGATAGCTTTACTGGCTAGAGGATCTGAAAAGTCCCTAAATATTATATAACTATTATAGGCTTTGGAAGCAAATGAAGATGGGAAAAAAAGTAAAGAAAGGAAATAGTGGTTTTGATGATAATGGTTATAAAAAGAATGTAACGAGCCAGGTGACTGATGGAACTGGGAAATTTAAGAAATCTTTCAAGTATCACCAGAATTCGGACTCACAAGCACCAGTTATTAGGTATCATTACTTTGTTATCCAAGTTGTTAAAAATTTTTAAGTTGTGTTTTGGAATGTTTAACTGATATGATTACCCTTTTAGGAAACAGGTTTAGCCTAAAACAGCAAAGTACTTTTCAGAGATTGGAAACCTTTTTGAAAGCCAAGGAGTGGATGTGGAGGAGTGATCAGTTATATGTGGTAATGCTCTTGAAGAAGCTAGGGGGAAGGAATTTGAACTAGCAACAGATTATAACAAAAGCAATACTCTTCAGACTCTACTCGACGGCTGTAATTTGGACAATCTATGTAGTTTCCTTCGAGGTTATGCAAAAATCTTTCTTGCTATTGCAATGGATAGGTTTGGTTCTCATGTAGCTAAGACAACTTTTAAGTCATTAGCCAGGCATGTTCAGGACACAGAAGCCTACACCATTATTGAAGAAACTCTGAAAATGATATGCAAGGTATCAAGTATTTGATTTGTACTCTAATGGCAAATGAAACAAACTCTGTCGCATATTCTTGTTATAGGACTTCTGGAGGCCTTGCCTGCCTGACATACCCTTCTTTTCAGTGTATTAGAAGATACAACTAAATATTTCAAGAGGCTCTATTTGAAGGCAAACTAAGATAATTTGCTAAATTTTGCTACTTAGCTCTGAATCTTTCCTTGATCCATTTCAGGTTATTGTTGTCAATCCCCTTGATTTAATGTGCAATTGCTATGGATTTCACGTTCTTCGAAGTCTTCTTTGTCTCTGTAAAGGAGTACCACTGGACTCCCCAGAGTTTCATGGAGCAAAGGGATCGAAAGTTCTAGCAGAGCGGTTAAATTTAAAAGTATCTCACCTGGATGGGAATGATTCCCAGCACCTCCAGCAAGGATTTCCAAGTTTAATGAAATTTCTTGTATTAGGGATGATGAACTGTACAAAAGAAGGTATGAAGACCCTACAAAGTGATCAGTATGGCAGTTTGGTTCTGCATGCATGTTTTTGTTTTCTTCTGTTATTTTATATTATTTAATTTTGTCACTATTATAGGTGTCAGGTATGCAAAAGTAATCTGTAAGTGTAGATTCCCTTGCCTTATGGCTTTTTGAACTGTTGACGAGCACAGTCAGATAAGTATTAAGATATTCCATCTATTATTGGATCATGCAACCATGTATTGAGTTGCAGAAGATGATAACTAATTTCTGGATTAATTAGTTTATTGAAACTTCATTATTTGCATTCTACTTAACGACACTTCGCATTTTTGGGGTAATTTCTCATTTCAAATGTCTACTTCTTTTGATTGTGCTTGTAGATTCTGACAAACATTGTGTATCGCATATGACTAATTTGTTTATTCTCTTTTTACTCGATGTGGACTGTTGTTATTTAGGGGATGGATTGCTGGGTGTATGTCTTAATATACTTTAATTACTGAGTAATTGGAGCTAAAAGTTGGATGAAATGATTCCAAATATTTTAATATCAAGCTATGTTAATTTAACGCACAAATAGATACAGCAAATCAGCTCTATTTATGGAGAACATGAGCAGTTGTTAATTAAAAATATATTTGAATTGAGATTTTATTTTTGATAAAATACTTAACTTTCATAAATATAGGCCAAACCCAAAGTCAGAGAACAGTAAAACAACTGAAACGAAAATAAACATCCTAAGCCCAAGACCAAAATAACAACAGAACGGAAAACAAAAGACAAGCAAAATAAAACAGAAATTCGGCCCAGTACCCACGAAAACCAGCATCAGATAATGATGGGGGAGCTATAAGGACTGCGTCCCAGCTGTTATCAATATTAAACCCCTCTTGAAACTCACAAAAGGTGTTGGTGAAGTTATCAGAATCACATTTAATGACTCCCATCATTTCCAAAAAAGAAAACCACCCCTGAAAACAGAGGCTCTTCTCGAAAACTCCCTATCTTTGTCAGCAGAAAAACCCCCAAACACCATTAGAAAACTCTCAAAACCTCTCATCTTCACCTTTAACAGCTTCACCTTCTTGTCTCTTGTTCATTTTCCGTCCATCTACAATCTTCCATCACCGCCGATTCAGCGCCAGTCGGAACCCTTTGTGGCAGATAAGTATTTTCCTTCCGTTTTAATCCCTCAGTAGCTATTTTATGCGCAACCTCATTTGCTTCCCTATTTAGAAACAGAAAAACACAATATCTGAACTGTAGAGCCATTTCCTTTGAATATTTAATATACGCCGCGATTTTCGATCTGTCTTCTTCATTTGAATTGAGATTTGAAAATGCATCGAGGCAATATGAGCTTAAAGATCTAGCCTATTAGAACCTATAGGACATCGTTTTTCCAAAGCCTGATCCTGCCATTGGGTGTTTCAACATCTTTTATCCAAAAGGCTGGAAACAACAAATCAAAACCCACCAAATATATATTATAGTTTTTGAAGCTCGACTAAAGTCTCTCTCTCGCTCACTGTCTATTGTTGTTAGGTTTCAGCACCGTAAATTAGCCTCTCACTGTAAGTCGAAGTAAGCTAAGCTAAATAATTCTCTTATCTTTTTTTTTTCTTTTTTTCTTTTTTTAGTTTTTCAACCTTTCAACCTTTCGACCTTTTGAATTTTTTTTTTGTAGTTTGTTGTTATTAATGTTATCGTACACGTAAAATGATATAGCTGAGAAAGTTCTAACTTGTGTTGGACAGTGTTTGCCTTCTTTTTTGGTTATCTATCCTATATGAAATGAATTAACAGTAAATTTAGTTGTTACAACTATTGATTATGTTGAAAATTTCTTAATAATTTTTTTTCATTAAAAAAACATTGAGGAAAGTATAGTTTTTTTTTTTTTTACTTTGGATAGCTTTACTGGCTAGAGGATCTAAAAAGTCCCTAAATATTATATAACTACTATAGGCTTTGGAAGCAAATGAAGATGGGGAAAAAAACAAAGAAAGGAAATAGTGGTTTTGATGATAATGATTATAAAAAAAATGTAACGAGTCAGATGACTGATGGGACTGGGAAATTTAAGAAATCTAGCAAGCATCACCAGAATTCGAAGGTATCATTACTTTGTTATCCAAGTTGTTAAAAATTTTTAAGTTATGTTTTAGAATGTTTAACTGATATGATTACCCTTTTAGGAAACAGGTTGAGCCTGAAACAGCAAAGTACCTTTCGGAGATTGCAAACCTTTTTGAAAGCCAAGGAATGGATGTGGAGGAGCGATCAGTTATATGTGGTAATGCTCTTGAAGAAGCTAGGGGGAAGGAATTTGAACTAGCAACAGATTATATCATAAGCAATACTCTTCAGACTCTACTCGACGGCTGTAATTTGGACAATCTATGCAGTTTCCTTCGAGGCTGTGCAAAAATCTTTCCTGCTACTGCAATGGACAGGTCTGGTTCTCATGTAGCTGAGACAGCTTTTAAGTCATTAGCCAGTCATGTTCAAGACACAGAAGCCTACACCATTATTGAAGAGACTCTGAAAATGATATGCAAGGTATCAAGTATTTGATTTGTACTCTAATGGCAAATGAAACAAACTTTGTCGCATATTCTTGTTATAGGGCTTCTCGGGGCCTTGTCTGCCTGACATACCCTTCTTTTCAGTGTATTAGAAGATACAACTAAATATTTCAAGAGACTTGATTTGGATGCAAACTAAGACAATGTGCTATATTTTGCTACTTAACTCTGAATCTTTTCTTGATGCATTTCAGGTTATTATTGTCAATCCCATTGATTTAATGTGCAATTTCTATGGATCTTACGTTCTTCGAAGTCTTCTTTGTCTCTATAAAGGAGTACCACTGGACTCCCCAAAGTTTCATGGAGCAAAGGGATCGAAAGTTCTAGTAGAGCGGTTAAATTTAAAAGTATCTCACCTGGATGGGAATGATTCCCAGCACCTCTAGCAAGGATTTCCAAGTTTATTGAAATTTCTTGTATCAAGGATGATGAATTGTACAAAAGAAGATATGAAGACCCTACAAGTTGATCAGTATGGTAGTTTGGTTCTGTAGGCATGTTTTTGTTTTCTCTTGCTATTTTATATTATTTAATTTTGTCACTATTATAGGTGTCAGGTATACAAAAGCAATCTGTAAGTGTAGACTCCCTTGCCTTATGGCTTTTTGCACTGTTGGCGAGCACAGTCAGATAAGTATTAAGATATTCCATCTATTATTGGATCATGCAACCATGTATTGAGTTCAGAAGATGATAACTAATTCCTGGATTAATTGGTTTATTGAAACTTCATTATTTGCATTCTACTTAAACGACACTTCTCATTTTTGGGGTAATTTCTCATTTCATATGTCTACTTCTTTTGATTGTGCTTGTAGATTCTGACAAACATTGCCTATCGCATATTACTAATTTGTTTATTCTCCTTTTACGCGATGTGGAGTGTTGTAATTGAAGGGATGGATTGCTGGGTGCATGTCTTAATATACTTTAAGTACTGAGTAATTGGAGCTAAAAGGTAGATGAAATGATTCCAAATATTTTAATATCAAGCTAAGTTAATTTAACGCACAAATCAGCTCTATTTATGGAGAACATGAGCAGTTGTTAATTAAAAATATATTTGAATTGAGATTTTTTTTTGGTAAAATACTAGACTTTCATAAATATAGGCCAAACCCAAAGTCAGAGAACAGTAAAACAACTAAACGAAAATAAACATCCTAAGCCCAAGACCAAAATAACAACAGAACGAAAATCAAAAGACAAGCAAAATAAAACAGAAATTCGGCCCAATACCCACAAAAACCAGCATCAGATAATGATGGGGGAGCTATAGGCACTGTGTCCCAACTATTATCAACATTAAACCCCATCTTGAAACTTACAAAAGGTGTTGGTGAAATTATTAGAATCACATTTAATGACTCCCATCATTTCCAAAAAAGAAAACCACCACTGAAAAGAGAGGCACTTCTCGAAAGCTCCCTATCCTTGTCAATAGAAAAACCCTCAAACACCATCAGAAAACTCTAAAAACCTTTCATCTTCTCCTTTAACAGCTTCATCTTTTGACTTTTGTTCATTTTCTGTCCATCTACGTCTTCCATCACCACCGATTCAGCGCCAGCTGGAACCCTTTATGGCAGATAAGTATTTTCCATCCTTTTTAATCCTTCAGTAGCTATTTTATGCGCAACCTCATTTGCTTCCCTATTTAGAAACAGAAAAACACAATATATAAACTGTAGAACCATTTCCTTCGAATCTTTGATATACACCGCAATTTTTGATTTGTCTTCTTCCTTTGAATTGAGATTTGAGAATACACCGAGGCAATATGGGCTTAAAGATCTGGCCTATTAGAACCCACAAGACATCGTTTTTCCAAAGCTAGATCCTACCATTGGGTGTTTCAACATCTTTTATTCAAAAGGCCGGAAACAACAGATCAAAACCCACCAAATATATATTATAGTTTTCGAAGCTCGACTAAAGTCTCTCTCTCACTCGTTGTCTATTGCTGTTAGGTTTCAGCACCGAAAATTAGCCTCTCACTGTAAGTCGAAGTAAGCTAAGCTAAATAATTCTCTTATTTTTTTTTTCTTTTTTTTTAGTTTTTCAACCTTTCGACCTTTTGAATTTTTTTGTAGTCCGTTGTTATTAATGTTATTGTACACGTAAAATGATATAGTTGAGAAAGTTCTAACTTGCGTTGGACAGTGTTTGCCTTTTTTTTTTTGGTTATCTATCCTATATGAAGTGAATTAAAAGTGAATTTAGTTGTTAAAACTATTGATTATGTTGAAAATTTCTTAATACTTTTTTTTTCATTAGAAAAGCATTGAGGAAAGTATAGTTTTTTTTTTTTTTTTTTGGTTTGGACTTTGGATAGCTTTACTGGCTAGAGGATCTGAAAAGTCCCTAAATATTATATAACTATTATAGGCTTTGGAAGCAAATGAAGTTGGGAGAAAAGTAAAGAAATGAAATATTGGTTTTGATGATAATGATTATAAAAAGAATGTAACGAGCCTGGTGACTGATGGGACTGGGAAATTTAAGAAATCTTTCAAGCATCACGAGAATTTGGACCCACAAGCACCAGTTATCAGGTATCATTACTTTGTGATCCAAGTTGTTAAAAAACTTTAAGTTGTGTTTTGGAATGTTTAACTGATATGATTACCCTTTTAGGAAATAGGTTGAGCCTGAAACAGCAAAGTACTTTTCGAAGATTGCAAACCTTTTTGAAAGCCAAGGAGTGGATGTGGAGGAGTGATCAGTTATATGTGGTAATGCTCTTGAAGAAGCTAGGGGGAAGGAATTTGAACTAGCAACAGATTATATCATAAGCAATACTCTTCAGACTCTACCCGACGGCTATAATTTGGACAATCTAAGCAGTTTCCTTCGAGGCTGTGCAAAAAACTTTCCTGCTATTGCAATGGACAGGTCTAGTTCTCATGTAGCTAAGACAACTTTTAAGTCATTAGCCAGTCATGTTCAGGACACAGAAGCCTACACCATTATTGAAGAGACTCTGAAAATGATATGCAAGGTATCAAGTATTTGATTTGTACTCTAATGGAAAATGAAACAAACTCTGTCGCATATTCTTGTTATAGGACTTCTGAAGGCCTTGCCTGCCTGACATACCCTTCTTTTCAGTGTATTAGCAGATACAACTAAATGTTTCAAGAGGCTTTATTTGGAGGTAAACTAAGATAATGTGCTATATTTTGCTACTTAACTCTGAATTTTTCCTTGATCCATTTCAGGTTATTGTTGTCAATCCCCTTGATTTAATGTGCAATTGCTATGGATCTCACATTCTTCGAAGTCTTCTTTGTCTCTGTAAAGGAGTACCACTGGACTCCCCAGAGTTTCATGGAGCAAAGGGATCGAAAATTCTAGTAGATCGATTAAATTTAAAAGTATCTCACTTGGATGGGAATGATTCTCAGCACCTCCAGCCAGGAATTCCAAGTTTATTGAAATTTCTTGTGTCAGGGATGATGAACTGTACAAAAGAAGGTATGAAGACACTACAAAGTGATCAGTATGGCAGTTTGGTTCTGCAGGCATGTTTTTATTTTCTCCTGTAATTTTTTATTATTTAATTTTGTCACTATTATAAGTGTCAGGTATGCAAAAGTAATCTGTAAGTGTAGACTCCCTTGCCTTATGGCTTTTTGAACTGTTGACGAGCACAGTCAGATAAGTATTAAGAAATTCCATCTATTATTGGATCATGCAACCATGTATTGAGTTGCAGAAGATGATAGCTAATTCCTGGATTAATTGGTTTATTGAAACTTCATTATTTGTATTCTACTTAACAACACTTCTCATTTTTGGGGTAATTTCTCATTTCATATGTCTACTTCTTTTGATTGTGCTTGTAGATTCTGACAAACATTGTATATCACATATGACTAATTTGTTTATTCTCTTTTTACATGATGTGGGCTGTTGTTATTTAGGGGATGGATTGCTGGGTGTATGTGTTAATATACTTTAATTACTGAGTAATTGGAGCTAAAAGTTGGATGAAATGATTCCAAATATTTTAATATCAAGCTATGTTAATTTAACGCACAAATAGATACATCAAATCAGCTCTATTTATTGAGAACATGAGCAATTGTTAATTAAAAATATATTTGAATTGAGATTTTTTATTTTTATTTTGATAATATACTTGACTTTCATAAATATAGGCCAAACCCAAAGTCAGAGAACAGTAAAACAACTGAAACAAAAATAAAACAACTAAACGAAAATAAACATCCTAAGCCCAATAACAAAATAACAACAGAACGAAAAATAAAAGACAAGCAAAATAAAACAGAAATTCGGCCCAGTACCCACGAAAACCAGCATCAGATAATGATGAGGGAGCTATAGGGACTGCGTCTCAGCTGTTATCAACATTAAAACCCATCTTGAAACTCACAAAAGGTGTTGGTGAATTTATCAGAATCACATTTAATGACTCCCATCATTTCCAAAAAAGAAAACCACCCCTGAAAAGAGAGGCTCTTCTGGAAAACTCCCTATCCTTGTCAACAGAAAAACCCCCAAACACCATTAGAAAACTCTCAAAACCTTTCATCTTTTCCTTTAACAGCTTCGCCTTCTTGTCTCCTGTTCATTTTCCGTCCATCTAAGATCTTCCATCACCGCCGATTCAGCCCAGTCGGAACCCTTTGTGGCAGATAAGTATTTTACTTCCTTTTTAATCCCTCAGTAGCTATTTTATGCACAACCTCATTTGCTTCCCTATTTAGAAACAGAAAGACACAATATCTGAACTATAGAGCCATTTCCTTTGAATATTTGATATACGCCGCGATTTTCGATATGTCTTCTTCCTTTGAATTGAGATTTGAGAATGCACCGAGGCAATATGGGCTTAAAGATCTGGCCTATTAGAACCCATAGGATATCGTTTTTCCAAAGCTTGATCCTGCTATTGGGTGTTTCAACATCTTTTATCCAAAAGGCCGGAAACAACAGATCAAAACCCACCAAATATATATTATAGTTTTCGAAGCTCGACTAAAGTCTCTCTCTCGCTCGCTGTCTATTGCTGTTAGGTTTCAGCACCGAAAATTAGCCTCTAACTGCTAAATAATTCTCTTATATATTTTTTTTTAGTTTTTCAACCTTTTGACCTTTTGAATTTTTTTTTGTAGTCCGTTGTTATTAATGTTATCGTACACGTAAAATGATATACCTGAGAAAGTTCTAACTTGCGTTGGACAGTGTTTGCCTTTTTTGTTGGTTATCTGTCCTATATGAAGTGAATTAACAGTGAATTTAGTTGTTAAAACTATTGGTTATGTTGAAAATTTCTTAATACTTTTTTTTTCATTAGAAAAGTATTGAGGAAAGTATAGTTTTTTTTTTTTGGTTTGGACTTTGGATAGCTTTACTGGCTAGAAGATCTGAAAAGTCCCAAAATATTATATAACTATTATAGGCTTTGCAAGTAAATGAAGATGGGGAAAAAAGTAAAGAAAGGAAATAGTGGGTTTGATGATAATGATTATAAAAAGAATGTAACGAGCCAGATGATTGATGGGACTGGGAAATTTAAGAAATCTTTCTAGCATCACCAGAATTCGAACTCACAAGCACAAGTTATCAGGTATCATTACTTTGTGATCCAAGTTGTTAAAAATTTTTAAATTGTGTTTTGGAATGTTTAACTGATATGAATACCCTTTTAGGAAACAGGTTGAGCCTGAAACAACAAAGTACTTTTCGGAGATTGCAAACCTTTTTGAAAGCCAAGGAGTGGATGTGGAGGAGCGATCAGTTATATGTGGTAATGCTCTTGAGGAAGCTAGGGGGAAGGAATTTGAACTAGCAACAGATTATATCATAAGCAATACACTTCAGACTTTACTCGACGGTTGTAATTTGGACAATCTATGCAGTTTCCTTCGAGCCTGTGCAAAAATCTTTCCTGCTACTGCAATGGACAGGTCTGGTTCTCATGTAGCTGAGACAGCTTTTAAGTCATTAGCCAGGCATGTTCAGGACACAGAAGCCTACACCATTATTGAAGAGACTCTAAAAATGATATGCAAGGTATCAAGTATTTGATTTGTACTCTAATGGCAAATGAAACAAACTATGTCGCATATTCTTGTTATAGGACTTCTGGAGGCCTTGCCTGCCTGACATTCCCTTCTTTTCAGTGTATTAGCAGATACAACTAAATATTTCAAGAGACTTTATTTGGAGGGAAACTAAGTTAATGTGCTAAATTTTGCTACTTGACTCTAAATCTTTCCTTGATCCATTTCAGATTATTGTTGTCAATCCCCTTGATTTAATGTGCAATTGCTATGGATCTCACGTTCTTTGAAGTCTTCTTTGTCTCTGTAAAGGAGTACCACTGGACTCCCCAGAGTTTCATGGAGCAAAGGGATCGAAAGTTCTAGCAGAGCGGTTAAATTTAAAAGTATCTCACTTGGATGGGAATGATTCCCAGCACCTCCAGCAAGGATTTCCAAGTTTATTGAAATTTCTTGTATCAGGGATGATGAACTGTACAAAAGAAGATATGAAGACCCTACAAGTTGATCAATGTGGCAGTTTGGTTCTGCAGGCATGTTTTTGTTTTCTCCTGTTATTTTATATTATTTAATTTTGTCACTATTATAGGTGTCAGGTATGCAAAAGCAATCTGTAAGTGTAGACTCCCTTGCCTTATGGCTTTTTGCACTGTTGGCGAGCACAGTCAGATAAGTATTAAGATATTCCATCTATTATTGGATCATGCAACCATGTATTGAGTTGCAGAAGATGATAACTAATTCCTGGATTAATTGGTTTATTGAAACTTCATTATTTGCATTCTACTTAAACGACACTTCTCATTTTTGGGGTAATTTCTCATTTCATATGTCTACTTCTTTTGATTGTGCTTGTAGATTCTGACAAACATTGCTTATCGCATATTACTAATTTGTTTATTCTCCTTTTACGCGATGTGGAGTGTTGTAGTTGAAGGGATGGATTGCTGGGTATATGTCTTAATATACTTTAACTGAGTAATTGGAGCTAAAAGTTGGATGAAATGATTCCAAATATTTTAATATCAAGCTATGTTAATTTAACGCACAAATAGATACAGCAAATCAGCTCTATTTATGGAGAACAGGAGCAATTGTTAATTAAAAATATATTTGAATTGAGATTTTTTATTTTTTTTGATAAAATACTTAACTTTCATAAATATAGACCAAACCCAAAGTCAGAGAACAGTAAAACAACTGAAACAAAAATAAAACAACTAAACTAAAATAAACATCCTAAGCCCAAGAACAAAATAACAACAAAACGAAAAACAAAAGGCAAGCAAAACAAAACAGAAATTCGGCCCAGTACCCACGAAAACCAGCATCAGATAAAGATGAGGGAGCTATAGGGACTGTGTCTCAGCTGCGTCTCAGCTGTTATCGACATTAAACCCCCTCTTGAAACTCACAAAAGGTGTTGGTGAAGTTATCAGAATCACATTTAATGACTCCTATCATTTCCAAAAAAAAAAAACACCCCTGAAAACAGAGGCTCTTCTGGAAAACTCCCTATCAGAAAAACCCCCAAACACCATCAGAAAACTCTCAAAACCTTTCATCTTTACCTTTAACAGCTTCACCTTCTTGTCTCTTGTTCATTTTCCGTCCATCTACGATCTTCCATCAGCGCCGATTCAGCGCCAGTCGGAACCCTTTGTGGTAGATAAGTATTTTCCTTCCTTTTTAATCCCTTAGTAGCTATTTTATGCGCAACCTCATTTGCTTCCCTATTTAGAAACAGAAAAACACAATATCTGAACTGTAGAGCCATTTCCTTTGAATATTTAATATACGCCGCGATTTTCGATCTGTCTTCTTCCTTTGAATTGAGATTTGAGAACGGACTGAGGCAATATGGGCTTAAAGATCTAGCCTATTAGAACCCATAGGACATCGTTTTTCCAAAGCCTGATCCTGCTATTGGGTGTTTCAACATCTTTTATCCAAAAGGCCGGAAACAACAGATCAAAACCCACCAAATATATATTATAATTTTCGAAGCTCGACTAAAGTCTCTCTCTCGCTCGCTGTCTATTGATGTTAGGTTTCAGCAGCGAAATTAGCCTCTCACTATAAGCCGAAGTAAGCTAAGCTAAATAATTCTGTTATCTTTTTTTTTCTTTTTTTTTTTTAGTTTTTCAACCTTTCGACCTTTTGAATTTTTTTATTGTAGTCCGTTGTTATTAATGTTATCGTACACGTAAAATGATATAGCTGAGAAAGTTCTAACTTGCTTTGGATAGTGTTTGCCTTTTTTTTTGGTTATCTATCCTATATGAAGTGAATTAACAGTGAATTTAGTTGTTAAAACTATTGATTATGTTGAAAAATTCTTAATACTTTTTTTTTCATTTGAAAAGCATTGAGGAAAGTATAGTTTTTTTTTTTTATGGTTTGGACTTTGGATAGCTTTACAAGCTAGAGGATCTGAAAAGTCCCTAAATATTATATAACTATTATAGGCTTTGGAAGCAAATGAAGTTGGGGAGAAAAGCAAAGAAAGGAAATAGTGGTTTTGATGATAATGATTATAAAAAGAATGTAACGAGCCTGGTGACTGATGGGACTGGGAAATTTAAGAAATCTTTCAAGCATCACCAGAATTCGGATTCACAAGCACCAGTTCTCAGGTATCATTACTTTGTGATCCAAGTTGTTAAAAATTTTTAAATTGTGTTTTGGAATGTTTAATTGATATGATTACCCTTTTAGGAAACAGGTTGAGCCTGAAACAGCAAAGTACTTTTCAGAGATTGCAAACCTTTTTGAAAGCCAAGGAGTGGATGTGGAGGAGTGATCAGTTATATGTGGTAATGCTCTTGAAGAAGCTAGGGGGAAGGAATTTGAACTAGCAACAGATTATATCATGCAATACTCTTTAGACTCTACTCGATGGTTGTAATTTGGATAATCTATGCAGTTTCCTTCGAGGCTGTGCAAAAATCTTTCCTACTATTGCAATGGACAGGTCTGGTTCTCATGTAGCTGAGACAGCTTTTAAGTCATTAGCCAGGCATGTTCAGGACACAGAAGCCTACACCATTATTGAAGAGACTCTGAAAATGATATGCAAGGTATCAAGTATTTGATTTGTACTCTAATGGCAAATGAAACAAACTATGTCGCATATTCTTGTTATAGGACTTCTGGAGGCCTTGCCTGCCTGACATACCCTTCTTTTCAGTGTATTAGCAGGTACAACTAAATATTTCAAGAGACTTTATTTGGGGCAAACTAAGATAATGTGCTATACTTTGCTACTTAACTCTGAATCTTTCCTTGATCCATTTCAGGTTATTGTTGTCAATCCCCTTGATTTAATGTGCAATTGCTATGGATCTCACGTTTTTCGAAGTCTTCTTTGTCTCTGTAAAGGAGTACCACTGGACTCCCCAGACTTTCATGGAGCAAAGGGATCGAAAGTTCTAGCAGAGTGGTTAAATTTAAAAGTATCTCACCTGGATGAAAATGATTCCCAGCACCTCCAGCAAGGAATTCCAAGTTTTTTGAAATATCTTGTATCAGGGATGATGAATTGTACAAAAAGAAGATATGAAGACCCTAGAAGTTGATCAGTATGGCAGTTTGGTTCTGCAGGCATGTTTTTGTTTTCTCTTGTTATTTTATATTATTTAATTTTGTCACTATTATAGGTGTCAGGTATGCAAAAGCAATCTGTAAGGGTAGACTCCCTTGCCTTATGGCTTTTTGCACTGTTGACGAGCACAGTCAAATAAGTATTAAGACATTCCATCTATTATTGGATCATGCAACCATGTATTGAGTTGCAGAAGATGGTAACTAGGTCCTGGATTAATTGGTTTATTGAAACTTCATTATTTGCATTCTACTTAACGACACTTCTCATTTTTGGGGTAATTTCTCATTTCATATGTCTACTTCTTTTGATTGTGCTTGTAGATTCTGACAAACATTGTGTATCGCATATGACTAATTTGTTTATTCTCTTTTTACGCGATGTGGAGTGTTGTAATTTAGGGGATGGATTGCTGGTGTTTGTAGCCTTTCCATGAGTTTTCAAGTTCTTATCCTTGTCCATGAAGGTTTTTTTTTTCTTTTCTAAATGATGTTTTAATGTAATGAATTGACGTGCCACTGAATTTTTAGTTCTTCTCACTTGGCAGACAGCTTTGAAGTTATTAGCCGGGAATGATCAAGAATTGCTGCACATAATTCCAGTTCTTCTTGGCTGCAACAAGGAAAGTTTAGCTGAAGGAAAGTTCATTGACATGATCATTGCTGGTGGAACTGTAGAATCAATGAATGAACCCGCATTTAGCCATTTAATGGAAGTAAGCAACTTATAATGGATTATAGTTTATTTATGCATTACTTTATATTTTATCCTATGAGACATTTTCTTTTTCTGTATCATAATATTGTTCGTATCTCTATATGTTTGAGGTGTTACTGCATTTGAATTGAACCATTGTCATAAAAATGCAATTTGGAAGGCAGCCATTTGATTAGCTCCTCAAGGATATGAACCCAAATAACAATGCTATCTTAGACTTAGTCTTAAAAAAACAAGAGATAAACATAAAATTTTGCACCTAATTTCCTTTGTAGCCTCATAATAATATTATTCATAAACCTCTGGTTGTCATTGATGTTGTTTCTTGTCATAAAGTACACTCCAAGAGATGTCTTCTGCTCGTAATTGCGAGGCTACAGGTTAACTCTTGTAGTTAGAACTGTCTGGACACTGTTCTAGATGAGTCAAATTTTCCTTTTCTTTTAGTTAAATCCCCTTAATCGATGATTAAAGTTGGCAGTGAAGTGGGATATTTTCATCATTCCTGCTATACTAATTTCACGTAAGATTCAAGAGCTGCTACCACTGTGATATCTATTCTCCAAACAGTCTTGTTCTTTTGGAAGCACAACTGGATAAAAGATGAAGCAGAGAAAAAAGCAGTTGATTCCTCCACTTCATCATTTCATTTGCATGTTGCTGTTAAATAATTTGCTTTACGCTTTTTCTTTTTTGTTTATTTCATGGTCTTAGCTCCTTTTTCTGCAAAATGCAGGTAATTCTTGAGGTCGCACCTGAAAGCCTGTATAATGATATGTTGATAAAGCTTTTGAAGAATTCATTGTTTGAGCTTTCATCCCATCCTTGTGGAAACTTTGTTGTTCAAGCATTAATTTCCCATGCAAGAACAAAATATCAAGTACGTATTCTTTATTTGCGTTACAAGATTCTAGGTTAATGCTTATTTGTTGAAATAAGGTACTGCAATTGATGCTAGTGTTCCATCTATGAAATTCTGTTATTGGTATATATTTACTCCTCATTGTTTTACTCCTTGACTGCTTGTTAGACTTTTGGCCTGCAATGCAACAGCAAACCAGCAAGCAGCAGCAGCAGTGAAGCTGAACCTAGTGCAGCAGCTATATTTTGTTCATTTTGATTGATTTACTCCTATGAAGCTAAGCTTAATTCTTGTGCAATGTAATAGCTAAGCTTATAGGTTATAATGTTGATTTAAATTGATGTAATGGCTGGTGTATTAACTATTATTTTATGTACAACTTAAGCTTATTAGTCATAGTCTAGTGGGAGTAGTTGGTTCACTAGGCCATAGTCTTTTTGACTATTCAATCTTTGTATCCTATGTATATATTTGCATACCAATGAAATAGTTTCTAAGCTTTTTCATTAACTAGAAAGTTCAAGTTGCTGTTCTCTCATCTTCTTCTTTTGTTTTCACATAAAATCTCATGCACATTGTATATGGTGCATGTTGAGTTGATGCCAATATCCTAACAAATGGTAATCAGAGCCGATTATCTTTGAGGGCCTCCATTGTTGGTTATTGACTTGTGAAAGAAAGCTTAAGAAAGAAGAAATCGAGACTGCTGAATCTGTTGCAACAAGATGAGTTACACAGCACCTCCACCACCTGTATTCACTGGCGAGAACTATCACATATGGTCAGTAAAAATGAAAACACATCTACAAGCACAAGACTTATGGAGTGCAGTTGAAAGTGATGTCGAACCACCTCCATTGAGAGCTAATCCCACCATTGCTCAGATGAGACAACACAGCGAGGAACGAGCCAAGAAGCACAAGGCCATGGCTTGTCTTCAAAATGGAGTATCAGATGTGATATTTACTAGAATCATGGCTTGTGATTCTCCTAAGCAGGCATGGGAGAAGTTAAAAGAGGAGTTCATGGGGTCTGAAAAAACAAGGCAACAGCAGCTGATCAATTTGAGGAGAGACTTTGAGAACTTGAAAATGAAGGAAGCTGAGACTATCAAGCAGTATTCAGACAGAATAATGGCCACTGTCAATAGTATAAGGCTGCTTGGTGAAGATTTTAGTGAGAGCAGGGTCGTTGAGAAGGTGATCACCACTCTTCCTGAGAGATTCGAGTCAAAAATCTCTTCATTGGAAGACTCGAGAGATCTTACAACAATTTCTCTGTCTGAATTAGTAAACTCTCTCTATGCACTTGAACAGAGAAGAGCCAACAGGCAAGAAGACCATTCTGAGGGAGCCTTTCAAGCAAAGACCAAGGAAGACTCAAGTCAGAAAAGTAAGAAACCATGGCTTGATAAGAAAGTAAAGTCAAGAAGAGAATCAGGTCAAAGAAGGCTACCACCATGCAAACACTGCCAAAAGACCTCACATTCAGAAAAATATTGCTGGTATAGACCAGACATCCAATGCAGGAGTTGCAAACAGTTTGGACATGTGGAAAAGGTCTGCAAAAGTAAGGGCAAGGCACCTGCACAGCAGCAAGCCAAGGCTCAAGCTGCTGAGGATATTCAAGCTCAGGAGGAGCATCTCTTCACAGCAACAAGTTTTGCAACAACCAGCAGGGCCAAAGTAGAGTGGCTAGTAGACAGCGGTTGTACGCACCATATGGCAGCCAATGAAGGACTGTTTAAAGATCTTGATAGAAGCTTTGCCTCTAAAATCAGAATAGGCAATGGGGATCTCATTGAAGCCAAGGGGAGAGGCAATGTGGTGATCAAGACTGCTTCAGGTAACAAAGTAATCTCTGATGTACTCTTTGTACCTGAAATAGATCAGAATCTGTTGAGTGTTGGACAACTAGTTGAAAAGGGTCACTCACTTATTTTTGAAAATGGATCCTGCATTGTTAGAGATCTACATGGTCAAGAACTGATTACAGTAGCAATGACAGATAAGAGCTTCATGCTCGATGTGAATCTGGTTGAGAAGAAGGCCTACACAAGTTTGGCTGATAGCACTAACCTGTGGCATAAAAGGCTAGGCCATGCTAGCTATAAGTCATTAGAATTGATGAATAGATTGAACTTGGTTGATGATTTGTGTAAGGTTGAAGTCAAAGAGTCTGTTTGTGAAGTCTGTCAGTTTAGTAAACAAGTCAGACTGCCCTTTCCAATTGACAAAGCATTTAGAGCCCGAGAGAAGCTTGAATTGGTTCACTCAGATATCTGTGGACCAATGAGGACTCCTTCCTTGAATGATAGCAGGTATTTTGTGCTATTTATTGATGATCTGACTAGATTCTGCTATGTTTATTTCTTGAAGCAGAAATCTGAAGTCTTTGAAGCCTTCAACAAATTCAAGGCTTTAGTTGAAAATCAAACTGGTTGCAAAATTAAAGCCTTGAGAACAGATAATGGCTCAGAGTGTCTATCTGACAAATTCCAGAAGATATGTGAGCAAAATGGGATCCATCACCAGCTCACTACAGTTTATACTCCTCAGCAAAATGGAGTATGTGAGAGAAGAAACAGAACAGTGATGAACATAGCCAGGTGTCTACTATTTGAAAGTAAGCTACCTAACAAGTTTTGGGCTGAGGCAGTCAATACCTCAGTTTATCTTCTCAACAAATTGCCAACACATGCTGTCAAGAACATGACACCCTTTGAAGCATGGCATGGACTTAAACCTAATGTTTCACACCTGAAAGTGTTTGGTTGTGTTTGCTATGTTCTTATTCCAGCAGAAAAGAGAACTAAGCTAGAAAGAAGGGCTGTTCCAGGGATATTTGTTGGTTATAGCAATACAAACAAAGGCTATAGGGTGTTTGATCCAGCAACAAAGAAAGTCTTGGTGAGTAGAGATGTCAGATTCAATGAAGAAAGGATTTGGAATTGGAATGATTCAACTACAAGTCAGTCTGAAGAAGATCTTCTAGACAGTAGCCTTGAAATAGTTGAAGCTGAGCCTCACAATGAAGATGTTGATAATTTGCTTCTAACAGGCAGCAAAGATGAGTTAATCTCTGAATTCAAGGCACAGATGCAGCAAGTTTTCGAAATGACAGATTTAGGAGTCATGACATACTTCCTTGGAATGGAAGTAAGCCAATCTGAACATGGCATCTTCATCAGCCAACATGCCTTTGCATCAAAAATTCTTAACAAATTTTGCATGCAAAACTGTAAGACAGTCAGCACACCTGTTTCACAAGGAGAGAAATTGACTAGTAGTGGAGAGCACGCAAGAGTAGATGAGAAAGAATATCGAAGCTTGGTGGGCTGTTTGCTATACTTAACAGCAACTCGACCAGGCATCACTTATGGTGTAAGTCTTCTTTCAAGGTTTATGCACTGCTGTAATATTGTTCACTACAAGGCTGCTAAAAGAATACTCAGATATGTCAAGGGAACTTTGAGACATGGAGTTAAATTTGAAAGCAAAAATGAGCTCAAACTAACAGGGTATTCTGATAGTGACTGGGCAGGCTCGTTAGATGACATGAAAAGTACTTCTGGTTACCTCTTCACACTTGGCTCAAGTGTATTTTGTTGGAGCTCTAAGAAGCAACAGACCGTTGCTCAATCTACAGCAGAAGCTGAGTACATAGCAGCATCTGCAGCTGTTAATCAGGCCATTTGGCTCAGAAAACTCTTATATGACTTGAATGAAGAGCAGACAAAGCCAACTGAAATCCTAGTCGACAACCAATCAGCAGTTGCCATAGCCAAAAACCCCGTGTTTCATGGCAAGACAAAGCACTTCAAGATCAAATTCCACTTTATCAGGGAGGCTGAACAGTCTAGAGAAGTCAGCCTTGTTCATTGTAGCTCACAAGACCAATTGGCGGACATTTTAACCAAGCCTCTTGGTACACAACGGTTTGAACTTTTAAGGGAACAAATTGGTGTTTGTTGCATACAGTCCAAGGAGGAGTGTTAGACTTTTGGCCTGCAATGCAACAGCAAACCAGCAAGCAGTAGCAGCAGTGAAGCTGAACCTAGTGCAGCAGCTATATTTTGTTCATTTTGATTGATTTACTCCTATGAAGCTAAGCTTAATTCTTGTGCAATGTAATAACTAAGCTTATATGTTATAATGTTGATTTAAATTGATGTAATGGCTGGTGTATTAACTATTATTTTATGTACAACTTAAGCTTATTAGTCATAGTCTAGTGGGAGTAGTTGGTTCACTAGGCCATAGTCTTTTTGACTATTCAATCTTTGTATCCTATGTATATATTTGCATACCAATGAAATAGTTTCTAAGCTTTTTCATTAACTAGAAAGTTCAAGTTGCTGTTCTCTCATCTTCTTCTTTTGTTTTCACATAAAATCTCATGCACATTGTATATGGTGCATGTTGAGTTGATGCCAATATCCTAACACTGCTGTTTAATTCTTCAGTTTGTGGAGGTTATTCTGGTGCTAGATGGGTTGCTAAGCTCTGTTCTGACATTTGAAAAAAACCTCCCTTGATTTTGTCTATTAGATGGAGCTGATCTGGGAAGAGCTTGGGTTGAAATTTGCAGATCTTCTCCGAATGGGGAGATCAGGAGTTATTGCTTCCCTTATTGCTGCTTGTCAAAGGCTTCAAACTCATGAATATAAGGTTTGGTAGTTAGATTCATTCCTTTAATGCTTGCTGTTTAGTAATTCTGTACATGTGAGTCTGAAACAGCTGGGCAAGAACTCTTAAATGGAAATTATATCATACTAAAACTTCCCTTTGATGTAGATGTCTTGTCCTAACCCTTGTTGACTTTTCCCTTTTTTTTTTTTTTCAGTGTTGCGAGGCACTTGCGACCGCTGTTGGTTCAAAAAATGAGACTTCCAAGTTCATTGTTCCTCGGATACTGTTTCTTGACAGTTACTTCAGCTATGAAGATAAGTCTAGATGGAGCTGGCCTGGCGGAGCTAAGATGCATGTTTTGGGTTCTTTGATTCTGCAGGCTATTTTTAAATTCCAAAGTGTATGTTTCTTTTCTTGAATATGTTGTATCATTCTCTTTCTATCCAATTAAATTATTGGCCTCAGATACATCACGCGCTATCAGTAAGTTTCTGCCACTTTTGATTGCATTAACTAAACTAGAGTTGTGAGCTTCAAGCTTCTGATTACTAATAGTACTGCAAAATTTAAGCGGAGTTTTTTTTATTAGTGTAGCAATATCTAAACAGTAAGTGCAGGAAATTATTTATATAGCTTATATCCTAATACTCAAGCAGATTTGATCATCTTTAAATGAAATTTTCTGAAAGGTGAAATGCCGGATGATTGACCGATTAGAGGTTGTAGTTTGAATTCTTGAATTGAATGGATATTACTCACTAAAACTTCTCAGTTCTAAACCAATGTCCTATATGTTGGTGTTTTTAGTTTGATCATAAATGACGAACAAGATATTCTAATGAGAAATATGATCTGGCATTACAGAGGAGAGATATAATACTGTAGCTATGATCAGTTCATCTGTATCTTGATTGTTTTTGGAACTTGAGAACTCTTTATGGTGTTGGGGTTACTTAAAACAAAAGTGTGAATAGCTGGCTTCTAACTTTAGTATGCTATCTCTTGTTTCTTGTTTACAGGAATGGATACAGCCTTATATTCTGAGTATTACATCCATGGACGCTGAGCATGTTCTTAAGGCAGCTCAAGATGCTGGAGGAGCGCGGGTTATTGAAGCGTTTCTTGCTTCAGATGCTTCAACAAAGCAGAAGCGCAGATTAGTTGTGAAGTATGTCAAGCTACTGCTTCGGCTGTTTTATTTTTTTTCTGGAAGTTCTTCTCTGTGTTTGTTTCATTTGGTCCATTGGTTTAATGTGACATCAATGGAACTTGTCTGCACAAAAAAAAAAAAAAAAAACCTGGCCCTCTGGCCCTCTTTTTTCTAAATGGATTAATATTCTACTCTCCTGAGATTCCAACTGTTATTTTGTTGCATGATCAAATATAAATGACCCCAGTGCTTCTGTTAACTATGAAGGTTACGTGGACATTTTGGGGAGCTTGCAATGAACCTATCTGGTTCTTTTACCGTTGAAAGATGCTTCAATGCTGGTAACTTGTCACTAAGGGAAGCCTTAGCTTCTGAACTATTAGCTGTACGAACTGAACTCTCCAAGACCAAACAAGGCCTGCATCTGCTTAAGACATTAGATATTGACAGGAAAGTAAATTTCAGTTTTCTGGTCCGGTAATCTGAGATTAATTCTTTTGTTATGTCACAGGCTAAAATGTAATGCATACTGAAGCTTAGACTAGTTTGGGCTCAAGTTTGATAGGAAAAACAAAATAAATTTCAATTTTTTGTTCATGTTTTAATTTGTTTATTTAGATTACTGAATTAGAGGTTTGATTCATCTGTGTCACATATTTGTTTGCTCCATGGTAAAATGTTGTCCCATCTAAATGCTACATTCTTAAAGAAATGTTGCCGTTTTATTTTTATCATACGTTTCTTCATCTTTGCTCCATCATGACAGATATGCTACCAAACCTGATCAGTGGAGGTCAAAACAAGCATCAAAACAATCAGCCTATAATGATTTTTTCGTTGCCTTTGGCTCTAGCGAATCTAAATCAACAAAAAGTAACACACTCGTTTATAATGCTTCTATGGACACAACAGAGCATGAAGAATTGAACATAAAGAAAGACATAGATGGGTCTCTCACTTCCACTTCCGTGGTTGATGATACCTCTCCAGAGAAGAAAGGAAGAAAGAAAAGAAAAAGAGATGTGGCCTCTGAGGATGCAGTTGGATCTAACAAGGCAATAGAAAAGGCTGTAAAAAATTTTCTCTCATCCACTACACCAGATAAGAAGCGGCACAATGCTTCAAAACAGAGACTGAAAATTTGAACGTTTAGGATACAATGCGTTTTGCTGACGGTTTCTGATAGCTGACTTTAGCTGCATCATGTTACAGGCTAAGACTGAAAGTTATTTTGCTTCTGTTTACATTCTCCAAGTTGAGATAAATTTTGGGTGTGCCAAGCATTTTGGTTAGGGTAGAAAACATAAGCCTTCCTGGTCCCTTCTTGTATCCTATCATTTTATACCAAATTATGGCAGTTTGGCAATAGAAATTGACAGATTGCGGTACCAAAACTGTTATTATTACTTTTTTTGGGGATTCAATACATGTTTCTCTTTAAGCTATGACTCTTATTAGTAGCCAGTGTAACAAGAAATTCTTTAAATAGAAAAAGAATTAATGTTTTAATGATCTTGTTATCTTCTTCATTTATCTCCATAAAAGTGGAGGGTTGGACCTAGTGGGAAAAAAAACTTTATATTTAAATAATTTATCTAAAGGGAAGTTGTGATTAGTACGATGACATGAACTTTATTGAAGGTTTGTCTAGTGGAACGCTCCAAATGAATGTGCTATAACGACCCTTGACTGAGTGGGGTCATTGCATTCCCATTTCAAAGTTGGAACTGGTAAAGTTGATTAATTATGGGGGCTTTTCCGATGGTATAAAGGGCCATCCACGTGTACATATGTAATTAAACGTTGACGGAGACGGGGTCAGCCGGTCAGGCATGACCAAGCTGTGGGATCATGTCATCTTGCTAATTTATATTTAAATAATTTATCTACAGGGAGGGTTTGAATAGCTTGGGAGGTCTTGATAATATGATTATTTTGCATGGTTTCTTGTGTTTAATTCGGTTTATTTCTGAATCAATCCTTGCTAAATTAGTATTTTTATGATTTAATTCTTGTTAGGGATGCAATTGATCAAAAGGAAGCTGAAAAGGGTCAAATTGAAAGAAAATCATGGAAATGGGGCCAAATAAAAAAGATATAGGAAGCCAAGGACAGATCAAATAAATTTGACTTTGTAAAAAGCTAAAAATAGAAAATTTTATTTTATTTTAGTTTATTTTATTTTTAATTATTTAAAATTTTATATTAAATTAATTTAGCCTATTTTTAGTAAAGCCCATATTTATAAATAGGGGCTTTTTGTTATTGGAAAATCATCTATCATTAATTCTTCTCCTACTACAATTTGGAGTTTTATTATCTTTTTGTCTTTTTTCTAATCCAATTTAGAATTGAATTCCTTTTTCTCCTTGGAATTGGCGTCAAACATTCTGCCAATTTCCAATTCAATTGTTTGCTTTTCCAAAATTGGTTTAATTGCCTTCCAAGCCCATTTTCCTTTCCAAATTCCATCATCCTTCACACAAAGCCAAATCCCATTTCACAACCTTCAAGCATGATTAAATTCATGCCATACTAAACCTCTTTTAGCTTTAAGCCGGAGTTAACCCCGTCAAAGACCCGTGAGTTACTAACCCGAGCTATTTAACCCCTACTTTCCAATATTTATTATTTATCCGGATTAAGAGTATGATTTCGTCAACTCACAAAGTCAAATCAACCCTAAGTCAAAAAACGCGTCGTTTGAGTTAGTATGGTTAGACGTACAGTTGGGATTCTGAAAGGATCGATTGTCTAATCGGTTTTCCGTGAACACATTGGCATGCCAAGTGGGGATTGCTGTTTGGTTTCGTTAAGGGAAGTAGTAACCGGATTTAAATGTCTCACGTGCTTGAGGGCATTGGTTCGAGCTAGGCTCTTCTAGAACGCAAAGCTGCCGGAGTTCTAAATCACGAACGTTTCGTAGGTTGTTCGATAGGTAAGGGTTAGTTATAGGACGTTCCATAACTAATTTACACAAGGGAGAGTTGGTGTCCGAGGCGTCCTTGGTAGCTATAACTAGCTTATTGGAAAAGAGGAGTTCATCTAATTTCGAGGATCGGTTCAAAGACAGAAAAATCCGTGCCTAAAGCTGAGCTAAATTTAATTGATTTTTCTTCAAATTTACTTCAGTACTTTTTTTATTTAATTGTCTTTAGCTTTTACTTTTTACATTTTTTTCCTATTTATTTCAGGTTTCATATTTTATCCCCCCTAAACTTTTTAGGCACGACAACTGCCCAAACATAAATCTGGTCGAGAGAGAAACAATTTTCAATAAACCCAGTCTCTGTGGGATCGACCCTACTCCCTATACTGCTTAAATTTGCAAATTAGGTGTAGGTTTATATTGGTGGAATCGACAGCCATCAAGTCTCTCCCAAGTTGGAACCCAAAGTTTGCTCGTTTAATCATTTTTAAAATGTAGTATCTTTTCTCTGGACTTAGTTTACATTTTCCGTTTTCCATTTTCTCCATTATATGATTCTTTAAATTTTACATTAATTTTGTTAAGAGAACCTTTTTCCCACATCTTCAATATATTCTGTTCAGAGCAAGGAGGTAAAGCAATACCGCAGTAGTCTCCTCGGATTTTCCCATCCGCGTTTGCAATTGTCCAATTACCCAGATTGTCTTCCACTATACTAATCATCGACCCAAAAGGTCTTTAACAACGGGTTTGAATCGGAAAAAAAAAAAAAGGAAAGGAAAGAGAGTTGAGAATGATTTACTTTTCTTTGTTTTTATTTTAATTTAAGAAAGAAAATGAGAGGATACTTAAAATACCTTTTTTTTTCTTTCTAGTATTTTACAATTAACTCTTTATTGCTTTAACCTGTTAAAAATTTTAACTTTGAAATTAAAAAACAATTATTATTTTTTATTTTTTATCGTATCATTAGATTTCATATTTTAGTTATCATCTCGTTATTTTTTTAAAAAAATTTGTAACAATCTTATTTTGATTTTCTATTTTCTAAATTACTAGGAGTATTTAATTTTAAATTTGTTTGATATATATATTGAATTATTAGAACTCAATATTTTAGGTATCATTACATTATATCTTTAGATTATTATCTCTTTATTTTATTTTTAAAATTTTAACAATCTTATTTTATTTTTTATTTTGTTAGATGACTATAAATCCTTAATTTGTAATTTGGTTAAGATGGTGTTTTTTTTTTTTTGTAATTTAATCAATAAAGTCTGTTTTAAACAAGAATATGGCTATATATTATTGGTTAACATTTTAACTATGAAATTTATGCAGAATATTTGTATTTTTAATTTAATTATATAATATTTATGTAAAAAATAAAATTGAAAAATAATTTAATCCCTTTCCTTTCCAAAGTTGAACCAAACAAGATAGATTTTAACTATCCAAACAAACAATAAATATATATTTTCTCTTTTTTTCCTTCCCTTTACATATATTTATCCGCACTCCCCCAAAATACTAGCATACAAAAGAGTAAGATGATCATAAACATTGACTTGTAATAAACTTATCTAAGGGCCTTACGACTGGTTTAGTATGAAATCGAACCAAAACTCTGGGCTCAAGAAATGGGGGGTGCGGCTGTAACCTAACCCACCAAATCTCAAGGCCCTTTAATATCAATCACGGCCTTTCATTTGAAAATAAAGGCTGAACCTGAAGACGTTATCCAAACCCAGTGCCTACAAATATCAAACAAATCGTATGTACAACTATCTCTTCTTAATTCTGTTCTGTGTGGCTCTCTCTGCTTCTCGTTCTTTATTTTCTCTTTTGTGTGTGCTTTTCCTCCGCATCCAAGTTTCTCTCTGAGCCAGGCTCTTTACACTTATGTTATTCTGATAGTATCACCACTTTTGGTTACTGAAATGCGGGCATCTCAAATGTGTTATTATTTTTTGTTAAGTTTATAAGTCCTGAGTTTGATTCGTTGGGCTGAATGAGCCTCCATGCCTTTACTAGGTACACTTTTTTTTTCCTTATTGTTTTGCTTTGGTTTCCATAGATTTTATTGCTTCTGAAAGTTTATAAGAAGAAAAATTTCAGATTTTTGTTGTCGTGTTTAGCTTCAATTTGAATATTTGGAATTTGTATGGATTTTGTGTGGATAGGGTGTTAATGATTTTTCTTGTTATTATTTTTCCCTGTTCTGGTTCACTTCATCTGAATCTTTGAATCTTTGATATACGCCGCGATTTTCGATCTGTCTTCTTCCTTTCCTTGCAGTTTCCTGATCACCGTCCTGGCATCTCCCTCTATTTCCAAATCTCGTAGACCAAGTTGGAATCCCAGATCAATGGCCTGATAACATGCTAATGCCTCTGCTGCAAAAACAAACGGTATATTCTTATTTATAATAGTTTTTGAACACAAAACTTCTGCTTTTCCATTTTGAATCACTAATCCAGAGGACGATTCATTTCTTTGTCTGTTAAAAGCCGCATCAAAGTTAATCCTTGTTGGAATTCCTAGAATTAAGGATAGATTGCTAAGGAAATCTTCTGTAAATAGCAACTAATCATAGTTACTGATTCGTAAGATAATTACAGTTTTTTAGGGATTTGTTTTTCCTTCCTTAGGTTAGTTTATCTCTATTTATACTTGTAAGCTAATTATCAGAAAATATAATCTGATTTTCTAAAGTTTCTACATGGTATCGGAGCTCTAGGAACCATTCGATCTCCTTCTTCTCGAAAAATCCCTTCCTAAAATTTCCTCCTTTTTTTTTCTCTCCCATGGGAGACCTCAATGACACCATGTCCGAAACTGAGATCTCACAAATATCTCAGACTGTCAATCGAGGGATCAATCAAAGTGACCTCAATTCCTCACTAATAATCACTAGTCATCGACTAGATGGAAAAAACTTCCTACAATGGTCTCAATCTGTCCTTATGGTGATTCGTGGTCGTGGCAAGTTAGGATATATCAATGGAAACCTCCCACGTCCGAACGTAGCTGACCCGACTTATGCTACTTGGGAACTCAACAACTCCATTGTTATGGCATGGCTGATTAACTCTATGGAAGGCCACATAAGCCGAACATACCTTCTCTTCAAGACTGCAAAAGACATGTGGGATGCAGTCAAAGAGAACTATTCTGATCTTGGAAACGCTTCCCAAGTTTTTGATATCAAACTCAAGTTGAAAGACATTCGACAAGGGACACTTGAGGTAACTCACTACTACAACAATCTGAAAATCTTGTGGCAGGAGTTAGATATGTATTACGAGGCTGATTGGGGGGAAGGCCTAGAACACACTAGGTTTATGACTCACCTCAACAACGAACGTCTCTATGAGTTTCTAGCTGGACTGAGGCATGAGTTAGATGAAGTCTGGGGCAGAATTTTGGGCAGATCACCTCTCTCAACCATTGGAGAAGCTTTTGCAGAAGTGAGAAGAGAAGAGAAACGTCGCCTTGTCATGATGGGGGAACCCAAACCTATAATCTCTTCTGACCAGCCTACTGAATCTGCTGCTCTTGTGTCCAAAGGTTCTCAAACACAAAAACGCGTGCTGGAAATGAGTTTGGATCGAACAGACCTTGGTGTAGCCACTGCAACCAGGTTGGTCACACAAAGGAAAAATGTTTTAAACTCCATGGTTATCCAGATAAAAAACAAAAAGACAAGAAAACTGCCCTGTTATCTTCCAACACTCCAGATGAGGTGCTGGATGTGCGCCTAACCAAGACTCAACTCGAAAATCTCCATAAAATTCTGAGTACCTCTGGTCATGGGAATCTAGCCACTCAAGGTACGACTCTCAATATTGCTCTTGAATCTAATAACCAATCTTCTTGGATACTAGATTCGGGTGCTTCGGACCACATGACAGGTAACTTCACTCTATTCCAAACTTACGCCACCTGTCATAACAAATCCAGAATCAGAATTGCTGATGGTTCATATTCACCTGTGGCTGGAGTAGGGAAAGTTAAAGTAACAGAGAATTTGTCTCTTGATAATGTTCTATATGTTCCCAACTTGTCCTATAACTTACTTTCAATAAGTAAACTCACTAGAGATGGGAGAATGCTTGCTGAATTTTCTGTAATTGGTTGTGTAATACAGGAACAGAAATCGGGGAGGATGATTGGCACTGCTAAGGTTGATGATGGACTGTATGTGTGGAATAAAGACAGCACACAAGGGGGATTAGCTCTATCAACTACAAAAGAGGATACTATTATGCTATGGCACCGTAAGTTAGGACATCCAAATCTTTTGTACCTAAAAAAGCGTCTTCTGTTGTTATTTCGAAATAAAAAAAATAAATTCCTTGAAGTGTGATATTTGTGAATTGTCCAAACATACCCTTGTTCCATATCCTTTAAAACCATATACCCAGTCCAAACCTTTTTCATTAATACACAGTGATTTATGGGGAGCTAGCCGAGTGAAAAACATTACTGGTGCTAGGTGGTTTATTACATTTATTTATGACCACACTAGGGTATGCTGGGTCTACCTTTTAAAAGAAAAGTCTGAAACACCCAAAATCTTTCAAAAATTTCACTCAATGGTTCGAACCCAATTCAACTCTACCATCCAAACTCTCCACACAGATAATGGGAGAGAATACTTTAATTCTACCCTAAGTTCATACCTTTCAGACTAAGGAATCATACACCAGAGTTCGTGTCCAAACACTCCTCAACAGAATGGGATCTACGAAAGGAAAAATCGATACCTCATTGCTGTTGCTCGGGCCTTAATGTTCACCATGAACGTCCCAAAATACTTATGGGGCGAAGCTGTTCTTACTGCCTGCTACCTAATAAATCGGATGCCATCAAAAGTCCTAAACTTCCAAACACCCCTAAACACTCTTCACAAATCATTCCCTCTATTTCAAGTTCCTACTCTTCCAACAAAAATATTCGGTTGCAAAGCCTTTGTCCATAATCATCAACCCAATCAATCCAAGCTTGATCCTCGAGCCCACCCCTGTATATTTGTTGAGTATTCCCCCACTCAAAAAGGTTATAAATGCTATTCACCAACCTTGCACCGGCTATTTGTCTCTCGGGATGTCACCTTCTTTGAAACCGAACCTTTCTTTCGAGGTTCTCATCTTCAGAGGGAGATTTTTAATAAAGATGAGACCATTAATACTCTCCTCATAATACCTCCCGACCCTACCACCACTATCACTAAACCTAAACCCAACCTAGACACTGTTATTGTTCCTCCTATGCCGCAAGACACTAGCACTATACTTTCCGATAACAACACCATCACTGAACAATCCCCTGATCAAGGAACACAACAATAACAGGTGTCCGAAATGCAGCAGGTGCCCGAACTGCAGGTTTATTCCAGACGAAATTGACGTCCTGAAACTGATACAGCAGTGCCAATCGCATCTTCAACCGGGGACTGTTCTGAAAATGAAGCCTCACTCAACACCCTATTTCTCGGTTTGTATCCTATGGAAACTTATCTAAGTCTTATAAAACTTTTGTGACTAATGTGGATTCTGTAAAAAATCCAAAAACTATAGAAGAAGCATTGGAGTCAGCTGAATGAAGACAAGCCGTGATGGAAGAAATGGAGGCTCTCAAAAATAATGGAACGTGAAAAGTTTCGGATTTGCCTAAAGGAAAGAAAACAGTAGGCTGCAAATGGATTTTTACTACCAAATTCAAACCTGATGGCCAGATTGACAGATACAAGGTTCGTCTTGTGGCTAAGGGCTTCACCCAATCTTATGGGCTGGATTATGAAGAGACATTTGCACCGGTTACCAAACTAAACACAATTAGAGTCCTTTTGTCCATTGCTGTCAATCTTAATTGGAAATTGACCCAATTGGATGTTAAAAACGCCCTTCTCAATGGAGAGTTAAATGAAGAAGTTTACATGGACTTCCCACCTGGTTTTGAAGAAAGAAATGGCCAAGTATGTAAGTTGAAAAAGTCTTTGTACGGGCTAAAACAATCTCCAAGGGCGTGGTTTAGTCGATTTGCAAAAGCCATGATGAACAGGGAGTATACTCAAGGACAGACAGACCACACCATGTTCTACAAGCATTCGAAACAAGGAAGATGTTGCATTTTAATTGTCTATGTGGACGATATAATAGTGACAGAAAATGATACAAGTGAAATTGGGAGGTTGAAAGAATTTCTTGGAACTGAATTTGAACTTAAAGATTTGGGAGACCTTAAATATTTTCTTGGCATGGAGATAACAAGGTCTCAAGAAGGGATTTCTATTTCCCAAAGGAAATATGTCCTCGATTTGTTATCAGAAGTTGGGTTGATGGGTTGTAAACTAGCTAAAACTCCTATGGAGTTTAATCTCAAGTTGGGAACTAATGAGGATAGAGAAGAAGTCGACAGGGGGAGATATCAACGCCTAGTAGGGACACTTATCTATTTAGCTTACACTCGTCCTGACATTGCTTTCAATGTCAGCGTCATAAGTCAATATATGCATGCTCCAAGGGAGAAACACCTAGAATCAGCATATCGAATACTAAGGTACCTAAAGGGAACTCCTGGCAAGGGCCTATACTTCAAGAAAAATGACAGCAGAAATGTGGAAGTGTACACTGATGCTGATTGGGCAGGTTCTATTAATGACAGACGATCAACCAGTGGTTATTGCAACTATGTTTGGGGTAATCTAGTCACATGGAGGAGTAAAAAACAGTTTGTGGTAGCACGCAGCAGTGCAGAGGCTGAGTATCGAGCACTAGCGCATGATATTTACGAAGGAATTTGGATACAAAGGCTAATGAGAGAACTAAAGGTTTCTTATAATAGACCTATGCAGTCGCATTGTGACAACCAAGCTGCTGTCAGTATAGCTCACAATCCAGTGCATCATGATCGCACTAAACATGTTGAGATAGACAGACACTTCATAAAAGAGAAAATACACTCAGGTGAAGTGAGTGTTACCTATCTACCTACCAGACAACAAGTTGCAGATATGTTGACAAAAAGCTTAAATAAAAACATGTTTGAAGAACATGTTGGCAAGCTAGGTTTGATAAACATCTACACTCCAGCTTGAGGGGGAGTGTTGGAATTCCTAGAATTAAGGATAGATTGCTAAGAAAATCTTCTGTAAATAGCAACTAATCATAGTTACTGATTCTTAGGATAATTACAGTTTTTTAGGGATTTGTTTTTCCTTCCTTAGGTTAGTTTATCTCTATTTATACTTGTAAGCTAATTAGCAGAAAATATAATCTGATTTTCTAAAGTTTCTACAATCCTCAAACACATCCCAGCAGGAGCTTCCCATCTGTTCGTGTAGACTTTCTACCAGGTAAGATCTGCTTTACCCCGTCAAGTTCCCTTAAATAGTTTTTAACGAAATCTGCAATTTGGATCCCTGTTTTTATTTCATATGACTTTGTTTCTTAAAGTCCATCCAAACCAAAAAAAAAAAACTATACTTTCCTCAATACTTTTCTAATGAAAAAAATGTATTAAGAAATTTTCAACATAATCAATAGTTTTAACAACTAAATTCACTGTTAATTCACCTCATATAAGATAGATAACCAAAAAAAAAGACAAACACTGTGCAAGGCAAGTTAGAACTTTCTCAGCTATATCATTTTACGTGTACGATAGCATTAATAACAACGGACTACAAAAAAAAATTCAAAAGGTCGAAAGGTTGAAAAACTAAAAAAAAAAAATAAGAGAATTATTTAGCTTAGCTTACTTCGACTTACAGTGAGAGGGTTAATTTCCGGTGCTGAAACCTAACAGCAATAGACAGCTTTTGCCTAACCAGTTCAACACAATCACAGCTCAAGGCAAAAAAAACCCTAACCAAAACACTGGCATCTCAATTCAGAAGTGTACAGTAACTCCATTTGGCAACCTTACTGCCAATACTTACCTCGGCAGGCCCTGGAAAGAATTCTCCACCATTGTTATTATGCAGTCCAACATTGGGGCGTTTTTGAACCCTGTGGGCTGGAGAGAATGGGTCACTAATGTTGATCCACCCAGTACAATTTTGTATGCAGAATATCAAAACACTGGGCCTGGATCAACCGTGGATCAAAGGGTGAAATGGGCTGGTTATAGGTCCACACTCTCAGAAGCTGATGCTGGAAAGTTCACAGTGGCTAACTTTATACAAGGTGAAGATTGGAATCAATGCCCATTCTGTAAACTTTCTTTGTGGAAAAAGGAAGCAAAGCCAAATAAGGGTTGTAGTTTGGGGATGAGGTGGAAGGTTAAAGCTACGTGATAGAATGAAATTCCTATCTGAGATGCAATTGGCATAATGAGCATACGTAGGAATGAGAGTGGAATAACTTTGTCAAACCAATAAATATTGTATCCGTCTGCAATTACCTGAAAATAATAAATTTTCCTTAGAGAAAATAGTTAATTGTTAGGGAAACTATTAAAATAGTCACTTTTGTTTACCTCAGATTATATTTTAGTCACTTATGTTTATGTTTGAAATGTTATGTTTTAATCACTTACGTTAACGTGTTGTAATATTTTAGTCATTGAGCCTTTAATTGTCGTTAACAGTGTAACGGTAAGCTGACATGGCACGTTAAATTATTATTTTAAACAAAAATTTTAGGTTTTACAATTGGTCCCTATATTTTTTCGTTTTGAGCAATTTAATTTTTTGCTTTTATGTCCTTTTAACTTTTTTTTTCCTTATTTTTCATTCTCTTCTGATTCTCCTTTTGTTTTCCTCCCTCCTCCGTCTCTTTTAACGTAATTTTTCTATATTTTCCATTTGTTAAAACCAATCCTTATACTTTTATTTTTGAACAATTTAATTGTTTCTTTTTATTTATTTCTTTTCCTTTTTTGCTTCTCTTTTAGTTTTAACAAATGAAAAATATAAAAAAGATTACATTAAAAGAGATAGAGGAGGAGAAAAACAGAGGGAAAAACAGAAGGGAATGAAAAATAAATAAAAATAAATAAAATTTAAAAGAACATAAAAGAAAAAAATTGCTCAAAATGAAAAAATATGGGGACCAATTGTATAATTTAACCTAAAATTTTTGTTTAAATGAGGATTTAACGTGCAACGTCAGCTTACCGTTACACTATTAACGACAATTAATAGTTCAGTGACTAAAATGCTACAACACGTTAACGTAAGTGATTAAAACGTAACATTTCAAACATAAGTGACTAAAATGTAACTTGAGTTAAACAAAAATGACTATTTTGATAGTTTACCCTAATTGTTAATGTGTTCTTAAATAAGGCTTTTATTAAGGTTTTTTTTTTTTTTAATAAATGAAGACTTATCTCGTTATGCATTTGATAAAGAGTAAACGAATACATCCTAATTCATGACCAAGAAAGAAGAAGCATTTCCCTTAAATGGATGCATCAACGCTAATTGATGCTTCATTTATTTGATATCGAAGCTACAAAATCAGAATACAATGTGTCTGGAACCCAATCCCAACATTGATAATCCCTTCTCTTTTGATAATTACTCTGTTTGATACAATTCTTTCTCAAATTATACTTTGTCAGTTTCCTTTTTTATATTTTAAGAATAGGTTTAATTTTTATAAAATTGGTCTCAAATTATACTTAAAACTTTTTTAGTGGAAAAGTGATATTTAAATTATTAATTATATTTCATTATATGTTCATACATAAAAAAAGTTAATCATTATATTATCCAATACAAATTTAATTATTCTTTTTAATGCAAGTAACCTTCCCTATTTTTTTATTTGAAATATAAAATAATTATATCTTTATTTAAATTATTTTACTTATATTATATAATTTTTTGACAATAAAAATTTGAGTTTTATAAAATTTTTGCGTATACAACTTTACTTATTTAAAATTAAAAACTTTTATATTATCATGAGAAATTTATATATAGTTTTCAATATTTATATTATATATAATATTCAATTTTATTATTTCTTACTCAAATTAATTGTTTACCACTAAATCAAGTAAGTTTAAATAATAAACAATTTACTTGTCCAAAATCTAGTCTATCTTCTAAGAAATATGAATATTTTTAAAATAAAATATATTACATAAGTATTTCAATATAAATTTACTTTTACTTCAAATATATAAAATTCTCACCTTAACAAAAGTTGTGAGTTGTGACTTTGAGTGTGGATTTGCCTATATAAATAGACAGACATGCGGAGATTTGTGATTGGCAGTGCTAGAAACCTCATTGAAAGTTCGCGTCAAAAGTATCAGTTTGAACGGTCTATACTCTCTTCTTCATATCGTTTCTTATCCTCCTCTCCTGCTGCTGATTCCCCTTCTTCTTCTTCTTCTTCCTCTTCAACAATGGCTCATCCAGTTTCTCTTAATACTATTAACCCCAAGGTATACTCTCTTTTTAACCTTTTTTTTATTATTTCATTTTGGAGCGTTTCTGAATCTGGGTTTCTTTCTTTCTTTTGTATGATTTGATTGATGTTGGGTACTGATTTTTTTTATCTTTTCGTGTTTCTGAATCTGGGTTTTATGCTTTGTCTATTGTGTTTATCTTGCTCGTTGGTGGGTTTTCGAAGCTCGACTAAAGTCTCTCTCTCTCGCTCGTTGTCTATTGCTGTTAGGTTTCAGCACCGGAAATTAGCCTCTCACTGTAAGTCGAAGTAAGCTAAGCTAAATAATTCTCTTATATTTTTTTAATTTTTTTTACTTTTTCAACCTTTCGACCTTTTGAATTTTTTTTTTAGTCCGTTGTTATTAATGTTATCGTACACGTAAAATGATATAGCTGAGAAAGTTCTAACTTGCGTTGGACAGTGTTTGCCTTTTTATTTTTGGTTATCTATCCTATATGAAGTGAATTAACAGTGAATTTAGTTGTTAAAACTGTTGATTATGTTGAAAATTTCTTAATACTTTTTTTTTTCATTAGAAAAGCATTGAGTAAAGTATAGTTTTCTTTTTTGGTTTGGACTTTGGATAGCTTTACTGCCTAGAGGATCTGAAAAGTACCTAAATATTATATAACTATTATAGGCTTTGGAAGCAAATGAAGATGGGGAAAAAAGCAAAGAAAGGAAATTGTGGTTTTGATGATAATGGTTATAAAAAGAATGTAACGAGGCAGGTGACTGATGGGACTGGGAAATTTAAGAAATCTTTCAAGCATCACCAGAATTCGGACTCACAAGCACCAGTTATCAGGTATCATTACTTTGTGATCCAAGTTGTTAAAAATTTTTAAGTTGTGTTTTGGAATGTTTAACTGATATGATTACCCTTTTAGGAAACAGGTTGAGCCTGAAACAGCAAAGTACTTTTCGGAGATTGCAAACCTTTTTGAAAGCCAAGGAGTGGATGTGGAGGAGCGATCAGTTATATGTGGTAATGCTCTTGAAGAAGCTAGGGGGAAGGAATTTGAACTAGCAACAGATTATATCATAAGCAATACACTTCAGACTCTACTCGACGGCTGTAATTTGGACAATCTATGCAGTTTCCTTGGAGGCTGTGCAAAAATCTTTCCTGCTATTGCAATGGACAGGTCTGGTTCTCATGTAGCTGAGACAGCTTTTAAGTCATTAGCCAGGCATGTTCAGGACACAGAAGCCTACACCATTATTGAAGAGACTCTGAAAATGATATGCAAGGTATCAAGTATTTGATTTGTACTCTAATGGCAAATGAAACAAACTCTGTCGCATATTCTTGTTATAGGACTTCTGGAGGCCTTGCCTGCCTGACATACCCTTCTTTTCAGTGTATTAGCAGATACAACTAAATATTTCAAGAGACTTTATTTGGAGGGAAACTAAGATAATGTGCTAAATTTTGCTACTTAACTCTAAATCTTTCCTTGATCCATTTCAGGTTATTGTTGTCAATCCCCTTGATTTAATGTGCAATTGCTATGGATCTCACGTTCTTCGAAGTCTTCTTTGTCTCTGTAAAGGAGTACCACTGGACTCCCCAGAGTTTCATGGAGCAAAGGGATCGAAAGTTCTAGCAGAGCGGTTAAATTTAAAAGTATCTCACCTGGATGGGAATGATTCCCAGCACCTCCAGCAAGGATTTCCAAGTTTATTGAAATTTCTTGTATCAGGGATGATGAACTGTACAAAAGAAGATATGAAGACCCTACAAGTTGATCAGTATGGTAGTTTGGTTCTGCAGGCATGTTTTTGTTTTCTCCTGTTATTTTATATTATTTAATTTTGTCACTATTATAGGTGTCAGGTATGCAAAAGCAATCTGTAAGTGTAGACTCCCTTGCCTTATGGCTTTTTGCACTGTTGATGAGCACAGTCAGATAAGTATTAAGATATTCCATCTATTATTGGATCATGCAACCATGTAGTGAGTTGCAGAAGATGATAACTAATTCCTGGATTAGTTGGTTTATTGAAACTTCATTATTTGCATTCTACTTAATGACACTTCTCATTTTTGGGGTAATTTCTCATTTCATATGTCTACTTCTTTTGATTGTGCTTGTAGATTCTGACAAACATTGTCTATCGCATATGACTAATTTGTTTATTCTCTTTTTACGCGATGTGGAGTGTTGTAATTTAGGGGATGGATTGCTGGGTGTTTGTAGCCTTTCCATGAGTTTTCAAGTTCTTATCCTTGTCCATGAAGGGTTTTTTTTTTTTTTTTTTCTAAATGAGGTTTTAATGTAATGAATTGACGTGCCACTGAACTTTTAGTTCTTCTCACTTGGCAGACAGCTTTGAAGTTATTAGCCGGGAATGATCAAGAGGTGCTGCACATAATTCCAGTTCTTCTTGGCTGCAACAAGGAAAGTTTAGCTGAAGGAAAGTTCATTGACATGATAATTGCTGGTGAAACTGTAGAATCAATGAAAGAACCCGCATTTAGCCATTTAATGGAAGTAAGCAACTTCTAATGGATTATAGTTTATTTATGCAGTACTTTATATTTTATCCTATGAGACATTTTCTTTTTCTGTATCATAATATTGTTCGTATCTCTATATGTTTGAGGTGTTACTGCATTTGAATTGAACCATTGTCATAAAAGTGCAATTTGGAAGGCAGCCATTTGATTAGCTCCTCAAGGATATGAACCCAAAAAACAATGCTATCTTAGACTTAGTCTTAAAAAAACAAGAGATAAACATAAAATTTTGCACCTAATTTCCTTTGTAGCCTCATAATAATATTATTCATAAGCCTCTGGTTGTCATTAATGTTGTTTCTTGTTATAAAGTACACTCCAAGAGATGTCTTCTGCTCGTAATTGCGAGGCTACAGGTTAACTCTTGTAGTTAGAACTGTCTGGACACTGTTCTAGGTGAGTCAAATTTTCCTTTTCTTTTAGTTAAATCCCCTTAATCGATGATTAAAGTTGGCAGTGAAGTGGGATATTTTCATCATTCCTGCTATACTAATTTCACATAAGATTCAAGAGCTGCTACCACTGTGATATCTATTCTCCAAACAGTCTTGTTCTTTTGGAAGCACAACTGGATAAAAGATGAAGCAGAGAAAAAAGCAGTTGATTCCTCCACTTCATCATTTCATTTGCATGTTGCTGTTAATAATTTACTTTACGCTTTTTCTTTTTTGTTTATTTCATGGTCTTAGCTCCTTTTTCTGCAAAATGCAGGTAATTCTGGAGGTCGCACCTGAAAGCCTGTATAATGATATGTTGACAAAGCTTTTGAAGAATTCATTGTTTGAGCTTTCATCCCATCCTTGTGGAAACTTTGTTGTTCAAGCATTAATTTCCCATGCAAGAACAAAAGATCAAGTAAGTATTCTTTATTTGCGTTACAAGATTCTAGGTTAATGCTTATTTGTTGAAATAAGGTACTGCAATTAATGCTAGTGTTCCATCTATGAAATTCTGTTATTGGTATATATTTACTCATTGTTTTACTCCTTGACTGCTGTTTAATTCTTCAGTTTGTGGAGGTTATTCTGGTGCTAGATGTGTTGCTAAGCTCTGTTCTGACATTTGAAAAAAACCTCCCTTGATTTTGTCTATTAGATGGAGCTGATCTGGGAAGAGCTTGGGTTGAAATTTGCAGATCTTCTCGGAATGGGGAGATCAGGAGTTATTGCTTCCCTTATTGCTGCTTGTCAAAGGCTTCAAACTCATGAATATAAGGTTTGGTAGTTTGATTCATTCCTTTAATGCTTGCTGTTTAGTTATTCTGTACATGTGAGTCTGAAACAGCTGGGCAAGAACTCTTAAATGGAAATTATATCATACTAAAACTTCCCTTTGATGTAGATGTCTTGTCCTAACCCTTGTTGACTTTTCCCTTTTTTTTTTTCAGTGTTGCGAGGCACTTGCTACCGCTGTTGGTTCAAAAAATGAGACTTCCAAGTTCATTGTTCCTCGGATACTGTTTCTTGACAGTTACTTCAGCTATGAAGATAAGTCTAGGTGGAGCTGGCCTGGCGGAGCTAAGATGCATGTTATGGGTTCTTTGATTCTGCAGGCTATTTTTAAATTCCAAAGTGTATGTTTCTTTTCTTGAATATGTTGTATCATTCTCTTTCTATCCAATTAAATTATTGGCCTCAGATATATCACGCGCTATCAGTAGGTTTCTGCCACTTTTGCTTGCATTAACTAAACTAAAGTTGTGAGCTTCAAGCTTCTGATTAAGATGTGTGTATATATGGTAATAGTACTGCAAAATTTAAGCCGAGTTTTTTTTACTAGTGTAGCAATATCTAAACAGTAAGTGCAGGAAATTATTTATATAGCTTATAGCCTGATACTCAAGCAGATTTGATCATCTATAAATGAAATTTTCTGAAAGGTGAAATGCCGGATGATTGACCGATTAGAGGTTGTAGTTTGAATTCTTGAATTGAATGGATATTACTCGCTAAAACTTCTCAGTTCTAAACCAATGTCCTATATGTTGGTGTTTTTAGTTTGATCATAAATGACGGACAAGATATTCTAATGAGAAATATGATCTGGCATTACAGAGGAGAGATATGATACTTTAGCTATGATCAGTTTCATCTGTATCTTGATTGTTTTTGGAACTTGAGAACTCTTTATGGTGTTGGGGTTACTTAAAACAAAAGTGTGAATAGCTGGTTTCTAACTTTAGTATGCTATCTCTTGTTTCTTGTTTACAGGAATGGATACAGCCTTATATTCTGAGTATTACATCCATGGACGCTGAGCATGTTCTTAAGGCAGCTCAAGATGCTCGAGGAGCGCGGGTTATTGAAGCGTTTCTTGCTTCAGATGCTTCAGCAAAGCAGAAGCGCAGATTAGTTGTGAAGTATGTCAAGCTACTGCTTCGGCTGTTTTATTTTTTTCTGGAAGTTCTTCTCTGTGTTTGTTTCATTTGGTCCATTGGTTTAATGTGACATCAATGGAACTTGTCTGCACAAAAAAAAAAAAAAAAAAAAACCTGGCCTTCTGGCCCTCTTTTTTCTAAGTGGATTAATATTCTACTCTCCTGAGATTCCAACTGTTATTTTGTTGCATGATCAAATATAAATGACCCCAGTGCTTCTGTTAACTATGAAGGTTACGTGGACATTTTGGGGAGCTTGCAATGAACCTATCTGGTTCTTTTACCGTTGAAAGATGCTTCAATGCTGGTAACTTGTCACTAAGGGAAGCCATAGCTTCTGAACTATTAGCTGTACGAACTGAACTCTCCAAGACCAAACAAGGCCCGCATCTGCTTAGGACATTAGATATTGACAGGTAAGTAAATTTCAGTTTGCTGGTCTGGTAATCTGAGATTAATTCTTTTTTATGTCACAGGCTAAAATGTAATGCATGCTGAAGCTTAGACTAGTTTGGGCTCAAGTTTGATAGGAAAAACAAAATAAATTTCAATTTTTTGTTCATGTTTTAATTTGTTTATTTAGATTACTGAATTAGAGGTTTGATTCATTGTCACATATTGTTTGCTCCATGTAAAATGTTGTCCCATCTATATGCTACATTCTTAAAGAAATGTTGCCGTTTTACTTTATCATACGTTTCTTCATCTTTGCTCCATCATGACAGATATGCTACTTTTTGTTCATGTTTTAATTTGTTTATTTAGATTACTGAATTAGAGGTTTGATTCATTGTGTCACATATTTGTTTGCTCCATGGTAAAATGTTGTCCCATCTATATGCTACATTCTTAAAGAAATGTTGCCGTTTTACTTTTATCATACGTTTCTTCATCTTTGCTCCATCATGACAGATATGCTACCAAACCTCATCAGTGGAGGTCAAAACAAGCATCAAAACAATCAGCCTATAATGATTTTTTCGTTGCCTTTGGCTCTAGCGAATCTAAATCAACAAAAAGTAACACACTCGTTTATAATGCTTCTATGGATACAACAGAGCATGAAGAATTGAACATAAAGAAAGACATAGACGGGTCTCTCACTTCCACTTCCGTGGTTGATGATACCTCTTCAGAGAAGAAAGGAAAGAAAAGAAAAAGAGATGTGGCCTCTAAGGATGCAGTTGGACTAACAGGCAATAGAAAGGCTGTAAATTTTCTCTCATCCAGTACACCAGATAAGAAGCGGCACAATGCTTCAAAACAGAGACTGAAAATTTGAACGTTTAGAATACAATGCGTTTTGCTGACGGTTTCTGATAGCTGACTTTAGCTGCATCATGTTACAGGCTAAGGCTGAAAGTTATTTTGCTTCTGTTTACATTCTCCAAGTTGAGATAAATTTTGGGTGTGCCAAGCATTTTGGTTAGGGTAGAAAACATAAACCTTCCTGGTCCCTTCTTGTATCCTATCATTTTATACCAAATTATGGCAGTTTGGCAATAGAAATTGACAGATTGCGGTACCAAAACTGTTATTATTACTTTTTTTTGGGATTCAATACATGTTTCTCTTTAAGCTATGACTCTTATTAGTAGCCAGTGTAACAAGAAATTCTTTAAATAGAAAAAGAATTAATGTTTTAATGATCTTGTTATCTTCTTCATTTATCACCATAAAAGTGGAGGGTTGGACCTAGTGGGAAAAAAAAACTTTATATTTAAGTAATCTATCTACAGGGAAGCTGCGATTGGTACGATGGCATGAACTGTTTACTTGAATTATAGAATTTAATAGCTTGGGAGGTCTCTCCCAAGTTGGAACCCAGAGTTTGCTCGTTTAATCATTTTTAAAATGTAGTATCTTTTCTCTGGACTCAGTTTACATTTTCTGTTTTCCATTTTCTCCATTACATGATTCTTTTAGCTCCGTTTTGGATGGTTTTTCAGCTAAAATGGTGACTAAAACCCGTAAAAAGAAGGTAGCCGCTCTTTGGGGTTTCATGTTTAGATTCCGTAAATAAATCTGTCACGTAATGGTCTGTTTCAGGTGCAATGAAATGTAAATATCCCCTCTTCAAATGTACCTGAAAACCAATTTACGTCACCCTTGATGAGTAGGTTCAATTAGGGGCAAGACCTTATGATTTCATTCCTTTCATTAGAGCTGTTTATCCTCTTTGGTTAAAAAGTTGGTTAGCACAGCTGACTGGCGAGCTACCTTCTTTTTTGCAGCATCATTTTAAGATTTTGGTATTACCTAACAGGTTACAAAATTTAATACAGGCGGTAAATCTACCCCACTGTTGTACTTTACATGGCAAACGTATGTAAATGATTCTGACTTTTCTTTTTAGAGATTGACATATAGTAAATTTGTTTTCTTTGCTGAATTTGATCCTTGAACAATGTAACTAAGAATTCAGCATTTTACCAACAAATCACATGGTTGTTGGCGGGCATATTATAGCATTTCACCTTTCCTTGTTTTCTAGCCTTCATAAATTTTTCATTTGTGCTTTTATATTATTCAACCAAATAACAGGTTTGAGATGATCTAAATGGATTAATCCCTTTAAACTTGTAGGAAACCATAAGCAAATCTCCAGCACATGTGATACATAAATGCTTGCCGTGAATTCGATCCTCCTGCTGAATTTTTCACAGGTAAAAAAACACAACAGCTTTCTTTGGCAACAAAAAAACTACCCTGATTTTGACAGAAGAAGAATCTTTCACTTCTTACTGAAAGAAGGAACAAAAAAACATATTTGTTCTGAATTAAGATGCTTCAGAATCACAACTCCTATATAATGATCTTTATAGGATTTGTTGTCTGCTAATAAAAGTTGTCATATGTGTTTGTCGGTTATCTTACTTTTTATCTGGTTTTAGCTTCCTTTGACCTCATTGATCAGTTTCTAAAAGAGAACACAACATTCAAAGAATGGATAAACTTCCAGAGGTCATCTTCATGATCCGAGGATTTAAGCAAAGGAGATCATGTAAAACTAGTGTCTTGTCATGGTGGGACTGGGAACAAAACAAGTTCCCATCCTGTGGATGGTCATAATATTTCCAAGCCAACTAAAGGTTGTGGCTCTACCAGGGGAGCCGATACACCGCCCCCAGCGTCCATCATCAGGGCCACTCTCCATCTTTCTCAAACCCCACAAGTGGAGACTGAGGTAACTTACCAACCTAAACCATCTTTTATCATATCAACGACCATGGACTTTGTCTATTTGGTGACATAGTGTATCAATTACACAAGATTTGACCTTGGGGCTTCCGCTTTAGATTCGCCAACAAAATCTCGCCCCACCTGCCTAAACTGGTTCTTGTATACGTTTCTGTGTTTGGTAATTTAGAACGTGCCGAGGAGCTCCCTTTGTTATTGGGACCTGATCAAATTAGTCCCCTATTATTAAATCTATCAATTTAATCTATGTAATATTAAAAAGAATCAAATAAGTCCAATTTTAATAGAATTATTATTCTCTTTTTAAAAAATAACATAAAGAATTATTTTCTTTTTCAATTGCAATTCAACTCTAGACAAAATATTTCATTTATAAAACTATAAAAACATTAAAAACATTTACTTTGTTGATAAGTAAATGACATTTTTTCAGAACAATAATGGTTCACTATTTTTAAATTTGGTACTATTTGATTCTTTTTAATATTATATTGACTAAATTTATCTATTTAATAGTAGAATGACTAATTTGATTAGTTCACTATGATAAAGGACCTCTCAATTACTTTCACCTAAATTACATCCAAGGGCAAAGCCAGAACAATTTTTTAGGGGGCCGGATGAAATTTTAATTTTTTATAGTTTATATCTTTATAATTTATAAAAGATTAAATCGAATTTTTATAATTTTAGGTGGGGCCAAAGTGCAATTTTATCTTTTACTAATTTAAAATTTTTAAAAAAATTTAAGGGCCTAAATAGTAATTTTACATTTTAGGGGGCCGGGCCCATGCCAACCCCCTGGCTTCGCCCCTACTTACACCATCCTCCAAGCAGTGGCGTATCTAGGGGATGGGCGGACCCGGCCCTCCTAAAATGAAAAAATATTCATTTAGGTCTTTTTGAAATTTTAAAATTTCAAATTAATAAAGGTAAAATTACCTTTGACCGCTCCTAAAAATGATAAAAATTTGATTTAATCTTTTAAAAATTATAAAAATATATGCTATTGAAAATTACAATTTAATTTCGGCCCTTAAAAAATATTTTTTGGCTTCGCCCGTGCCTCCAAGCTACGAATTAGACACAATCACATTAATCACATTTTCTATTATTGAAAAGAGTAATCACAAACCTCGAAACAAAAAAATACCTTAATTATAATATAATATGCCTCAAACTTAATTTTACTCTGCCTTCATGCAGACTGTTCATCAAAAACTAATAAAAGGTAATACTAAAAAAAGAAAGGGCGTCCTAAACCAAAGCATATGATATTGTAGGAATGTAAAAGGGAAAGTTTGAGTTGGTGTTGTGACTGAAAACAGCCTTAAAAAAAAATGTCGGTATATGTCTACCAGAATGAGACATTAGAGCCTTTAACTTAATTCAGTTGCTACACTGGTTTTCAAACCTTATCCCATGAAACCAGGCATTCGTTTATTTTGTAAGCCTTTGTCCATCACATAAGTCAATTGCACTACTCCATACCAAAACTTGAGATCTCCAAGACTTTCAGCAACTCAGCTGATCATGTAAAACCATTGACCCCTCTCTCCTATTTCCTTTCTTTTCTATTTACTCAATTAATCGATTGAGCTGAACTTCCAGTTCCCACCTCATTTTTATATTAACATTCTATCCAATAGTCGGTAAATCTTAAAAAGAAAATCAATAATAGGACAATAAATAAGCAACAAAAAAATATATTGAGAAATTGGATTAATAGCTTTACAGTAGAAGAATTCAAACTGAAAACAAAGTCTTCACCAACAGAAGAAATTGTTTTTTGACCGGAGAAGATCAATTCTTTCACCTTCAAATGCAGAAAAAGCCCCCCACTCTTTCCTTCATTAACACCCACCACCTATTCTAAACATTCAGTAAGCAACAAAAATTATCAACATTTTGTACATTAGTTTCAATGCTTCAAAATGCACATCATTGAGCAAAGCCATTGGTTCCCTAGAGACCTCCAACACTCTCAAGGGATGCTCGATTTCATTCTGATCATCTAATTTTGTGACTTTAAACATCAATGGAACTGCTTCCTGAACTGCTAGGGATCGTCCTTTTCTCCCTACTTAAAAGCCTTTTTAAAGACCTCAATCTTGTCGGCATTGGTGACTTTGATTCCTCCTCTGGGAAATTCTCGTTCACATTCGTTGGAATGTCAATCACCAGCATGCCTTCTTGCCTGCCACTACCCGATGCCACTGAAGACGAAGCGAAAGCACCAGAAGGTGATGCTGATGCTGATGCTGATGCTGATGCCGATGAACCCTCTTCCACGTTGGCACCGCCGCTGCTGACCTGACCTTGATGATCACCCCAAAACAACACATTTGTCGGAAAACTAGGAAAATCTGTCGAATACCCAGAACCCAAACCATCATGTGAAGGAGACTGAAGATGATGAACATTAACAGGTTCATCTCTCGACATGACAGAACTAGAATTCTCAGCCTCAGCATTAACAACAGAGTTTCTACAAAGAGGACAAGTGGCGTGCGATTTGAACCACATATCAATGCACTCAACATGGAAGCCATGGTTGCATTTAGGAAGCAGCCTTGCTTTCTCTCCTTCTACAACCTCACACAAGCAGACCGCGCATTCGAGTCCGTCTTTGAAGTCTTCTTGGCGGAACATTAAAACGGGAAGGGAAGCAAGGATTGTGGGATCAAGGCCTTTTGTTGCTCGCAGAGGATGAGCAGAATCTTGCCCCGGAGCAAAAACGAAACGACGTCGGCGGCGTGAAGCCGAAGGAGGAGTTGGTTCCTCGATGCGCCACCAAAACCATTTAGCATAAAGGTGAAGGAAGAGCACGAAAACCACCACTACGAAGAGAATTATTATGGCTATGATCATGATTTTCCCTGTTATTGCCACCGCTGCTGATTCATTAAACCCGGGTTTATCCATGAATTGAAAAAAAAAAGGAAAAAGCTTTTAACTTTCCAGGAAATGAGAGTATTTAAGATGAGTGAGTGAAATTCAGCAAAAAAGAAAAAAAAAATTGGTTTTTCTACTTCTACTAAGCAAATGAATAAGATCCAACTATAAAAGAAACAGTATAGAAATGAAGAATCGAAGTGAGATTTTTGTTTCCTGGGGAAAATGAGAAATACCCAAATGAGAGTTTTAAGTAAAATTTTACCTAAAAAAGAAAGATGAGAGTCCAAAACTGCAGAACTCAACTGAGATTTTGTTTTCTGATCAAAGGAAAGGAAACCCAGATGGGAAAAGGTATAAACTTTCTTAATCAAACTGGGATTAAACAAGTAAACAAAGTAATCAAATATATAATAGAGAAATGGAAGAAAGATAAGGGAAACTACAGATCAGAAAAAAAAAATGGGCTCAAATTCTGAAACCAATAGAGGCAATGGAGAGCAACTTGGAGAAGTGGGGTTTTAAAAGAAGGTTAAGGAAAATGTAGATACAAGTTGGAAGAGAATTCAAAGAAGGGATCCCCAAAAGAAAACGTCCACTTTGGGGACTAGTTGATGCTGAAAGAATCAAAGAAGAAGAGAAAAAAAAAGTTTGCCTTTGAAAGAGAAGTTGGGCAGAGGGCGTTGAGCTGCAACAAGTGAAGAAGATGACGCTTCTTCGGTCCAACTTTATGACTCTTGTTAATGACCTTTAAACATGATTGGCTTCGTATGAGGCACTTGTATTCTACCATTTCTTCTTTTTTTATTTTTTTCCTTTTCGGGTAAAACAATAAAGTATTCCCTAAATTACTGTAATCCTGTCTTTATCAAAGCTTTGATCACATTTTAAAGAAATTTCTTACCATTACATGACACCCCAAGTTTCAAAGTTTCAAAAATCCCTGTTCTTGTTGTGACTTAAAATATTTTTCAAACTTTTGGTGTTGAGAAAGGTGATCAAACTACTACTCATTTGTTTTAGGGAATTATCCAAAACAAGAAGAAACTTCACCACAATTACTGGTTCTTTTGACAATGGATCCTCTTTCCCACCAACAAAATTTACATTTCTATTTACATCTTACTTTTCAACTTTACTAGTATCATATGTCAATTCCATACATCAAAGTCAATTCCTGGGAAACAGCCTCTCCATCATCTCTTCACCCTCTTATCTCACATTCTTCATTTTCTCAAGTATAGTTAATGCTCAATTAAAAGGGTACCATTTTTTCCTTCGCCTTAATACTATTTAGTTTATATATAGAATCAAATTCCATTTTACGATTCGTCTAAGCAAATCCATTTTACGTGAGTCATGACGGACATAAAAAGTGGGGAAGACTCAAAGTCAAATTTATGCGCACCAACCATTGATTTTTACAATGGAGAAAGCAAAAAGTAATTTGTTTATGTGATTTTAAACAAATAACGTCCACAAGTTTTACAAGAAAAGCCACGGTAAGCATTTTCTTCTTCTTCTTCTTCTTCCTGTTTTTTGTCTATGAACAAAGAAATTTTGACTTTGGTTGTGTCATTGACTAGTAAAACAAATACAGTCTTTTGTCAAATCTAAATATAATCTATTTGATTTGTAAACCCAAATTTAAAAAATAATATCGAAAGTTAATTTATTTATTTATCCTACAATTACAATCTCTTTTTATTTTATTTTATTTATATATATAATAAAAAAAAACTTAATAATTGGAGCACTGGTGAACGAATAGTTAACAACCTTAAAGTCTTAAACCCCAACTTGAAGAGCAAGACTTGACTCACGACTATGACTGGGGACGACCCTTCTCAAGGGCAGCGCCGACGCTCATCCTATGGCATCACCAGTTGAATCAGTCAATTTTAGGGCAACAATATTAACTCGTCAACTATCGCTCAAAATTATTGCATTTTTGAACCCTATTTTTTCGGAGAAATTAGTTCGCCAACAAAATATCTTATCCCACATGTCAACATAAGTTCGTTCAACAGAAAAAAAAAAAAAAAAACCATAAAAGGGCAGTTCTTATCTGTTTAATATCCAACTTTAGATTTTGGATGAAATAGTAAGTCACATTATACCTTATTTCAATTTTAGAAGCGATATTATTAAGAGAAACAATCATAAATCTTCGAATAACGGACATGAAAAATACTAAAAGAAAATTGAGGCTTCCTAGAATTTTAAAATTTTAAATGCAAAATTCATTTTGAGTAAATCATGTATGGATTAACCTCTTTGGGTTTTATTTTATCTCAAGTCTCATCATATATATATATATATATATATATAGATTGTATTAAAATTTATACCATATTTGATAATGTTTTCTTCTAGTATTAGTGATTTGAATGAATTTGTTAAAAGGATTAGTTAGCTAGTTAGTTAGCATGTAATTAATTAGTTTTGTTGTTAGGAAGTTAGTTAATTATTGAGTATAAGTACAGTACATTAGATGATAAATAAAATTGATTAATTTTTCCAGTATTTTAACATGGTATCAGAGCGCCAGTTATTTCCTCTAATTAACAGCTCCGATCACCGTTTCTGGCTGCTTCCTTTAGTTCAATGAGTCTTTTTCTTCTTATCAGTTTCTGGTTTTGTTTTCTTCATTGCAACATGGTGAGTCCGAGCGTAATGCAGATTGATCCTTCTCATCCACTGTATCTACGTCCCTCCGATACTCCAGGGACTTTATTGGTTTCACATAAACTCACTGGAGTTGAAAATTATAATATTTGGAGTAGGTCAATGCGTATAGCCTTGCTTGCTAAGAACAAAGTTGGTTTTATTGATGGTTCTTGTTTGTTTGAAGATACTATAGCGGCTTTACAGCTACAATAGGAACGTTGTAATGCTTTGGTGTTATATTGGATCTTGAATTCTGTTAGCCAAGAGCTTTCTGCTGGGATAGTTTTTGCATCCAGTGCGACTCTTGTATGGTCTGATTTGAAGGAGCGTTTTGATAAGGTGGATGCATCTCGGATTTATTTCTTGCATCGAGAGATTGTTACGCACGTTCAAGGTACATCATCTATCTCGGTTTATCACACGAGACTTCGATTGTTGTGGGATGAATATGATGTTATTGCTCCTATTGCTATTTGCAACTGTGTATCTATGAAAAAGAATATTGAAAATTTGAAGCAACAGAAGTTATTCCAGTTTCTTATGGGATTAAATTAGTTTTATTTGATAGTTCTTAGCTAGATTTTGCTTATGAAACCTATGCCATCTGTCGAAACCATCCTTTTTTGAAAGGCGGGAATCGACTTGGGTTTTGAAAACGAATAAAAAAAATGGGAGTCGCCACCGATCTTTTATTAGGTGTGATCGGATCACCTTTGTTTTAATAAAACATTTCGGTTTACTAAACAGTGCTTTTGGTCTACGAATGTTCGAGAAAATAGGTTCGGGAGTCAGTTACGTGCGAGGAAGGATTAGCACCATCGCAACGCACAAAATCGGTACCAAATTGATTAATCAATGTCCTAATGTCGAAAAGTTTGAAATGTAACACCCCTAACCCCGAACCATCGCCAGAACAGGGTTACGAGGCATTACCGGACATATCAGACAATTTGCAAATATAAATTTTGTTTAATATAAATTTCGGCAGCATTTCTGCTTATTAATATATAAAACCCCCTGTAAAATAAATCGTATTCATTTCAATAAATAACCAATTTAACCAATTCATTTGATAAATTCATTTTCTATTCTAAATACCTTCTAATCAAACTCAATCAATATAATATCAACTTAAATTTATCAAAATATTAGTTAGATTAAAATAAATATACTCCTTTCATTATAATTCTTAAACTTGTAATACTAACATTTTTAACCATTTACATTCAAAACATAATAACATTTATACACAACCTACGTACATGCCACATTATAAAAAGGAAATATACATCACCAAAGGTTTGCTGAAGTCGGGTCTGGCTTCGGATGCTGGTTCAGTATTTGACTTCTACAACCTGCGCACGGAAGCAACCGTACGCTGAGTATACATATACTCAGTGGTATTACCATAATTCAAATTATAAACATAATAATCATATCATTAAATCATATAACTTTAATTTTACTAAACCAATTCAACATAAGTTTGTCATTCCCAATATATTCATACAATTTCAATTTTTGCTATTCAACAATTGAAACAATACACAATCAGGTTAAGCTACTATCCATTTCTTGAACCAATGGTTCATACTTTCCATTTTCATACTCATATTCCAATCACATTTTTCAGTTCATGTTCTATTTTCGCATTTCTTTCAATGGCTCAACCATTTCATTTTATTCAATTTAACCTTTTCCTTATTTACCCCTATTAACAGACTCGGACCTATGTGTGAAGTCTAGAAATGCATGCCATTATTAATATATAATTTAAAATAATGTGATATCTCCAGACTTTGATGATATTTGTATTACTATAATTCAAGCTATTTATTTATTCATTAAATATTAGATTAATTTATGGATATGGTAAGTAAATTATAAGGTAAGTGTTTTTATTGAATTGAATGGAAATTGAGTTGAATGATGAATATGTATTGAAATTGAATTGTATGTGGTTTGAAATGGAAAAGTGTAATTAATATTGAAATTGAATTTATTATGAAAATGAAAATGAAATTGAGAACTGAAATACCCTATTAACTAGTCGGGCTGAGTCGGATATAATTGGCATGCCATAGGACATGGAAGAGTACGGGATTTTGCCGGCTTACTGATCAGGCACTTACGTGCCGACTACTGTTACTGTTACTGTTACCGATTCGACACTTTGTGTGTCGTATATTGTGTACCGTTAAGGCACAATGTGCCGTACTGGTGTGTTTGGGTTGGAATCCGTGTATCTGTCAAAGTCCGGATTGTTAATAGGGTGAATAACTAAAATGATAAAAACTAAATAAATTTGATCGGTTGAACTATTGAAAGTATGGAAAAGTGGAATTAGGAATTGAAATGTAAATTGAAATTGAGATATGAGATTGAAAACTTGAACCAAAGGTTTATGAATTGATTAAAAATAATATAGATGATATATGATGCTATTTGATGAAATACTATTGTTGAGGTATGAAATTAAAGTATAAATTAACACATATGACTTATATTGTTGCATGCTTGATGTTTACTATTTAATATTAAATGTTAAATTTAAATTATGCGTATAGTAAGTGAAGTATGAGGTAAGCGTTATTGTTGAATTAAATGGAAACTGAATTAACAGATGGATAAATATTAGTATTGAATTGTACATTGATGAGAAAGTGAAATTAAATTTATTTGTGAATACATTTAAGTGAAATTGGAAAAAAAAAATGATATGTAAAAGCATTATGTTAAAATTGTAAAAGTGACATGCGTGTATAATGTAATTTTCTCAAGTAAATGAGATTAGATTTACTAATATATTAGTGGTATACCATTAATGAACTCTAGCACATTCTCTGATAATAACACTTTGGTACTCGTCAAGTACTATCTGATTAATAGTACATAATAATACACTTCTATATTTGCTTCATATATCTTAAGTGTTCTGTTTAATCGATTGGGCCTCTTATAAAAAAAAAAAAAGTAAGTAATTTTCGTTATAAGGTATGTTCGCAATATTGGATTAAAAATAAATTGCAAACTGAAAGGATATGGAATGGATATAAATGATACACTAGATAAATATGTGCACAAAGGAACTATAGAATTATAGAAATAATGGAGTTCATGATCAAAATATAAGGAAATTTCGAGGACGAAATTTTTTTTAAGGAGGGAAGAGTTGTAACAGCCCAATTTCAATAGTGTCGGAGCAGTGATTTGAGATCACAAAATCTGACGAAAAAAAAAATGTTAATCGATAATTATAAGTTAAGTGTGATTTTAGAAATATTTTAAAATTAGTGAATTTTGGGAACTAAAAGAATTAATTAGAAAAAATTGGGCCAAAAACGAGGGATTGAGACCTCGAATTCATAAAGTGAGCCATAAATATTTTTAGAAATATTTATGGAGTGTCATTAAGTTATTATTAAAGTTTAGTTGAGGAATTTTAACGTTTGGATATGTAATTAAATGAAAGAGACTAAATTGAAAAAGGTGTAAAAGTTTCATTATAGATTAAAGAGAGTATAAAGGACCAAAATGGCAATTAAGCCATTTTGTTAGTTGAGGCGGTTATTTGTGAAGAAAATCTGAGATTTTTTGGTTTAATATATATTATTATATTATTATATATTATATTATTATATTATTATATATATACAAACAAAAAAAAAAAGAGAAAGGGGGGAGAAGAGAAACAGAACAGAAAAAGAAACAGAGAACAAGACGAAAGCAAGGGGAAAGAAAGAAAGAAAGAAAGAAAAAGGAGAAATTGATGATTTAAAGCTTGGATGTTTAATAGGTAAGCTAATTTAGTCCTTTTCTTCTAATTTTGATGTTTTATAAGTTTTAGAACAAAAGTTTTGTTGAATTAAGTTGAAATTCTGGGAATTCTTAGATCTTTGAACATGAGTTATGTGGATCAAATTGATGAATTAGGGGTTTAATTAATGGAATACCTAGTTAGAAATTGATTTTAAGGATTAAATTGTGAAAATGTTTGGAATTAAAGTCTATTACTGGAATTCTGATTCCCAAAGATTATAAAGTAGTTTAAAGTGATAGAATAAGGTGTTTATTGAGAAAAATCAGCTCAATTGAGAAGTTAATTGAGCAGGGACGAAATTATCATTTATTGAAAGGTTAGGGGAAAAATGGTAATAAACAGTTTGCACTAAAACAGTTTGGACAGCAGCAGTAGACTAGTTTTGAAAAATCACTAAAAATCGTATAAGTGGAATTAGAAGCTGAATGAGATATGAAATTAAATCTTATTGAGTCTATTTTCATATGAAAGAAACGGGAAAAGCAAAGAAATTCTGTAATTTGAGATATTTATATTTTTGTAAGACTGGTTTAAAGGGATTTCGGGATCCCCTGTTTTGACTTTGAAAAATCATAACAAATTGAAGAAAAATAATTAGGGGCTTAACTTTATATGTTTAGAATCCTGAATGAGTCTATTTTCAAATGAAATAAATAAGAAGGTCATATGAATTCTGTACGAAGAGTAATTTGATTCGTAGTGAAGAGAGGTCAGAACAGTCAAACAGTAAAACAGGGGAAACTTTAAGAATAATCTGGTATTGATTGGCCATACGAAAAATTCTGAAAATTTTATAGGAAGAAGATATACGAGTCTAGTTTCAGGAAAAATTAACGGTTCTTCATTTGGAGTTTTGTAGCTCTGGAAATAAATAATTTAGTGACTATAACTCAAATGGACAGTTTTGAATATACATATGAGAAATTCAATGAAATTATTGGTAATGTTACTTATAGAATATTATATACAGTAAGGATGTGGAATGGAGAGGAGGAGGAGGAAAATATGTATGAATATTTAAGTAGTATGGCTAAATCGAAATGTTTTAAGCTCAGGGACTAAATTGAATAAAAGTAAATTTTATGATTAGTTTTGTAAAAATGTTAGAAATGACCAATTTACATGGAATGGATTATTTTATTATTGAAAATTGCAAAATTGAATGAAATTATTAATTTAGATTAAGATCGGTTGAAAAATCGATGAAAATAGAAAATTTCCAAAATGCCCTTAAATCTTGGTATTTCTGCAAATTTAGCCAGGTAAGTTCGTGTAACTTTAATTATGTGATATAAAGAAATATAAGTTGATAATATGTGAAATATTGATATGATGAATTAATTAATTTACGTTTATGAATAAACGGCAAGAGAATGATATTTATCATGACATGTAAATATGTGATTATATTTAATATGTAAATAAAAGGTAATTAAATATGTTGAGACGAGAAATAAATTCAAGTAAGACATGAAATGAGAAAAATAAATATGTTTAAGGGATAATATGTTTGATTTTGATTGGTTTCAAATATAAATGCTAGATGAAATAAAATGTCTAATAAATAAATTTGTAATTCCGGTAATGCCTCGTACCCTATTCCAACATCGAATACGGGTAAGGGGTGTTACATGAAATGATTTTGAAATTTTGTTTTTTTTATGATTTTTAAACAACTTGATTGAATATTGAGTTTCCCTTATTTCGAAGGAATAGAGTCTCACATCCAGCACGATTGGATACGACAATCTGGGTCCTCGAATTCAAGATCGTCCCCAAAATTCTCCAAGCACATGCATTGAAATTTTGAAAGGATATTCGTTCATTTGGTTAAACGAAGAAAAACACCCAGCATGATTGGGCACGATCTCTTCGAATTTCCAAACGCACAAGTATTACATTATTTAAAAATATGAACAAAATTTGAAAGGATATCCATTTATTTGGTCAAACGAAAAATATCACACCCAGCACGATTGAGCACAATTTCTTTGAATTTCCAAACGCGCGAATATTGCCTTTGTGAAACAAACACAAAAAAATGTTGAGATGCAATTCCAAACCGTTAATTTACATGAACGACAAGAACGAGAATAAACACAATAAAAAATGTCACAACAAAAACAAAATTAAAAAAAATAATATTGAAATAACAATAAATAAATTTAAAACAAAACAATGTTAATAATAATAAAGGTAATAATAATGAGGATAATAAATATAATAATAACAATAGTGATAGTAATAGTAGTAGTGGTAATAGTAAATATAATAATAATAATAATAATAATCATAATAATAATAACAATAATAACAACACTAATAATAATAATAATAATAATATTAATAATATTAAAACTAATTACAATAACAATAACAATATAATTACAAAAACAGACAATGAAGGGCTAAATCGGAATCAGAATAAAACAAAGGGGGTTAAAACAGTAACAAATTAAAGTGGAAAGGGGATTAGGGACTAAAAAGTAGCACGCGCCTAACTTGCAAGGACCAAATGGGTGAATAACCCAGTTCATAATGCGCAGCGTTTCACTTGGCTGAGGCGAGGATTAAATTAAAAATGAATCAGAAATAATGGGGCAAATTTAAAAATAACAGAAACTGGATTAGAAGGGTAAGAAAATGCAGAAGGGTCAAGTGCGCAAATAGACCCTTTTGCAAAAACACGCGGATCCCCTTTAGGGTACGGGTCGGTCTCGGGTCGGTTTCCCCAATACGACATCGTTTTGGGGCATTTTCAGAACTCACCAAAACGGCGCCGTTTTACCTTCTATAAAGGCCAAATTTTTCTTTCTAAAAAATCATTTTAACCCTATTCTTAAAAAAAAAAATAAGGAAACTCTCTGGGGTTTCTCCTCCTCTCTGCGCCTCCAGCCCAAAAAACCGAGAGGGAGGAACTCTTGCCCGCGTTTTGAGCCCGATCCCAACGACGGGGGGATCTCCGGCGTCGCGAACCCCGTGGTATAGGTATGTTCCTTTTTTTTTCTTTTTTTTTATCAATTTGTTTATAAAGATAATAACAAAATAAAAAGATAATGAAAGAAGAAGAAAATAATCGACAGTAAAAATGATAAAAATAAAAACAAAAACAACCTTGATGCCTTTTATTTTTGTTTTGATCTCTGATGGTTCCTTTCTTTTTTTCCGAAAATCAAAAAGTCCCCCCTTACAATACATTAAGGATTGGCTTTTATAGCCATTTTTGCTATTGTTTTTATTTCTTTCTGTCTTTTCTTCTTTTGTCTTGGTGCTATTATTGTTGCTTGCCATTTTTCTGCCATGTTTTGTGCTTTGTCTCCCCCTTTTTCTTTTTGCAGATGCAACTTGGGCAAGTGGAGGGCGGTGCTAGTGGAGTAGTAGCACGTGGGGAGGACCCTAGGTGCGGCGCTCCTAGGGTTTGTTGGCTGATTTTTTTCATTTGGGTATTGGGCTTTCGGGTTTAGTTTGTAAAATGGGCCCCGGGCGAATTTGGGCTTATACAGCTACCCCTCTTTGCTCGTTGTCATGTAACAGCAATAGAGCAAAGACATAAGAAATGCCCAAATTTGTCCGGATCCACTGAGTCTGGATTCTTCGGTGCTTCTCTTCTTCATGTGGCCTCATTCCAGTCCACTGTATCTTGTTGCTTCGATCCACTTCATTTGCTCATCTGTAACTTCGAGAATGCCAGATTTGCTAACTTCAATCTGCTCCTGAAACATCAGGACTGCCAGACTTGCTATCTTCAATCTGCTCCTGAAACATCAGGACTGTCAGACTTGCTATCTTCAATCTGCTCCTGAAACATCAGGACTGCCAGAGACTTCCTATCTTCAATCTACTCCTGAAACATCAGGACTGCCAAACTTGCTATCTTCAATCTGCTCCTGAAACATCAGGACTGCCAGACTTGCTTTTTTCAATCTGCTCCTGAAACATCAGGACTGCCAGACTTGCCATCTTCAATCTGCTCCTGAAACATCAGGACTGCCAGACTTGCTAACTTCAATCTGCTCCTGAAACATCAGAACTGCCAGAGTTGCTATATTCAGTCTGCTCCTGAAACATCAGGACTACCAGACTTGCTATCTTCCGTCTGCTCCTGAAATATCAGGACTGCCAGACTTGCTATCTTCGGTCTGCTCCTGAAACATCAGGACTGCCAGACTTGCTATCTTCGGTCTGCCCCTAAAACATCAAGACTGCCAGACTTGCTATCTTCGGTCTGCTCCTGAAACATCAGGACTGTCAGACTTGCTATCTTCGGTCTGCTCCTGAAACATCAGGACTGTCAGACTTGTTATCTTCAATCTGCTCCTGAAATATCAGGACTGCCAGACTTGCTATCTTTAGTCTGCTCCTGAAACATCAGGACTGCCAGGCTTGCTATCTTCAGTCTGCTCCTGAAACATCAGGACTGCCAGACTTGCCATCTTCAATCTGCTCCTAAAACATCAGGACTGCCAGACTTGCTATCTTCAATCTGCTCCTGAAACATCAGGATTGCCAGACTTGCTATCTTCAGTCTGCTCCTGAAACGTCAGGACTGCCAGACTTGCTATCTTCAGTCTGCTCCTGAAACGTCAGGACTGCCAGACTTGCTATCTTCAATCTGCTCCTGAAACATCAAGACTGCCAGACTTGCTATCTTCGGTCTGCTTCTGAAACATCAGGACTTCCAGACTTGCCATCTTCAATCTGCTCCTAAAACATCAGGACTGCCAGACTTGCGATCTTCAATCTGGTCCTAAAACATCAGGACTGCCAGACTTGCGATCTTCAATCTGCTCCTAAAACATCAGGACTGCCAGACTTGCCATCTTCAATCTTTCGATTTGCTTCCTTACTATCTTCAGGAAGACTTCAATCTTCAGTCACTATCATCTCTATGGGACAAAATCTGAACCTTTCAATTTGCTTCCTTACTATTTTCAGGAAGACTACAATCTTTAATCTGCTCCACTATCATCTCTAGGAAGCAAAATCTGAACTTGCTACACCGTTTTTTAAGGAACCTGTTCCTGTAGAATGTGCTTATGTTTATGCAAATGATGAGGATGTTATGATCGGGATGACTCAAGACCTCTTAACTATATGTGTTATGGACGACATTTACATAAATGCAGAATGTCATGAGAATGATACTTTTTCACAATGATTAAGATGCAATGATCGAAACGCTCCTGATGATGTAAAATGAAATGACCCTTTTTTAATGCTTATGGTTGTCACTGCTCGTCGCCCATCAGAGTCTTACTGCTGACATGTTACGCTGCTATCTTATTCTGATGAAACCTTTGCCAAAACTCAAAGGAATAATCATATTTTGCTCAAATGACTTGCCCCAATGTAACTTCAATGTCAAGGGTATAGAATTCACATCATCTTCAATCCATCCCACTACGACTCAGGGTTATAGAATTTGTAACTTCTTCAACCCATCCTGTTGCTATTCAAAAGTACACAATCTGTATCAGCTTCCATCTATTGATCACTCTTCGGGTGACCCAACCGGATGTATATGCATAATGCTCGCATGAATGCAGAATATCATTTTCTTTCGAGAATGATTCCGGTTTTGCACTTGGGTTAACAATGTCCATTTCTCGTCAGGATTGTATCACTGACGCAATACCTTGTCATTTTGTCAATCACTATTTTTGACAAAAGTCCGAAGAGATAACCTTAATTTGGACTCAAATATTTCTGACTCTTAAGCTTGGTGAATTCTAAAAAATAATCCTGTTTCAGACTCCTGTATTATTTAGAAGTTTCCAGAGTAATATGCGAAACTCCTTTCATGAAAGTATTATTAGTCCAGTAACCGTTATGCTAACAAAACAGAAATTTATTGGGAGCATAGCTCGAAACAAACAAGTTAATCGAAGCTAGCAAATGCAATGAAAAAAAAGTTTATTTAGAGTTTATTTTGAAAAAGACAAAGATAACAGACTCAAAATGGGTAAAATGGAAGCTAGGTACCCCAGATATCGCTGCTTGAGCTTCATTGTTCAAACTTCTTGAGGACCTTTTTAAACTCAATATGTGTTTTAGGGGATCCGGAGTACTTTGTCGATGCCCCAAGACGTAACAAATCCCTTCATTGTTATTTCAAGCGTAGCGAGACTACTGTATGCCCCATTTTTATCAAAATTTGAGCTGCCCTTTTCGGGTTTTCAACTCAAACCCACATTTGGTCTCAAAACGCCCTTTTCGGGTTTTCGCCTTTGGCCTCTCCTTTTTCTTCTTTTTTGATGAGAGTTTTTTTTTTATCCCCCTTTTTTAGGCTGAATCTCACCGACTTGGACAGGTCTTTGCCATCCATCTCCGTCAATATCCATGCTTCCATAGAACAGGCTTTCTTTGCTGCATAATGTCCTTCCTAGTTTGGCATTTACTTTTTTTCTGAAGTCCCTTTTGCATGGGAGAATTTTTCTTTCAAAGCCCTATCACGAAATTTTCTAAGCCGATCCTTTTTTGTAGTAAACCCGCATCATCTGATCGTGACAGATAGCTCAACATTTTTTCTTCAAATTCACTTAATCACATCGGGATTGGATCCATTCCGCCTCATCCAATTTTGGCTCGGCCCGTACCCTGGAAAAGAGGATTTTGACTTCGCTAAGCAAAACCTAATGAGGAAGGCGTTGCCCCAGCAGAGGTCCCGACCGACGTTTAATGAGCATAAAGGGTAAACGTAACTATATGCCAATCTTCACAAGTCTAGGTCATCTTCCAAACAATCCTTATTTTGTTGCCCCCCTTTTTTTGCACTATGACGTGGCACTTGATCTTTGAAAAGATCGCAACCTTGGCATTGTGTGGGTAAATGTGATCTTTCTGACATTTTTATTGTCGGCTTTCTTTCTTTCTCTTTTTTGTTCTAATGACAATTGACTTTGCAATATTGGCCTACGAAGCTACTTCCACCCTCTTAGTGAATTAATGTTTGCTAAAAGCTTCCGACGAGATCGCTCAATAAACTCTATGCCCCACATAGATAAGGTCTATGAAGAAATGAATGAGACATATGAATTTTGTTTTCATAAATTTGGCGTTTAGGCATAACTGATGCAATCCTTTTCTATGATGGACCAGCAGAATCTGAATCTTGTGATTAGCTTGGCTATCGTAAAATCATTAGCGTGTGATCTTTAAGTATCTTGATGAACCTTTTCTAGGATTTCCTTAGCCTTATCAGCGTACATACGTTTCAGTAGCCCAGGCGTGTCACGTGAAAACATCCTTGAATTGGGAATAACTCAATGATGTCTCGCTTTGTCTTTGTGGTGAGCTGGGCTTCGACATTCACAACGACGCTTTATAAGGTAGTATCTGTTTTTCATTTTGCTCTATCGTCTTTGACAAATCAGGAGATAGGTTACAATCTCTATCATTCTTAAAGTCCTTTGATCCCTTGGGCCCATGTCTCATCTAAAAAGGGAGTTTGTAACAGCGTTACTCATGTCATTGATACCTGGGCCCACTGCAGGTATGAAGGCAGAAAATCCAAAGAATGAATGGTTCTAAGGATGTATGATAATGAAACAATACAGAGTATGAAAGGTAAAAAGAGAAAATAAAGATGCATTTTATTGAAATAACAATTTTGGACACAAGCATATTTCACAAAAGACTCTTATTGCCCCTAAGCTTAAGGCAACAAGCATGTTTTGAACATTACTCTAGATCAGTTCTAAAACACAAGGATTTCTTCCACAGTCCCATTGTTCAAAACTCTCCCAAGTATACAAAGGCTTCAAAACTTTTATTCTTCATTTCCTTCTTCGGATGTGTCGTTCGGATTCCCCGATATTCCTTCTGGGTTCTTGTCTTATTCAAGGCATCGCAACTCTCTTGCCCCTACCTTCAACTATCTTATTTGCTGATTCGTCGAACTTCACAATTCCCATTTTAATGAGCTTTTCGACTAATTTTTTGAAAGCAATACAGTTTTCTACTGAATGACCCGTTACCCCAGCATGATAGTCGCATTGAGCGTTTGGGTTATATCATTTAGGATATGGGGGTTGAAATGGCTTTAGGTAAAAAGGGGATACTATATGTGTATCAAACAAACTTTGGTACAGCTCCCCATACGTAATTGGAATTGACGTGAGTCGAAGGTTTTTTGAGCTTGGTTTTGGGTTTGGATCTTGTCTTGGGAGGTCCTGAGGGCTAGTAGTTGACGTTCTTAACTGGCTTACCTTAAGCGGCCGTGGATACGTACTCGTATTATCCAGCACATCTTCCTTCCTCTTCGAGGCTTTTGGAGTATTGATTTGGGAGCTCCACTCTCGCCTTTTCAGTTTGTAATGATCTTCAAATTACTTCGGGAATTCCACCCTTGACTTCTTTGTTTTCGCTAGATCATCAAGGACAACAGAATTGAATGGATGATCCCTTGAGCTGGAACCTGAACCTATTGAGAAGTTCACAGGTATTGAGGTACTGGTCTGGTATTGGGGTTTAATAATGACGGGTTTCCTTTGCGACTGCACATCTAGTTGATTCAGGATTTTTATCGGGGAATAAACGATTTCTTCATCATCCTCTGCACTGTTGATCACTGGGCTACTCCTTTTTTCAAGTGCTCCGGCTAGCAATTGACACATCATATTCATTTGATCTTGCATATCCCGTTGAATTTTGGTCAACTGCCCTTGCATCAGTATTTTCATCTTCTCTATTCTTTCCAGTCTTTGTTCCATGTCGTCCTAGGTTAACTGGAACGATTCACCTAATTAGGGCCTTCTCATGGAATCTAATGCATGTGATGTAGTGCAATGCAAATGCATGGAATGAATGTAAAGAGACGTCGATTCTGATTCAATTCCATTTAGAAAACTTTTAAGAAAACAAAGCTCTTTACATAAAATGGATTATAAATATAGCTTTGTCCTCATAGTCCAGGTGAAAACAACAATCCTCTTCTTCGTAATCGGATGTTACGGTCATGTCCCGCAAATCTTCCAAATAGATGCCTCTTCTAGCTCCTTGTTGCTTGGTCTAGACTGAACCTTTTAACTCACTTATCCTCCGCAATGTTCATGAGCTTCTTTTATGAAATTGAGACATGATGACTCCCGAATAATCTTTGTTGGCTTGAATCTTCAGGCAAGGTCTTGTATTCTTCTATGTGCTATTCTACCCTCTCGTTGTTTACTTGGACTATGTTTGAACGACCGTATTATGTTCCACTTTTATCAAGAAAGTTATTTTCCGTGACAAACTTTCTAACTCAGCAATCGAATATGAATCGACACTCTCTTTCTAGGATGATGCAATGCAATGCAATCAAAACAGACAAAACACACTAGTACAGGACAAACAAACACAAAAGAAAACATGTTAGTGCAAAAGAAATAAACCCAAAACACCTATTCAGGTGAACAACTAGGGGTTTGGCGTGGCACTATCTAGGCTAGGCTCCTAGGTCTCTCTACATATGGTTTGGTTCTAACAGAAGGGTACCTGAACCAGCAAATTCCTCGATCCTCACCCATTATCGGCTCATGGAATACATTTCCCTATGGCTGCACGGAGATGAAAATCTCACGAAGACATAGGTACGGATGTATCCCGAAAGCGATCCACTATCTTGCACGGAGGTGAAAACCTTACGAAAGAGTAGCTTCTCACTCCCACTTAAGGGTGTGACCACAACGGTCATGCAAATATGAATGCAGAAATATCCTACGAGACTCAACCTTATTGCAATCCTAGTACCCACAAAGTTGAAAACAAAGATCGTGTAACACCCCTTACCCGTATTCAACGCCGGAATAGGATACGAGGCATTACCAGAATTACAAATTTATTTATCAAACATTTTATTTCATCTAGCATTTTTATATTTGAAATCAATCAAAGTCAAACATATTGTCCCTTAAAACATATTTATTTTTCTCATTTCATGACTTGAATTTATTTCTCGTCTCAACATATTTAATTACCTTTTATTTACATATTACAGATAATCACATATTGACATGCCATGATAAATATCATTCTCTTGCCGTTTATTCATAAACATAATTTAGTTAATTCATTATATCAATATTTCACGTACTATCAACTTATAGTTCCTTATATCACATATTTAAAGTTACACGAACTTACCTGGCTAAATTTGCAGAAATACCAAGATTTAAGTGCATTTTGGTAATTTTCCATTTTCATCGATTTTTCAACCGATCTTAATCTAATTAATAATTTCATTCAATTTTGCAATTTTCAATAATAAAATAATCCATTCCATGTAAATTGGTCATCTCCAACATTTTTACAAAACTAATCATAAAGTTTTACTTTTATTCAATTTAGTCCCTGAGCCTAAAACATTACAAATTAGCCATGCTAGCTGAATGTTCATACATATTTTCCTCCTCCTCCTCTCCATTCCACGTCCTTAATGTATATAACATGCTATAAGTAACATTGTCAATAATATCATTAATTGCTCATAAGTATATTCAAAACTGTCCATTTGAGTTATAGTCACTAAATTATTTATTTCCAGAGCTACAGAACTCCAAATGAAGAACCGTTAATTTTTCCTGAAACTAGACTCACATATCTTCTTACCATAAAATTTTCAGAATTTTTGATTTAGCCAATTAGTACAGTTTATTCTTTAAAGTCACCCCTGTTCTGCTGTCTGGCAGTTCCGACCCTTCTTCACTAAAAATTAATTATCTTTTTATATAGAATTCAGATGATGTTATAGTTTATTTCTTCTAAAACTAGACTAATTAAGGAATCTAACCATATAAATTATGTTTCCAAATTATTTTTATACAATTTTTGATGATTTTTCCAAGTCAGAACAGAGCATCTCGAAATTACTCTGAACCAGTCTGACCAAAATCTAAATATCTCAGAATACAGAATTCCTTTGCTTTCCTTGTTTCTTTCATATGAAAATAGACTCAATAAGCTTTAATTTCATATCTCATTCAGATTCTAATTCCATTTCTATGATTTTTAGTGATTTTTCAAAGTTAGTCTACTGCTGCTGTCCCAAAACTGTTTTCTTATAACTTATTTTGCAATTAAATCCTAATTAAGTTTACTTATTTCTTAACTTAATTCATGCTTTGATTCTACTTAAATTCCTTCCATATTCAACTTGATTATATAATTTTCATAATAAAACCCTAATTCATAATTTCTTCCAAATTAATCCCTATAGTAGAAAACTTATAGCTTACCTTACAATTTAATCCTTTTACTAATTCTAACTTAGATTTCATTCAATTTAATCCATAATTCATCTTTTTCTTCAACATAAGCTATATTTAAAAACCCAAAAACTCTCAAAATATCAACTTATTTTCAACAAAATCTTGCTTTAAAGCTTCTAAAACATCAAAATTAAGAGAATAGGACTTGATTGACTTACCAATTTGAACTTCAAGCTTCAAACTTTCTATTTTTCCTTTTTCTTTCCTTCTCCTCTATTTCTTCTCTGTTTCGTCTTACTCTCTGTTTCTTTTTCTGTTTTCCATTCTCTCTTCTACCTCCTTCTTTTTTTGTTTTTGTTTGTATATATATAATAATATAATAATATAATAATATAATAATATAATAATATAATAATATACTTTAAAAAAAAATCTCAGATTTTCTAACGTGAACAGCCTCAGCTATGCAAAATGGTATAATTACCATTTTGACCCTTCATAATTTCTTTTAATCTATAATTTAACTTTTACTTTCATTTCAGTTTAGTCCTTCTCATTTAATTTCCTACCCAAACGTTAAAATTTTCTAACGAAAGTTTAATAATAGCTTAATGACACTCCATAAATATTTTTAAAAATATTTATGGCTTACTTTATGAATTCGAGGTCTCAATACCTCGTTTTTGGCCCAATTTTCTCATTAATTCTTTCAGTTCACAAAATTCACTAATTTTAAAATATTTCTAAAATCACACTTATAATTATCGATTAACAAAATTTTCTAACTTTTCGTCAGATTTAATGATCTCGAATCACTGTTTCGACACTATTTAAAATTGGGCTGTTACAGATCGAATTGAAAAATACGACCATTTTTATTAATACTGATTTTAAAACATTCGAATGAATTGGAGTAATCATCAAAGGCCATCTCCTCTCGAAGTGACGAAATGCCACATCCAGTAAGTTAGGACGCAGCACTCCGAATCCTCGAGAGTAAGCTAGGACCCAATTCAGATCATTGTCATTTTGAAAATTCTTATCTCAAGGTAACGAGATGTCACACTCAGTAAGTTAGAGCGCAACATTTTGTATTCTCGAGGATAAGCTTTTTTATTTTAAATCAAAAGAGACATGATTTTTCAAAACACTTTTCCAAATTTTCGACAAAAGGATAGAAAATAATCAATTTACGGCCTGACTCTCTTTTTGGTCCCCAGTGGAGTCGCCAAGCTGTCGAAACCATCCTTTTTTGAAAGGCAGGAATCGACTTGGGTTTTGAAAACGAATAAAAAAAACGCGAGTCGCCACCGATCTTTTATTAGGTGTGATCGGATCACCTTTGTTTTAATAAAACATTTCGGTTTACTAAAACAGTGCTTTTGGTCTACGAATGTTCGAGAAAATAGGTTCGGGAGTCGGTTACGTGCGAGGAAGGATTAGCACCCTCGCAACGCCCAAAATCGGTACCAAATTGATTAATCAATGTCCTAATGTCGAAAAGTTTGAAATGATTTTGAAATTTTGTTTTTTTATGATTTTTAAACAACTTGATTGAATATTGAGTTTCCTTTATTTCGAAGGAATAGAGTCTCACATCCAGCACGATTGGATACGACAATCTGGGTCCTCGAATTCAAGATCGTCCCCAAAATTCTCCAAGCACATGCATTGAAATTTTGAAAGGATATTCGTTCATTTGGTTAAACGAAGAAAAACACTCGGCATGATTGGGCACGATCTCTTCGAATTTCCAAACGCACAAGTATTACATTATTTAAAAATATGAACAAAATTTGAAAGGATATCCATTTATTTGGTCAAACGAAAAATATCACACCCAGCACGATTGAGCACAATTTCTTTGAATTTCCAAACGCGCGAATATTACCTTTGTGAAACAAACACAAAAAAATGTTGAGATGCAATTCCAAACCGCTAATTTACATGAACAACAAGAACGAGAATAAACACATTAAAAATGTCACAACAAAAACAAAATTAAAAAAAAATAATATTGAAATAACAATAAAGAAATTTAAAACAAAACAATGTTAATAATAATAAAGGTAATAATAATGAGGATAATAAATATAATAATAACAATAGTGATAGTAGTAGTAGTGGTAATAGTAAATACAATAATAATAATAATAATAATAACAATAATAACAACACTAATAATAATAATAATATTAATAATATTAAAATTAATGACAATAACAATAACAATATAGTTACAAAAACAGACAATGAAGGGCTAAATCGGAATCAGAATAAAACAAAGGGGGTTAAAACAGTAATAAATTAAAGTGGAAAGGGGATTAGGGACTAAAAAGTAGCACGCGCCTAACTTGCAAGACCAAATGGGTGAATAACCCAGTTCATAATGCGCAGCGTTTCACTTGGCTGAGGCGAGGATCAAATTAAAAATGAAGCAGAAATAATGAGGCAAATTTAAAAATAACAGAAACTGGATTAGAAGGGTAAGAAAATGCGGAAGGGTCAAGTGCGCAAATAGACCCTTTCGCAAAAACACGCGGATCCCCTTTAGGGTACGAGTCGGTCTCGGGTCGGTTTCCCCAATACGATGTCATTTTGGGGCATTTTCAGAACTCACCAAAACGGCGTCGTTTTACCTTCTATAAAGGCCAAATTTCTTTCTAAAAAATCATTTTAACCCTATTCTTAAAAAAAAAACAAGGAAACTCTCTGGGGTTTCTCCTCCTCTCTACGCCTCCAGCCTAGAAAACCGAGAGGGAGGAACTCTTGCCCGCGTTTTGAGCCCGATCCCGACGACGGGGGGATCTCTGGCGTCGCGAACCCCGTGGTATAGGTATGTTCCTTTTCTTTTCTTTTTTTTATCAATTTGTTTATAAAGATAATAACAAAATAAAAAGATAATGAAAGAAGAAGAAACTAATCGACAGTAAAAATGATAAAAATAAAAACGAAAACAACCTTGATGCCTTTTATTTTCGTTTTGATCTCTGATGGTTCCTTTCTTTTTTTCCGAAAATCAAAAAGTCCCCCCTTACAATACATTAAGGATTGGCTTTTATAGCCATTTTTGCTATTGTTTTTATTTCTTTCTATCTTTTCTTCTTTTGTCTTGGTGCTATTATTGTTGCTTGCTGTTTTTCTGCCATGCTTTATGCTTTGTCTCCCCCTTTTTCTTTTTGCATATGCAACTTGGGCAAGTGGAGGGCAGTGCTAGTGGAGCAGTAGCACGTGGGGAGGACCCTAGGTGCGGCGCTCTTAGGGTTTGTTGGCTGATTTTTTTCATTTGGGTATTGGGCTTTCGTGTTTAGTTTGTAAAATGGGCCCCAGGCGAATTTGGGCTTATACACCATCAGTTAATGATAATACTCTAGAACGTCATATTTTTATGTGCTAATTGTATATTTATTTTGAGTATGATTATACTAATTTGAGCTATTTATGGTCTTTTATCTTGTAGGGACTAAATTGGAGGCAAAAGCGAAATTAAGGGCCAAAAGTATGAATTTAGAGATAAAATGGGCCAATGTGCAAAAAAGGGAAAAGTTGGTGCCAAAAGTGCAAGCATGGAGGACACAAGGGTTGAAATGCAAAAAGAAGAGTTTTTATTCTATTAGACTCTATTTTGTTTATATTAGGATAATTAATATTAAGATAATTATTAATGATTATTTAATTTAGGATTTATTTTATTTATCTTTGATTATTTGTAATTATCTTTAGGAATTTAAGTAGGACTAGTCTATCTATCTTAGCACTATAAATAGGGAATGAAATGGCTCAGTTTGGTTGTTCATCTTTTTCTGTAAACACTCTCCCCATAAGTCTTTTGGTCTTTCCATTTTTCCTTTTAATAAAACCTCTATTTTTGTTATATATTTATTTTATTTTCCACCCCAATCATGAGCCACTAAAACCCATCTAGCCAAAGATTGTCGAAAATCCCCAAAAAAGGGTTATTGAGGTTTAGAATCCGCACTTAGCCTTCTCAACAGGGTATTCATCGTTTCTCCGCACTACGGGGCTGGCGCTTTCATCCATGTCCCTTAAGAAGTAACTTTTTAACGTATGCAAAGGCGGCCGCTTTGTATGTTTTGGAAGGATTGCATAGTGGGTTCGTTAACTTACTGCGTCAGAGGTTGGCGAGCCCAAGAGACAAAATGGTGTGGGATTCGCCATTGAGAAACGTTGATCTAGCATAAGATAATCCCACAAGAGCGGTTGTTGGCTAGATTCAGGTTCCACCAAATCGAAATCTAAATCATTGGAGCTGGTGGTCGTAGGCGTCCTCTTCCACTATAACTGGCTTATTCGGGTTGAGAAGGATCATCTAAAAGCCAAGGATTGAGCCCAAGGCGGATCGAGGCAATCGGAGGCTGGAATCTCCCCATAAGAATTTCTTTATCTCAACTCTATTTTCTATTTTTAATTTTCGCAATTCCAATTTGACTTCTCAAACCTATTTTTTTATTTTATTTTTGTTTTCAGATCCAACCTTTTAATTCTGTTATTTTTATTTTTTCAGGAACTCAGGCTTTCTTAAGCACGATTCTGCCCAAGATTTTGAGAAACAAGCATTCGTATAATTCGGTCCTTGAGGATTCGACCCTACTTCCCATTTACTGTTATTTTTACTGTTTTACAGGGAATAGGATATATTTTGGTGCTTTCAACGACGCATCAGTTAACCAAGCATATTCCTTGCTTATGCAATAGAAAGGGCAGCGTCATAATGTTGAAAAAATCTCGTTGGTTTCTGAATCTACTGCATTATATTTTGGTGCATCTAACCAACCAGTGCAGTGTAAAAAAACATTTTAATGGGACTTGTGATTACTGCCATATCAAAGGTCATAAGAAAGAAACATGTTATAAGTTGATTGGCTATCCTGCGGATTTTAAGTTTACAACGAAGAAACTTCTACCAATAGTGCAGTTATAACAGATACAAGTTCGGATTCTGTTTCTATTGGTAGTGTAAATTCGAGCTCTTCTCAGGTACCTGTGTTTACACCTGAGCAGCATCAATAGATTTTGGAGCTGTTGGGAAAAGGGTCTGGGTGCAGGCATCAGCTCATATGGCAGGTACTAGTTTTGGTCCCTCATCACAGAATTGGATTCTTGACACATGAGCTACCAATCACATGACATTTAATCTCGAGTGTTTGCATTCACCTGCTGAATGTGATTCTCCATCTTTTGTTCAATTGCCAAATGGTAAAACAGCCAAAATTGCTCATGTTGGAACTTATTCACTGACTCCCGTGCATATCTTATCCAAAAATTTACTTGTACCAGATTTTCATTTTAATCTCTTGTCTATTTCTCAACTCTCCAAAGAACTAAACTATTGTGTTCTTTTTTATCCACATTTTTGTCTTATACAGGACCTTTGCAGTGGAAAGATGAAGGGGATTGGTAGAGTCAAAGGAAGCCTATACACATTTCATTCACCAACATTTTCATTAACGCAAAATCAGTCATTGTTTGTCAATTCTAATTTCAATTCATGTTTGTCAACTAGTTCATTACCACATATATCCAATTCTGGTGTTTTATGGCATGCTCGATGTCGAAACCATTTTTTTTTTGGAAAACGGGTCGACTTTAAAAAGGAAAACGGAGTCGCCACCAATCTTTTTTTTCAAGTGTGATTGGGTCAGCTTATAAAACATTTGGTCTACGAATTTTAAGAAAACGGGTCCGGGAGTCGGTTACGCACGAAGAAGGATTAGCACCCTCGTAACGCCCAAAATTGGTACCTTATTGATTGATTAATGTATAATATCGAAAATTGGAAGAATTTTTAAAATATGAATCCTTTAGAAAATGTTTGGATAATTCGAATTGGTTGTCGAAATTCTCTTTTTCCGAACAAATGAAATACCACATCCAGCACGACAGGACACGATGTTTCAAACCATCAATACCAAGATCATTTCATGATTTCCAAAATTCATGCATTGCAATTTTAAAAGGGTATTCCACTATTTGGCCAAACTAAAAAACTGAAACCCAGCACGATTGGGCACGATTCCTCGAATTTCCAAACATGAAATATTGTCTTATTTAAGAAAACACGGTCAAAATCTCTAAAGGATATTTGGTCATTTGGACGAACGGAAAATTGAAACCCAGCATGATTGGGCATGATTCCTCGAACTTCCAAACACGAAACATTGCCTTGTTTAAAAAAAAACTTTTTATGAGTTTGGGAAAAAAGTGTGGTAAAAGAAAAGGCGATGTAACCTTTAAAATTGAAAATTAGTCAAAACGTAAAAATGGTCCTACTTAGTGACTAGTGGTAATGTAAACATGATAATAATAAAGAATGATAAAAATAAATATAATAGGAAAGGAAAAAAATAAAATAAACGATAGTATTAATAATAAAGAAAATGATAAATAATAATAAAAGTAATAGGAATGATAACAAAATAGCCATAATAATATAGGAAACAAAAATAATAATAATACTCATAATAGTAATAAAAATATAAAAATAATAATAATGAAAATGGCAATAACAATGTTGATAATAAAAACAAAAATAAATATAATAATAAATATAATTATAAGAATAACAATATGTATAAAAATAGTGATAATAATAAAATAATAGTGGTAAAAAAATTAAAATAAAAAATAATATTAATACTAGATGAAAACAATAATAAAAGTAATAGTAAAAAATATTAGTAATAAAGTAGTATAATAATAAATATCATAAATATAAAAATAATAATGGTAGGTAATAATAATATATACAATAATGAAAATAATGATAAGAGTGACAATAAAAAAATAAAATAGTATTAATAATATAATAATAGTAAAAATAATAGAAGTAAAGGTAATATAAATAGTAAATTAATAATAATAAAAATAATAAAGCTCAAATCAATTAATTTAATAGTAAAAATAGCAAAAATAACCAAAAGGGACTAAATTGGATTGGAAACAGAAGTGTTGGGGTAAAATCAGAAATAAAATAGAGGGGAATGACCGAACTAAACACGCGCACAATAGGGGGAGCCAAAACGCAATTATCCCACGATTCCTAACGCAGCATTTAAAGCACGAACTAAATCAAATAAAAAATAGAATAACGGGGTAAAATTAAAAACAAAAAAAGTCGATTCGAAACATCCAGAAATGCGGAAGGGCTATTTGCGCAATAAGACAAAAATAAAAAAACACGCGGATCCTTCCCTCCATGCGGGTCGGGTCGCGGGTCAGAGGCCCAAAATGACGTCGTTTTGGCCTCTAAACCCATTTCTCAAAACGGCGCTGTTTAACTGGTATATAAATACCATTTTTAACCCAAAATTTTCCATTTGTTTGCTGTTTAAAAAAAAAAAAGATTTCAAGCCTCTAAAAAATTCTCTCCCTCTTGTCTCCTCAGGCCGATTTCCGGCAGAGCCCCCGGCGAGGACCACCGTCGACCGCCGCCGGCCACCGTGTACGGTGGCAGAAATTTAAAACGTAAGTTTTTTTCCCTTTTTTAATGTTTAAAAATTTTGTATTTTAAAAAACAAAAAAAGAAATAAATAAAGAACAACAACCAGATTCGGGAATAAAAAAGTAAAAAAGAAACCTTTTCTGGATCTTTTTATTCTGTAGCTGTAGAAAAAGTAATATATTGCCTTTGTATTTGTGTAAATCATAAAAAGGAAAAAAAATCCCCTTTTTACAGACTTTGATTTGGCTTTTTATAGCCTTTTGTTTACAATTTTTCCCTATTTTGTAGTTATGAGCGTCGTGGTGGAGCACGCTGCGAAGGGTGTGACGACGTAGAGCGGCGTGAGACTTGGGGACGCGAGACGTGTGGCGTTGAGATGCTGCTGACGGCACAAGGATCAACTGTTAGGGTTTCTGAAACCGTTTAGAGTTTTTGGGGCTGTTTGGGCTTAAGTTTGGGCTTGCTGTAATTTTGTTGTAAATGGATTTTTTAATGAATTTGGGCTTTATGTTTATTGGGCTTGGGCAACAAATTGGGTTCTACAGCTGCCCAGCTGCCCCTCTTTGCTCATTGTCCTGTAACGAAAATGGAGCAAAGACTTCAAAGAGACCAATTTTGCCTGGTCTTGCCGAATCTTGATTTCTTAATGCCTCCTTTCTTCAGGTATCCTCACTTTAACCCACTTCATCTATAGGGGTATAGGAGTTTTGTTTCAAACTGTTCCCCTACTGCTATTGATTTGTAATCTTGAGCCTGTTTCCCTACTGCTTAGGGGGATAAGGCTCACTATCCTCAACCTACTCCATTACTGCTTAGGGAGATAGGGTGGTCTGTCATTTTCCAGCCTGTTGCCCTACTGCTTAGGGGGTTAAGGCTCATCGTCTTCGATCTGCTCCACTCCTGCTCAGTGGAGATGTAACACCCCTTACCCGAGACCGTTGCCGGAGTCGAGCACAAGGCATTACTAGACTTAACTTACTAGTTCTAGGCATAAAAATTGAAACTGTCTGTCTGCGTCATGTTCACTAAATTAATTATAACTCGAGTTACGAAACTCGAAATCTAGATCCGTAAATTTTCCCTGAAACTAGACTCATATATCTTCTTACTATAATTTTTCCAGAATTTTTGGTGTGGCCAATTAGTACAGTTTATTAGTTAAAGTCTCCCCTGTTACACAGTTTGACAGTTCTGACCTCTCTTCACTAAAAATCAATTATCTCATATTATACAACTCTTTTTCCTACACTGTTTCTTTCATATAAAAATAGACTCAATAAGATTTAATTCTATATCTCATGCACAACCTAATTCAATTTCTACTATTTTTGGTGATTTTTCAAAATCACATCACTGCTGCTGTACAAACTATTCCCCTGCATATACTTACATAATTTCTTTCTAATAATTACCAACTAGGCATTACATAATATCCAAAACATGCTCTTAATTAACCATTTTAATGGCTAATCATTACCAAACATTTACAAGTCCATAATAAGCCATATCATAAGGTCACACACATAAAATGGCTAAGTCCCTATACATGCCATAACTTAAAACGTTCAAGTCACAAAATACCAATATAATCCTTTGATAGTGTGTAACGATCTCCGACGTCCTTTCGATCCCCAAGTTGGCTTGTAATACTAAAAAAATAAAGAATAGGTGTAAGCATAAAGCTTAGTAAGTTTACATGTAAATAGATAACAATATTCTTAATGAATTATCTTATGTTTTTCTTATCAAGATCACTTAAGCTTTTAACTCAATATACTTAAAACTTGTATACTTGCCTTACCTTTTAACATGAATTTATCTTACCTTACCTTTTTAGCTTGAACTTGTCTTAACTTTACTTTGGAATACTCCTTGAATTTTCCCGTTGAACCACTTGGAATACTAAGGATACTCGGGTACCTTTCCTTATGAAACTTAACCATTGCCATGTCTTGACATGGTCTTACGTGGTATCCTTGCCTTATGAACTCACCAATGCCATGCCTTGGCATGGTCTTACATGGGACCTTTGCCTTATGGTAACATATCAATGCCATGTCTTGACATGGTCTTACATGATTTCCTTAAACCCTAATGTCATGACATTTGTATCCTACACATTCCTAAGGTTCAACCGGAACTTTCTGAGATAGTTTTTCCATCAATTCATACTTGAGTCTTTAAATAATAAATTTACAGAATAAATATGTTAATGCTGGAATTTAACAATATTAAATGTAAAGTAATAGAATATTGCATTTATTTACTGCAAACTTACCTCGAAACAAAATACGATCAACTATATCGTTTTAATCCTCTATCTTTTTCTTTCCTCGATCTAACTCTGGATTTCGTTCTTCTTGATCTATAATAGCAAATTTAGCTTATTTAATACTCACATTCATCAAAACAGTCCTTAATTCTTAACTTTAGCAAAATTACAATTTTGCCCCTAAACTTTTACATATTTACACATTTGCCCCAAAGCTCGGAAATTAAACTTTATCCCTTATTCTTATGTTTTATGGCATGCTGATCATTTTTCCCTTCTATGGCAACATCAAATTCTCACTCTAACTTGTACTTATGAACATTAGGTATTTTTACCGATTAAACCGTTTTACTCGTTTTCACTTAAAATCACTTAGCAAAAGTTGTTTAACATACTTTCAGACTTCATATCCTATCATAAAACAACAAAATAAACACATTTCACCTATGGGTATTTTTCCAAATATGAACCCTAGCATAAATTATTAATAGAATAAGCTAAATCAAGTTACCGGGACTCCAAAAACGTAAAGAACATTAAAAACGGGGCTTGGATGCACTTACTATGAGCTTGAGAAGTTGAATAAACCCTAGCTATGGTGTTTCCTTGAAAAATTCGGCCTAGTTGAAGAAGATGAGCAAAAATTGGCTTTTAATTTTGTTTTTAACTCATTTTAATCACTAAATGACCAAAATGCCCTTAACTTAAAAATATTCTATTTCACCTATTTGATGTCCATTTTTTTTTCCAACAAGTTAACCAATGGTCTAGTTACCTTTTAAGGACCTCCAATTTAAAATTTCATAGCAATTAGATACCTCTAGCTTCTAGAACTCAAGTTTTGCACTTTTTACAATTTAGTCCTTTTGACTAAATTGAGTGCTCAAACACCAAAATTTTCGAACGAAATTTTTACGAAATCATTTCATAAAGTTGTAGATCATAAAAATATAAGAATAATAATTTTTTAAAATTTTGTTCATCGGATTTGTGGTCCCGAAACCACTATTCCGACTAGGCTCAAAATCGGGCTGTTACAGGAGATAAGATCTGCTATCATTAGCCTACTCCACTCCTGCTCAGGGAGATAAGGCTAGTGGCTTAAATCTGCTCCATTGCCGATACATGGAGATAAGAGTTGCCATCTTCGATCTGCTCCATTCCTGCTCAGTGGAGATAAGATCTGCTATCCTCAGTCTACTCCATTGTCGATACATGGAGATAAGACTTGCTTCTTTGATCTGCTCCACTCCTGCTCAGTGGAGATAAGATCTACTATCATCAGTCTACTACATTGCCGATACATGAAGATAAGACTTGCTTCTTTGATCTGTTCCATTCCTGCTTAGTGGAGATAAGATCTGCTATCATTAGCCTGCTCCGCTTCTGCTCAGAGAAATAAGGCTATTGGCCTAAATCTACTCCATTGCCGATACATGAAGATAAGATTCGTCATTTCTATAAGTTTCATCAATTTTGCTACATTATCCTCTAGAGAACCTACCTGTAGAATTGATTTCATGGGGTCTATGTGTATGCCAAATGAGTCATGATTGAAAAATGCTCCTATCCAATGTATTACGAATGCATGCAAAATGTCATGAGAATTATTCTTTTTTTTTTTTACTTCTGGGCTATCATTGCTCGTTGTTTGTTAGGGCAAAATCCCCGATGTATGACTTATTGGTCCGTTGATACTTCTAACAGAGAATCTAAAGGTGTTGTTACTGCTAAGACCCTTATTTCAGATGTTCCTAGTCCTTTAAGCTTGGTGAATTTTAAATAATTGTCCTATTTCAGATTCTTGCATTATTTAGAGACTTTCAGAGAAATATGCCAAACTTCCTTTGTGAAAGCATTATTAGTTCACTAATCATTATTTCAATATGAAATGCATGAAAAAGATGATAGAGATGAATAGAACTACAATTTATTCGGGACAAAATCTGTAAAGAATATATTAAGCAAATGAAGCAAATTTTTGCTGAAGTACAAAAATGGGTAAGGGTGGAATTGGTGCCCCAGATATCACAGCCTGAGTTTCTCTTTACGAACTTCTTGAAAACAATTCTGAGTTCAACATGTGTCTAAGAGATCTGTGGTACTTTGTCAATGCTCCGAAAATGTAGCATATCTCCTCATCGCTAACTCAGGTATAGGATGGCTTAGCACATGCCCTATTTCTCCCAAATATTTGAATCGCCTTTTACGGGTTTTCAATCCAAAGCTCCTTTGGTCTCAAAGTGCCCTTTTCAGGTTTTCACCTTCGCCTCTCCATTTTTTTTTTTGGAACTCAAGACGCCCTTTGCGGGTTTTCGCCTTGGCCCATTTTCCTTCTCAAGCAAAGTATCTCTTGATTAAGTCCACATTAACTGGATTTGGCAGACTTTTGCCGTCCATCTCGGCTAGTATCAATGCCCCTCCAGAAAAGGCTTTTTTTACGACATAAGGTCCTTCCCAATTAGGCATCCACTTTCCTCTGAAGTCCTTCTATATAGGGAGGATCTTTTTCAATACCAAACCTCCTTCATGGAAAACTCTGGGGTGGACTTTTTTGTTGTAAGGCCGCATCATTCGCTTCTGGTACATTTGACCATGACGGATGGCTTTTAACCTTTTTTCCTCAATCAGATTCAGCTGATCATACCGAGATTGAATACACTCCGCTTCGTCCAACTTCAACTCTGATAAAACCCAGAGAGAAGGAATTTCGACTTTAATGGGCAAAACTGCCTCCACCCCATAAACCAATGAGAAAGGTGTTGCCCCGGTGGAGGTTCTAACCGATGTTCGATAGGAGTAGAGGGCAAACGATAACTTTTCATGCCAATCCTTGTAGGTCTCAGTCATTTTCCCCACAATTTTCTTGATATTTTTATTAGCTGCCTCAACGGCGCCATTCATTTTCGGGCGATATGACGACGAGTTATGGTGCTTAATGTTGAACTAACTACAGACTTCTGCTATCGAGTTCTTGTTCAAGTTTAATGCATTGTCTGATACGATCCTTTTCGGCATACCGTAGCGACATATGGTCTCTTTCTTCAAAAACTTGCTAACTCCCGTCTTCGTAACATTGGCATATGAAGCTGCCTCTACCCATTTGGTGAAGTAATCGATGACCACGAAAATGAATTGATGTCCGTTAGAAGCCTTCGGTGAGATTGGCCCAATGACATTCATGCCCCACATCGAGAGAGGCCACGTCGAAGTCATGACATGAAGAGGTGAAGGAGGCACATGGATATTGTCTCCATAAATTTGGCACTTATAGCACTTCTTGGCGTAGCGGATGCAATCTCCTTCCATCGTAGACCTCAGTAATACCCGAATCTCATGATTTACCTGGCCATTGTAAATCCATTGGCATGCGTCCCACAAACATCTTCATGGACTTCTTCCAGGATTTTCCTAGCCTCAGCAGCATCGACACATCTTAACAACACCTGGTCTTTTCTCTTTTTATACAGGATCTCTCCGTCTGAGACATAGTCATTGGCTAGTCTTCTCAATGTTCTCCTGTCATTTTCTGTTGCTTGATCAGGGTATTCGCGGTTCTTCACATATCGTAGAATGTCACGATACCAAGGATGATCATCTCTCTCCTCCTCTTTGTCGATATTGCAGCAGTAAGCTGGAGCCTCACAGATACTCATTTGGATGGGCTTCATACCTTCTTGCTCATACCAAAAATTTATAGTGACCATACCGGGTTCGGAAGGCAGTTTTCGGCACTTCACACTCTTTAACTTTCAACTGATAATACCCAGATTGAAGGTTTATCTTGGAAAATACTGCAGCACCTTTCAACTGATCAAATAGTGTAACACCCCTTACCCGAGACCGTTGCCGGAGTCGAGCACGAGGCATTACTAAACTTAACTACTAGTTCGGCATAAAATTTAAAACTGTCCATCTGCGTCATAGTCACTAAAATATTTATATCTGGAGCTACGGAACTTCAAATTAAGATCCGTTAATTTTCCCTGAAACTAGGCTCATATATATTTTTACTGTAGTTTTTCCAGAATTTTTCATGTGGTCAATTAGTACAGTTTATTCATTAAAGTTTCCCCTTTTTTACTGTTCAACTTCTCTGACCTCTCTTCACTACGAATCAAATTACTCTTTGTACAGAATTTAGATGGCCTCCTTGTTTAGCTCATTTGAAACTAGACTCATTCAGAATTTCATACATATAAATTGTAATCCACAATTATTTTTGTGCAATTTCTAATGATTTTTCAAAGGCAGAACAGGGGATCACGAATTCATTCAGAACCAGTTTCACTAAAATTTAAATATCTCATTATTTCCATTTCTTTTGCTTGCTCTATTTCTTTCATATGAAAATAGACTCAAAGAGCTTTCAATTCATATCTCCTTCACTTTCTAATTCCATTTCTTCTATTTTTGGTGATTTTTCAAAATCACGTTACTGCTGTAATTCAAAAACTGTTTCGTTGCAAAATATCATTAACTAGTTTATAACATCTTTACTCCATCTCATTTAAACTCTATACATGCCATATAAATCTTTAAACATATAACAAAAGCTACCGGAATTGATCTGGATAGTGAGCTTTGCTGTGATGATCCGATCTACCACTTCTCTTTAATTCAATCTACATAAAAATATCAAACACACACAAGTAAGCTTAATGAAGCTTAGTAAGTTCATTGGTTTAAAAGTAACTTACCACACATAATATTTCCAAAACAGTAATAAAACATTTACTAAAGTTCCCTGCCATTCACAACCATTGTTAAAGTACTTCGCATAGTTGAGCTCAACATTAATGATCATTCAATCTCTTTCATTTGATTCATACCCTTTTGTATCACTTATTATCAAATTAGGAAACGACTTACGAATTTGAGTACGTCGTTACTCAATGTCACGTTTCACAACTCAGTATGGTTAATATCATACCTACATTCCACAACTCAGTATGGTTAATACCATACCTACTTTTCACAACTCGGTATGGATGATACCATACCTACATTTCATAACTCGGTATGGATGATACCATACCTACATTTCATAACTCAGTATGGATGATACCATACCTACATTTCACATTTGCCATGGATTAACCATGGTCTTATCCGTCAATTCATCACGTGTCACGACACGAACGTACTCAATTCTGCGTTTTTCCTAACTTGAATTACCGCCATTTATTTTTTTTTTCATTTATCATATTTTTCACAATCCCACAGCAAATTCATATTTAACAGCCCATTATATCATTCAATCTTTCACCAATAAACATATAAATTCAACCATATGAACTTACCCGGCTGATTTGTAGAAGATTTTGAAATTTAGGGACTACTCCGCTACTTTTTCTTTTCCTCTTTCTTCTTTGGTTTCTTGATCTATAATGTAAAATATTTTCACTCATTAGCATATATTTCATTTCTATTTCACTTCATAAATTATGCTCTTCAAATTTCGAAATTGCACTTTTACCCCAAAATTTACAGTTTTTACAATTTAGTCCATGCTCAATTCAGCCATCAATTGAACTAATTTTTCTCAATCAACACTTTATTCTATCATTACAAACTATTTCACAACCTTTGATATTCTGAATTTCAACACCAACCTCTAATTCACAACTTTTTCACAATTAGATCCTAAATATCATTTCCTATCAAAATCACTTAATAAAACCACCTTAATATGAAATTAGAATTTAAATTTCATAATAATTCATCATAAACTTCCATTTCTCAGCAAGGGTAACTTTTAATTTTACCCACCAAATCAAAAACTAATGAATTCTATAAGTGGATCTAGTTGTAAAAGTCATAAAAATATAAAAATTATCAAGAAAAAGCATGAATTAAACTCACAGGATGTAATAGTATGAAAACAAGCTTTCTCTAGAACTCCTCTGACGTTTTTGGCTGAGATAATTGTGAAGATTACTCTAGATTATTTTCAATCTTATCTTAATAACATATTAAAATTACAAAATTCCAATTTTGCCCTTATTATCCTTATCTTTGTGATGATTTTCTTCCACTTGCCGTCCAGCCTTTTCACATTTGGGTTAATTGCCCTATAAATCCTCTTTCTTTTAACACTTGAGCTATTTAATTCTTCTAACAATTTTGCATTTGTTACAATTTAGTCCTTTTTATTAAATTGGCTACCCAAACATTTAAATTTCTCAACCAAACTTTAATACTAACTTAATAACACTCCATAAATATTTCTAAAAGTATTTATGGCTCGATTTTCAAATTCGAGGTCTCGATACCTCGTTTTTGACCCATTTGACCTAATAAATTCTTTTAATTCACTAAATTCACCAATCCACAAATTCTTCTAAATTCTCACTTGACTCATAAATATTATATTACTATCTTATTCAATCTTACTTGTCGGATTTAGTGAACTCATATCACCATTTCCGACACCACTGAAAATTAGGCCGTTACAACTCTCCCCCCTTTTAAAATTTCGTCCTCGAAATTTGTTACCTGAAAATAGATTTGGATACTGTGATCTCATTGACTCCTCTGTTTCCCAGGTTGCCTCCTCCATACCATGCCGATGCCATAATACTTTAACCAATGGTATTTTCTTATTCCGCAACTCTTTTACTTCACGAGCCAAAATCTTTATTGGTTCTTCTGAATAAGTCATATCTGGTTGAAGCTCAATTTCAGTATGAGGAATTACGTGTGAAGGATCTGACCTATACCGCCTTAACATAGACACATGAAACACATTGTGAATCTTTTCAAGTTCCGAAGGTAAAGCCAGCCGATAAGCTACAGGACCAACCCTTTCTACAATTTCATAAGGCCCTATAAATCTCGGACTCAATTTCCCTTTCCTGCCAAATCGTAATACCTTCTTCCACGGTGAAACTTTTAAAAATACTCGATCACCCACTGCATATTCTATGTCTCTTCGTTTTAAATCTGCATATGACTTCTGACGATCTGAAGCAGCTTTTGGACTATCTCGAATAACATGGACTTTCTCTTCAGTTTCCCGAATCAAATCAACCCCAACCATTTTTGATTCACTCAATTCAGACCAACACAATGGAGTCTTGCATTTCCTACCATAAAGAGCTTCAAACGGTGCCATCTTTATACTAGACTGATAGCTATTATTGTAAGCAAACTCGGCCAAAGGTAAATACCTTTCCCAACTGTCACCAAACTCGAGTATACAACATCTTAACATATCTTCTAGAATTTGAATCACTCGCTCTGACTGTCCATCTGTTTGAGGATGAAATGCTGTACTAAAATTTAATTTGGTACCTAAAGCTTCTTGCAGTTTATTCCAGAATCTCGAAGTAAACCTTGGATCCCGGTCCGAAATGATTGATACTGGAACTCCATGTAGTCTCACAATCTCTGACACATACAAGTCTGCTAACTTCTCAAGTGAAAAATCTGTTCTGACTGGAATAAAGTGTGCTGACTTTGTCAATCTATCAACAATCACCCATATCGAATACTTCTTTCATGGAGTTATAGGCAATCCTGACACAAAATCCATTGTAACACGCTCCCACTTTCATGGAGTACATTTTTGTACTGCCGGGATGAATAGAATACATACTATTATGTGCTTCAAAAAGAATATTATTCTTCAAATCAGAATTGTTTGGAACACAAATACTGTTATGATAACGCAACATACCTTCATCATCCATGCTGAACTCCTAATCTAAATTATCTCGAACCATTTGTCGTTTAAATACCAATTTCGGGTCTTCATTCTGTAGTTTCTGAATTTGTTGAAGAAATATGGGTTTCACTTTCAATTCTGCTAATACAACACCTTCTTCATTAAGAGTCAAATGAGCATTCATTAACCGAAGTGCAAACAATGATGACTTTCGACTAAGTGCATCAGCAACTACATTAGCTTTTCCTGGATGGTAGTCAATAACCAAATCATAATCTTTCAGCAACTCTAACCACCGTCTCTGTCTTAAGTTCAGTTCCTTCTGAGTCATTAAGTATTTCAGACTTTTGTGATCCGTATAGATATAACACTTCTCACCATATAAATAGCGTCTCCAAATATTTAAAGCAAAAACAATTGCAGCTAATTCAAGATCATGTGTAGGGTAATTCTTTTCATGTGGTTTTAATTGTCGTGAAGCATAAGCCACCACCTTTCCTAACTGCATTAACACACAACCCAACCCATTTAAAGATGCATCACTGTACACAATAAACGGTATACCTGATTCTGATTGAGTCAAAACTGGAGCTTCTGTTAACATTTTCTTCAATTGGTCAAAGCTCTGTTGACATTCATCAGACCATACAAACTCAACATTCTTTTGTAACAAATGAGTCATTGGTGAAGCAATCATGGAAAAATTCTTTACAAAACGGCGATAATACCCTGCTAGTCCCAGAAAACTTCGCACTTCAGTTACATTCTTCGGTGTTTTCCAATTCACCACTGCTGAAACTTTACTTGGATCCACACGAATTCCTTCAGCTGATACAATGTGACCCAGAAATCCAACTTCATGAAGCCAAAACTCACATTTACTAAATTTTGCATATAACTGCTTTTCTCTCAAAGTCTGTAATACAATTCTCAAGTGTTGTGCATGCTCAGATTCTGTCTTTGAATAGACCAATATGTCATCAATAAATACCACCACAAATCTATCCAAATAAGGTTGAAAAATCCGATTCATTAAATCCATAAATGCAGCAGGGGCATTTGTTAAACCAAAAGGCATTACCAGAAATTCGTAGTGACCATACCGAGTTCGAAAAGCAGTCTTTGGCACATCACACTCTTTAACCTTCAGTTGATAATACCCAGATCTAAGGTCTATCTTTGAGAACACTGCAGCACCTTTCAATTGATCAAATAAATCATCGATACGAGGTAATGGATATTTATTTTTAATTGTTACCTTGTTTAGCTGTCTGTAATCAATACACAATCGCAACGAGCCATCTTTCTTTTTCACAAATAAAACAGGTGCGCCCCAAGGTGATGTACTCGGTCTGATGAACCCTTTATCCAATAACTCTTGCAATTGGGTCTTCAACTCTTTTAACTCAGCTGGTGCCATTCTATACGGTGCTATTGATATCGGAGCTGTACCTGGAATTACATCAATTACGAATTCAACCTCACGATCCGGGGGTAAACCAGGTAATTCCTCAGGAAACACATCAGTAAACTCATTAACAACTGGCAATTGTTCCGTCTTCAATTCAGAACCCCGAGTATCAAGAATATAAGCTAAAAATGCTTCATTACCCTTCCGAATCAATTTCTGAGCTGTAATGGCTGAAATAGTTTTGACATCATTCTTTTTATCTCCAAACTCAGCTGAAACTATTTTCCCTGTCTGACATTTTAAATCAACCCGTTTTTCTCTACAATTCACTATGGCATCGTGTTTAATCAACCAATCCATGCCAAGAATAACATCAAATTCTCGGAAAGGTAACAACATTAAATCAGCAGAGAATTCACAGCCTTGTATTTTCAGTGGACACTTCCGACATATTAAATTAACTAACACACTTTGCCCTAACGGATTAGTGACTTGCATATCAAAATCAGTGGACTCAACAGTCATTTTCTTTTCTGGCACTAATGCAGTGCAAATATATGAATGCGTAGATCCAGGATCAATTAAAGTATACACAGAATCATTAAAAAGATGGAAAATACCAGCTATCACATCTGGAGCAGAAGCTTCCTCTCTTGCCCGAGTGGCATATGTACGTGCAGGTGCCCTTGTTTCTGATCGGGCTACAGTATCTCTCATTCCCGAACGAGCAGTCTCAGCAGCACTACTTTGACCCGAACGTCTACTTTTCTGAGGAGTATTTGTTTGCTTCTCGCCTTGTTCTTTACTTTCTTTTAATGACTGAGGACAGTCCCGAATAAAATGATCAGTTCCACCACATCTATAGCAAGCTCCGGTTCTTCCCCAACATTCACCAATATGAAATCTACCACAATTTTTGCATCTAGGTCTCGGAATATTTTGCACACTACCAGTACTAGCTGCTGGTTTATTAGTCACTCCGACCTCCCTTTGAGTTGTTTTACTTTTATTCGATCGTTCTGGAATTGTAACAGATCGACTAAAATCATCTCTGAACTTTTTAGCCGGAAAAGTCGAAGTTGGTCTAGAGAAACTTCTTTTATATACTTCTTTGCCTTTTCTTTCTCTTTGCATCTTTCTATTATACACTTCTTCCATCTTTTGAGCTCGATCAGACAAAACCACAAATTCTCGAATCTCAGTGCCTCCTATCATCATTCTGATTTCATCATTAAGCCCTTCTTCAAATCTAATGCACATTTCTTCCTCTGTCGGTACAACTTCCCGAGCATACCTACTGAGATACATAAATTCTCTTTCATATTCAGCCACTGTTTTATTCCCCTGTCGAAGATCAAGGAATTCCCTTTTCTTTTTATCTAAATATCTCCTTCCCACATATTTTTTTCTAAACTCATTTTGGAAGAATTCCCAGGTAAGTTTATCTGCAGGTACCACTGCCTCAATGGTTTCTCACCAATTATACGCTTCTTCTTTCAGTAATGAAATCGCACACCTCAAATAATCCTCCGGAGAACACATCATCTGTTTAAAAACTCTTTCCAATCTTTTTAACCAATACTCTGCTTTAACTGGATCATCGTCCGATCTTCCTCTAAATTCTTCAGCTCCGAACTTTCTGAGTTTCTCAATCGGTGTTCTTTTGGTAGATTCATCTATTGAAGGAGGAGCAACTGGGGCTGTAACTGGTGGTACAGTAGGGGGAGGAGGAGGTTGTTGTGCCTGACTTCTTCCTTGTATTGTTTCACTAAACCACTGATTCATTACCCCGTAAATCAAATTTTTAAGTTCTTCTTCTCTCATCAAAGAAATTGGAACATTATTACTTGTTCCCTGTTCAGAAGTCTGTACTCTACTATTAACTTCCTCTTCATGATCAGCACCCTCGGGTCTATCAGACATCTTTACAATCTATAACAAAAATTAATAGTTAGATCGGATCATTCACATCCCACTATCACAGATTTATATGGCATGTATTTCTAAACATTTTATACATCACATTCGTTCCGAGAATCGTCTAAACCAAAGCTCTGATACCAATAAATGTAACACCCCTTACCCGAGACCGTTGCCGGAGTCGAGCACGAGGCATTACTAAACTTAACTACTAGTTCGGCATAAAATTTAAAACTGTCCATCTGCGTCATAGTCACTAAAATATTTATATCTAGAGCTACAGAACTTCAAACTAAGATCCGTTAATTTTCCCTGAAACTAGACTCATATATCTTTTTACTGTAATTTTTCCAGAATTTTTCATGTGGCCAATTAGTACAGTTTATTCATTAAAGTTTCCCCTATTTTACTGTTCAACTGCTCTGACCTCTCTTCACTACGAATCAAATTACTCTTTGTACAGAATTTATATGGCCTCCTTGTTTAGCTCATTTGAAACTAGACTCATTCAGAATTTCATACATATAAATTTTAATCCACAATTATTTTTGTGCAATTTCTAATGATTTTTCAAAGGCAGAACAGGGGATCACGAATTCATTCAGAACCAGTTTCACTAAAATTTAAATATCTCATTATTTCCATTTCTTTTGCTTACTCTATTTCTTTCATATGAAAATAGACTCAAAGAGCTTTCAATTCATATCTCCTTCACTTTCTAATTCCATTTCTTCTATTTTTGGTGATTTTTCAAAATCACGTTACTGCTGTAATTCAAAAACTGTTTCGTTGCAAAATATCATTAACTAGTTTATAACATCTTTACTCCATCTCATTTAAACTCTATACATGCCATATAAATCTTTAAACATATAACAAAAGCTACCGGAATTGATCTGGATAGTGAGCTTTTCTGTGATGATCCGATCTACCACTTCTCTTTAATTCAATCTACATAAAAATATCAAACACACACAAGTAAGCTTAATGAAGCTTAGTAAGTTCATTGGTTTAAAAGTAACTTACCACACATAATATTTCCAAAACAATAATAAAACATTTACTAAAGTTCCCTGCCATTCACAACCATTGTTAAAGTACTTCGCATAATTGAGCTCAACATTAATGATCATTCAATCTCTTTCATTTGATTCACACCCTTTTGTATCACTTATTATCAAATTAGGAAACGACTTACAAATTTGAGTACGTCGTTACTCAATGTCACGTTTCACAACTCAGTATGGTTAATACCATACCTACATTCCACAACTCAGTATGGTTAATACCATACCTACTTTTCACAACTCGGTATGGATGATACCATACCTACATTTCATAACTCAGTATGGATGATACCATACCTACATTTCATAACTCAGTATGGATGATACCATACCTACATTTCACATTTGCCATGGATTAACCATGGTCATATCCGTCAATTCATCACGTGTCACGACACGAACGTACTCAATTCTGCGTTTTTCCTAACTTGAATTACCGCCATTTATTTTTTTTTTCATTTATCATATTTTTCACAATCCCACAGCAAATTCATATTTAACAGCCCATTATATCATTCAATCTTTCACCAATAAACATATAAATTCAACCATATGAACTTACCCGGCTGATTTGTAGAAGATTTTGAAATTTAGGGACTACTCCGCTACTTTTTCTTTTCCTCTTTCTTCTTTGGTTTCTTGATCTATAATGTAAAATATTTTCACTCATTAGCATATATTTCATTTCTATTTCACTTCATAAATTATGCTCTTCAAATTTTGAAATTGCACTTTTACCCCAAAATTTACAGTTTTTACAATTTAGTCCCTGCTCAATTCAGCCATCAATTGAACTAATTTTTCTCAATCAACACTTTATTCTATCATTACAAACTATTTCACAACCTTTGATATTCTAAATTTCAACACCAACCTCTAATTCACAACTTTTTCACAATTAGATCCTAAATATCATTTCCTATCAAAATCACTTAATAAAACCACCTTGATATGAAATTAGAATTTAAATTTCATAATAATTCATCATAAAATTCCATTTCTCAGCAAGGGTAACTTTTAATTTTACCCACCAAATCAAAAACTAATGAATTCTATAAGTGGATCTAGTTGTAAAAGTCATAAAAATATAAAAATTATCAAGAAAAAGCATGAATTAAACTCACAGGATGTAATAGTATGAAAACAAGCTTTCTCCAGAACTCCTCTGATGTTTTTGGCTGAGATAATTGTGAAGATTACTCTAGATTATTTTCAATCTTATCTTAATAACATATTAAAATTACAAAATTCCAATTTTGCCCTTATTATCCTTATCTTTGTGATGATTTTCTTCCACTTGTCGTCCAGCCTTTTCACATTTGGGTCAATTGCCCTATAAATCCTCTTTCTTTTAACACTTGAGCTATTTAATTCTTCTAACAATTTTGCATTTGTTACAATTTAGTCCTTTTTATTAAATTGGCTACCCAAACATTTAAATTTCTCAACCAAACTTTAATACTAACTTAATAACACTCCATAAATATTTCTAAAAGTATTTATGGCTTGATTTTCAAATTCGAGGTCTCGATACCTCGTTTTTGACCCATTTGACCTAATAAATTCTTTTAATTCACTAAATTCACCAATCCACAAATTCTTCTAAATTCTCACTTGACTCATAAATATTAAATTACTATCTTATTCAATCTTACTTGTCGGATTTAGTGAACTCATATCACCATTTCCGACACCACTGAAAATTAGGCCGTTACAAATAGATCATCAATACGAGGCAAAGGATATTTATTCTTTATCGTTACCTTATTTAACTGCCTGTAATCTATACACAGTCTTAGAGAATCGTCATTCTTTTTCACAAACAAGACAGGTGCACCCCAGGGCGACATACTCTGTCTGATGAACCCTTTATCTAATAACTCCTGCAACTGCGTCTTCAACTCTCTTAATTCTGCTGGAGCCATTCTGTACGGTGTTACTGAGATAGGAGTTGTTCCGGGAATCACATCAATTGCAAATTCAACTTCTCTATCAGGTGGTAAACCATGTAACTCTTCAGGAAACACATCAGAAAATTTGTTCACCACTGGTACTTGTTCGAGCTTTAAATTGGAACCCCGAGTATCAAGAATATAGGCTAAGAATGCTTCGCTGCCTTTGCGTAATAACCTCTGAGCAGAGAGAGCTGAAATAATTCTGACTGTATCACCCATATTTTCAGACCCAACTGAAATTACATCCCCTGTTTGACATTTCAAACTGATATGTTTATCACGACAATTCACTACCGCATCATGTTTCATTAACCAGTCCATCCCCAAAATAATATCAAATTCCCGAAAGGGTAACAACATCAAATCAGCGAGGAATTCATAGCCTTTCACTATCAGTGGACAATTACGACATATCAAATTAACTGTTACACTTTGACCTAATGGATTAGTGACTTGTATATCAAATTCAGTGGACTCAACAGAAAGTTTCTTTTCAAATACTAGCATAGCACAAATATATGAATGAGTAGACCCTGGGTCTATTAATGCATAAACAGTAACATCATAAAGATAGAAAGTACCAGCAATTACATCAGGAGCCGTAGCCTCTTCCCTTGCTCGAATGGCGTAAGTACGTGCTGGTGCTCTATTCTCTAATCGACTAATTGATTCTCTCGTACCCGAACTGGTAGTCCCTGTAGCACTACTCTGGCCCGAACGTCTACTACTTTGAGGAGTGATTCTCTGTATCTCTTTCTGTTCCACTTCGTCTTTTTACAGCTGGGGACAATCTCGAATAAGATGATCAGTAGCCCCACATTTATAACAAGCCCCCATCTTAGTCCTGCATTCACCGAAATGATGTCTTCCACAATATTGACACTTAGGTCGGGGAGTATTCTGAACACTGCTCACACTTGCTGCAGGTCTATCAAATACTTTGAAATCAGATTGTCTTGATCTACCTCTACCCGATTTTCCCGGCACTGATGTAGTTCGACTAATTTCTTCTCTAAATTTCTTTACCGACAAATCTGAAAATGACTTAGAAGCACCTCTTTTGAAAGACTATTTACTTTTTCGATCCCGCTGCATTTTTCTGTTATATACTTCTTCGAGCTTTTGAGCACGATCTGACAGAACAACGAACTCCCGTATTTCATTGCCCCCAATCATCATTCTAATCTCATCATTTAACCCTTCTTCAAATCTGATACACATTTCTTCTTCAGTAGGTACAATGTCTCGGGCATATTTGTTGAGGTAGACAAATTCTCTTTCGTATTCAGCCACTGACTTATTTCCCTGCCGCAGATCAAGGAATTCCCCCCTTTTTTTATCCAAATGCCGTCTGCCCATTTCTTCTTAAATTCATTTTGGAAAAATTCCCAAGAAATTTTCTCTACTGGTACCACGGCCTCAATCATTTCCCACCAGTAGGGACACAGCATGTCTCAAATAATCATCTGATGAGCAAACCATTTCTTTAAAAATTCTTACCAAACTCTGTAACCAGTATTCAGCTTTGACGGGGTCATCATCAATCCTTCCCCGAAATTATTCAGCTCCAAGTTTTCTAAGCCTTTCCAATGGAGAACGCTTACTGAATTCAGTCGTTGTAAGAGGTGGAGGAGCAACCGAGGGTACCACTGATGGAGCAGCAGTGGGAGGAGGTGGCTGAGCTTGATTTCTTTCTTGCATCGTTTCAGTATACCACTGATTCATAATCCCATAAATCATATTCTTTAACTCTTGCTCTCGCATTAATGAAATCGGAACATCAATGCTTGTTGCTCGTTCGGAAATCTGTATTCTACTGTTAACTTTTTCCTGCTCAGTACGTTTAAGTCTATCTGACATTTTTATAATCAGAGAGTATCTATAAAAATAACAAATATTAAATCGGATCATACACATCACACTATCACAGATTTATATGGCATGTATTTCTAAACACTTTATACATCACAATTGTTCTGAGAACCGGCTAAACCGGGCTCTGATACCACTAAATGTAATACCCTCTACCGGTATTCGTCGTCAGAATAGGATATGAGGCATTATCTAAGTTTAACGAATTAATATTATTTTTATTATGAACTCAATATAGTCCCTTTATAAATATCCAATCTTCCCTGCAATTTTAAAACCAACCAATCCAATCCAATTCAATCCAATTTGATACCAAATCATACTTCTATTGTAATTATATTATTTAGCATATTCATCACTCTTTACTTTAATACATATTCATTAAACAAGTTTTAGTATTTATATAATCATCAAACATGTACATGCAATATAAATCAAAAAGGAAATTTACAAAAGCTACCGGAGATAATCTTGATAGTGTGATCCTCAGTGTTGATCAGATCCTCCGTATATTTATACGTCAATCTACATGAGACATTGAATACACTCAAGTAAGTTTATAGAAACTTAGTAAGTTCATAGGCATAAAATATAAATCTTACCAAACATTCATACATTTATACATTATGTACAATTACTAAGTTCACCTATCAACCACAATTTGGTGAGTGCTCTTGTATAATCTCACTACCATTTATCCTTTTTTTTTTTTTGAAAAATACCATTTATCCATTTACTTTAACTCTTTTGGGCTCTTTTTGTCACTTACCATCCTTAATCAAATTAGGGAACGGTTACGGAAAATTGAGTATTTCACTCCCTCTTTGCTATAGTATAACTATGGTCTTACGTATGATCACTTATCACTTTCCGAAGCCATAGCCCTACCACGGTCTTACACGGATCACATTTATCATTTGCCACTTATCCCTGATCAGATAAACGTAGCTAAAGCTACCACTTATCACTTGTCACTTGCCACTGATCAGATAAGTGTAGCTAAAGCTATCACTTATCATTTGCCACTTGTCATTGATAAGATAAGTGTAGCTAAAGCTACCACTTATCACTTGTCACTGATCAGAAGTACTCAAATCCGATGTTTCGCTCAATTTGATCATTTATTCGGTTTTCGTATTGTTGTTTTATTCTCAATTCATCAATAAATATATCTCATCATACATTATATAATTCATGAAATTAACATTTAATCATTAATTTTCAGCCATATGAACTTACCTAAGTCGATTTGCAGAATTTGAGAAAATTCAGGGACTAATCAGCTACTTTTTCTTTTCCTTGACTTGCTTCGAGTTCTCGATTTGCAGTAAAAATATGAAAAACCAGCTTAGGGAAACCCTTTTATGGTGTTTTTGCTGATGAGAATGCAGAAAAATAAAGAGAAATCTAGATAATTCCACTTTAGTCCTACCTTTATTAAGTAAATTTTGCAATATTCCAATTTTGCCCTTAATTCTCCTTATTTTCTTTCTGATTTCATGCCCTTGCCGTCCAACCCAAATAGACCTTGGGTCTATTTTCCTTTTAAGCCCTCTTTCTTTTATCATTTAAGCTATTTGATCATTTCTCATAACTTTGCATTTGTTACAACTTAGTCCTTTTTGTTCAATTAACTACCGGAACATTAAAATTTCTTGACGAAACTTTAATACTAACTTATTAACACTCCATAAATATTTATAAAATATTTATGGCTAGATTAAAAATCTCCGAGGTCTCGATACCTCATTTTCGATTCCAATTATTTTATTTTATTTATTTATTTATTTATTTCTAGTACACTATTTACTATTTCAAAATTTTTTCCTAACTTCACATTTAACTTATACTCACTAAATTAATAATATTTTCTACTCACTTGTCGGATTCAGTGACCTCGAATCACCCTTCTGACACCACTGAAAATTCAGGCTATTACACTTCCATTCAGGGCTGTTGACTCCATCATGTACTTAAGAGGGTCTAGTTTCGAGATTAACCAAGTCGTATGGTACAACATGTACTGCCTCAACCTTCGAGTTGTCTAGACCAATGCGCAACATAATTTCTCAATTGGCAAGTATCTCATTTCACACTCAGTGAATTTCTTACTGAGGTAATATATCGCCTTTTCTTTCTTCCCTGTCTCATCGTGTTGGCCGAGCACACATCCCATTGAATTATCGAATACCATCAAATACAGAATCAATGGTCTATCAGGACTGGGTGGCATTAGCACTAGAGTATTAGACAAGTATTGTTTAATCCTGTCAAAAGCCTCCTAGCATTCATCGTCCCAAATGCCAAGGTTGTGTTTCTTAAGAAGACGAAATATTGGGTCACATTTCTCAATCAATTGCGAAATGAAACGGGAAATATAATTTAGTCTTCCTAGGAAGCCTCGGACCTCCTTTTGAATGCTCGGCGAAGGCAATTCTTGTACAGCCCTGACTTTGTCCGGGTCGACCTCAATTCCTCTTTCACTGGCTACGAAACCGAGCAGTTTTCCTGACCTAGCCCCGAAAGTACACTTGGTTGGATTGAGCTTTAGCTGAAATTTCCTCAGCAACAGGAATAATTTCCTTAAAATCTGTACGTGCTCCTTTTCCGTTCGAGATTTTGTGATTATGTCGTTGACGTAGATTTCGATTTTCTTGTGCATCATGTCGTGAAACAAGGTTACCATGGCTCTTTGGTATGTTGCTCCTGTATTCTTTAACCCGAATGGCATTACCTTGTAACAAAACGTTCCCCACAAAGTTATGAAGGTGGTCTTTTCCATGTCTTTAGAATGCATCTTTATCTGATTGTATCCAGAGAAACCATCTATGAAGGAGAACAATGAATATCCTGTCGTGTTATCCACCAAGGTGTCAATGTGAGGCAATGGGAAGTTGTCTTTTGGGCTGGCCTTGTTTAAGTCTCAGTAATCTACACACATCCGCACTTTTCCATCTTTCTTAGGAACAAGGACGACATTGGCTACCCACTCTAAGTAATTCACCACCTGTAAGAACCTAGCATCAAATTGCTTCTTGACCTCCTCTCTTATTTTGACTCTAACATCGGGTCTCATTCTTCGGAGCTTCTGTTGAACCGGCTTACATTCTTCTTTTATGGGGATACGATGTACTACAATATCGGCGCTCATCCCAAGCATGTCTTGATATGACCATGCAAAGACATCTATGAACTCCAGCAGAAGTTTAACGAGATCCTGCCTTGTTTCCTCACCTATGCAGGTGCCAATTTTCACCTCATTCCCTTCTTCCAGAATCACATTTTGAATTGTTTCTTTGTGAGGTATGATTAGCTTCTCTTCCTGCTCTACCATCCTTAACAAATCCGGGGATAAACTACAATCTTCGTCATATGCAAAATCCCGAGATCCCTCTAGGCACATGTCTCGTTCATAAGGGAATTCTGGGTCCATAGCAGTGTTGCTCATGACATCGATATCTGGGGACCTATTGTGGGTACGAAAGAATACCCAAAGATTTATTTGTATGGTATGATTATGAATGGTATAAAAGTATAAATAACAAAAATATTTGACCGGCATAAAACACAAAATGCATTTTTTATTGAAAATAACGATGTTTGAACATGAGCCTACTTCACAAAAGATTCTTATTGTTTCTAAGCTTAAAACAACAAGTGTGTTTTGAACATTACTCTGTGTTAGTTCTAAAAACTACAGGAATATCCTCCGCAGTCTAGTTGTTCAGAACACTTCCAGGCTCATAAGGGCGAATGCCCACTAAGCTTTCTTCCTTCGGTCTCTCTTTAAATATGGCGTTGATGCTCAAAGCTCTCATCATATCTTCAACCGTTTCTTCATTCATATTCACCGGCCCTAGATGGATAATTCCTCCCGAACAAATGTATTAGATATATGGGGAAAAGTCAATGATCCCCATTTGACCTCAGCACCATTCAATCGTGCCCTTCGTCTCTCACGCTTCCTCTCCAGTTCCTCCTTTCTCTGCTTGGTATCTGGCTTATGTTCTAAGCCAAAACGATTGCGCTTGTCAACCAAACTTGGCACTTCGACCTGTCCATGGAGGTATTATCCGAGTCCCCTCCCAGGCAATGCTCATTTTCCCACTGTCAGCTGTAGGCCCATCTTTGTTGCCTCAGAGATTTTGGGTGCTGGGACCTTGGCTCCTTCACTGATGAAAGTCGTATTTAAAAACTCCAATGACCTAAAGGAACACTCTATCGCCTCAGTATCATTCTCTATGCAGGGCGTATCACTAGTAACGGATGCAATGATGTCCTCCTCCACATTTATAATTATTAGCCAACCCTTTGTCACCAACTTTAGCTTTTGGTGCAATGATGATGGTACGGCTCCTGCTGAGTGGATCTAGGGCCTCCCCAATAAACCATTATAAGAAGGCTTGATGTCCATCACGAGGAAGTCTACCTCGTACGTATTTGGCCCGATCAGGAGAGGTATCTCAATCCTTCCCATTACTTTCCTTTCGATGCCATCGAATGCTCTCACTATATTTTGGCATGCTTTTATGTGATAGCTGTCTACAGGCAACCTGTTCAATGTAGATAGGGGAAGACATTCAGTGTCGATCCGTTGTCAATTAATACCCCCGGCAGTGTATACCCTTTGCATCGGGTAGTGATGTACAGAGCCTTGGTGGATCCCATGCCCCTGATGAAATTTCATCGTCACTGAAAGAGATGAAATTGTCTGCGCTTATGTTACTAACAAGGCGATCTAGCTTGTTTACCGAAATGTCATCAGCGACATATGTTTCATTCAACATCTTCATTAGCGCGCTTCAGTGTACCTCCGAGTTTAAAAGTAAAGCCAGTACTGATATGTGTGCCGACTCCTTGTGTAATTGTTCCACAATACTGTACTCACTGTACTTTAGGAACTTCAAAAACTCTTTGGCTTCATTCTCTGTTACTGGTTCATTAACTAGTGATTCTGTCTTCTTTTCTCCCTGTCTGATCACAGAGGATTTTCTCTCTATGTGTTCGGCTTCTGTCTTTGGCGTGTCGGCCAAACTCTCATTCCTCGAGCATGTCACATTGCAGCTGTAATTCCAGGGCACCTTTTGCTATCCCTATAAGGAAAAGCCACGGGTTTCTGAATTACCACTCTCGATGCCACTCTCGCTCCTGCTTCATCGATTCTCGGTCTTGTGATGATCACTACTGGGTGATTGACCTCAAGGACCTTCCCTATTAACCCTCCTTCTATGGTGCATACATCATCTTCTTCTGTAGAGTCAAAGAACTCCAGTTCTTTGTTATCCATTAACCCTTGTACAAGGGCTCTAAATTCGCTGCATTGATGGATCTCATGGTCTTCCTTATTACGGAACTCACAGTAGTTTCTTGCATCTCGGGATTTGCTCTCAAACTCTTACAGAACTAACCCTCTTTTCTGCATTTCTTTCCAAACCTCCCTTAATGGGGTTTTTACTTCAGCAACATTTCGTTTGATTCTCCTCCCCATATTCTCGACTATCGCGTTTACCCCTTTATCGGTATGACTGGGTAACGAATTTCCCACACCAGGTGTATCGTTGAATCTTACAACACCTGCCTTAATAAGCCTTTCGACTAGCCTTTTGAATGAGATGCAGTTTTCTATCGAGTGTCCTACGATACCCGCATGGTATTCACACTGAGCGTTTGTGTCATACCGCTTAGGATATGGGGGTTGCAGCGGTTTCAAGTAAAAAGGGGCTACAACGTGCGCATCGAACAGATTTTTGTACAACTCCCTATACGTCATTGGTATGGGAGTAAACTAAAATTTCTCGGTATTTTACCTCGTGTTGGGCTCTTGCCTTGGTGAGGCGTGCTGGCCTGCGGCTATCGTTCTCAGTTGACTGACAGTAACAGGTTTTGAATAACCTGAGCTCACATTACCTACTTCATTTTACCTTTTCTTCGGAGCTGATCTTTTCGTGTTTTCTCCGGCTTCTATTTTTTCACACCTTATCGTGTTCTCTATCATTTCACCAGACATCACTATGTCTGCAAAACTCTTAGTGGCACTCCCTAAGATATGGTTGATAAAATGTGCTTTTAGGGTATTAACGAAGAGCATGGTCGTTTCTTTTTCCAGTCGTGGTGGTTAGACTTGTGTAGCCACTTCCCTCCACCTCTAGGCATATTTTCTGAAACTTTTGCCCGACTTCTTCTCCATGTTTTGTAGCGTGATCCTGTCAGGTGCTATATCAGTCACATTGCCATAATGTTTCATGAAGGCCTGTGCTAAATCTTTTCATGATTTGATTTGGGTGCAACTCAGCTGATTGTACCATTTAGCCGCGGCTCCAGTCAGACTATCCTAGAAACAGTGAATCAACAACTGGTCATTGCTGACATATCCCATCATTCTCTGATAGAACATTGTAATGTGGGCCTCAGGGCAGCTAGTCCCATTATATGTTTCGAATTCTGGCATCTTAAACTTTAGTGGGAGTACCAGATCAGGGACCAAACTCAACTTCTTAGCATCTATCTCGTATTGGTAATCAGCACTTTCCAATGCTCGGAACTTCTTTTCCAACCATTTGCATCGATCCTCAAACTCCATTGGGAGTTCCGCCTTTGCTTTTTTCTCATTCTGCTGCATCATCGAAGTCAGGGACCATTGGTTTTGCCAAATTATCTCTGGGTTAGAGCTCGAGCCTGCCGGGAAGTTTACCTGTGCTCGGGTATCAGATTGATACTGGGGTTTGATGTTGACAGACACTCTTGGTGGTTGAATCTGGGAATTTACCGGGGCCAAGCCTGGAGGATAAGTAAAATCTTCATTATCATCTCCGGTATCGATCATAGGGCCCTTCCCTTTATCATGCCCTCCAGTCAACAATTGCGTTAACTGGCTCACCATGCTTTTCTGGGATTCCAGCATTTGATCCCTCACATCCTGTTGGATCTTGGCCAACTGCTCTTGCATCTGTGTTTGCAATTGGTCCTGCATCTCTTTCTGTATCTGCTATAACCTCTCTAACCTTTGATCCATGGCTTTCGTTTTTCTTCGAGTGTAGTAGTGATGTTCCAGGGTAGCTATAATACGATCTCTAGTTAATTGGGTTTTTTATGATATTCAATGCATATGATGCGATGTAATGCAAATGCATGATATGAATGCAAAAATAAAAGGCGTCGATTCTGGTTCAATTCCTTTTGGAATAACTTTACTAGAAAACAAAATCATTTACATAAAACAAAGTCACATATACGGCTTAGCCCTTATGCTCAAAGCTTTAACTTTCTTAAGAAGCGAGGCTGACACTCGACTCGGCCTGACTCTAACTCATATTTCACACTTAACACATCAGCCTGAACCACTAAGGTTTGTAAAAGATCGGTCACTTCTCGTATCTGAGCCACGGCTTCGTCCATAACGTAATCTCTTTCTCTGACATGGTCTTGAGATCGTTGAAGCTGTTTTTTCCATCGCTCGTTATCTGCCTCCAATAGTTGGATCCGGAACTCACTATTTTGTAGCGCTGTTTCGAGCTCTACCACCTTTCCTTTCAACTCTTCAATCTTGTTTAGACTTGATTCCAACTTCACCGTAGAGTTGCGACTTCGACATAATGCTCTCTCTAGTTCTGCTACTCGAGATCTTAACATCTCATTTTCGCTTTGGCTCTCACACACGGTCTTTTTCAGAGTATCTTTTTGTGCTTGAGCATCATGAAACCTCTTCTTCCCCTGATCAACCTTGGCCTTCTCCTCTTGAATTTCTTGACGCCATTGTTCTGAGGTTTTACCCAATCCAGCAGACCTCATCGATAAGTGCAACTTTTTGTAATCAGTCTTCAAATTGTCCAAGTCTTCTTCGGCCTTCCTTTTCCCTTTCATCAGTTTCTCAGCCTCTGATTTCTGGACATCAATATCTAACCTCAAGTGCACTTTTTCTTCTTGCAATTGTTCTATCTTTTTCCCTAACTCTAAATTTTTACTTTCAAAGTCTTGTTTTATGATTTCCAACTCGGAAGGGACTACTTGTAGGTATTCCTCCATCGATCGAGCACCATCTTGTGTTGATCTGGGGATATCGTCATTGATTCTCCTACTCCACCATGCATTATATTTGAGGGTTGTCATTGGACCTACAACAACTCTTTTCATTTGGCGGGTCTGCTTCCAAGCATTAGAAATCCCTCGAACCTTCTTCTTATAATTATCCCCCTTATACGAAAATTCAAACTGAGCTAACCCATGCATCGCCGATATAAACTGTCTTGATCTGTATTGCCTCTGCACAAGAAAATAAGCATACCCAATGACTCCCCAAATTCCTAGTAGAGGGACCTAATCATAACCCCCACACCGGTAGAGAATTTCATCGAGAATTAACCAAGGAGCCCTCCACTCAACTTCCTTTTCCTAGAGATTCTGAAGGAGCGCGATCCAGTTTTCTTTTGATATTTCATCTCTTCTGGGCGTGGCTGCCAACTCCTTTAACGGGGAGTAATTCCAAGAAAAAACCTGATAAGAAACTTTATCTACCTTCTAAAAATGGCTATGGAACCAAACCAACAATAGTTGCGCGCATCCCATGAACCTACCTTCACCTACTCTCCGGCATGTCTTCAAAGATCTGAGTGTTTCGGCAAGAATTGCTGGTACCGGTGTAACCCCCTTGTCAAGTCAATCAAATAGATCAGTAACTGCTTCATCTACATGTCTCAAGGCTTTGGGGAAAATTACCAAAACATAGATACTTAAGGTGAAAATGTCAACTTTCCTCTTAATATCTGGGTACGCTACAATCAGGTCCCTCAAGCTCACTCAAGGAATGCATTTCCCTTCACCTTTTTGCTGAATTTGGGCCGTGACCCACTGTTCACCCATCCCGGTAATACTCATCAGCTTCTTTACAAAAGTTGGTGCATTAGCAGCCCTGAAATAAACTTTGTCAACCCGAACACTTGGGCTACGAAACAAAGTCGTATATTCTTCCACAGTAGGCACCAAGTCTACTTCCCCAAACGTGAACACCTATATGCGAGATTCCAATATTGAGTCATAGCCCGAAACAAGTGTTTGTCCACTCTGATGTCAAGCAAGTAGGGTAGATCGCCATAATTAAGGTAGAAAAGCTGCTTAGTCCCATCATCCCAACGGGCCCATATATATTTTAATTCTTGGAGCTCATTCTGTGTCACACTGATACGAGTGAAGTCCCACAACTCTGATGTATATCCCTCGGCTAGACTATCCCCCTTCTCAAGTTGTATCTTCTCTGACCATATACACACGGTCGCATTATCCTCTACTTTATCAAGGAATTCGTTCTCCATGACAAGCTTCCTAAATTAGTAACCGAACAAGATTCGACGCCTTTTTAATATGAAATGACATGCAATAATAGCCAAAATAAAACAGATTAGTATCGAATAATAGTAACCAAAGCAAGTAAAAAAAAGTCAAACAGCTATCGGGTAACTGACTAAGGTTTAGTATGGCTTTATCTAGGGTGGGCTCTTAAGGATCGCTATATGTGGCTTAGTTCTAAAGGAAGGGTACTTGAACCAGCAGATTCCTCAATCCTCACCCATTATAGGCTCATACGGATCAAGTTCAGTTCTGGGGAATACATTTCCCTATGGCCATGCGGAGGTGAAAACCTCACAAAAACATAAGTACGGATGTATCCCGGAAGCAGTCCACTAGCCCATGCGAAGGTGAAAACCTTACGAAGGCATAGTTTTTCGCTCCCACTTAAAGGGTGTGACCACAACAGTCATGTAATATGATGCAGGAATATCCTACGAGACTCAAACCACACAAACATATGACGCAACACGAGCTCATGCAATGAAAGAATCGAAATCAAATTTTAATTTTCGACAAAAGGACATTAATCAACCAATTTTACGGCTTGACTCTCTTATTGGTCCCCAGTGGAGTCGCCAAGCTGTCGAAACTATTTTTTTGTTTGGAAAACGGGCCGACTTTAAAAAAGAAGACAGAGTCGCCACCAATCTTTTTTTTGAAGTGTGATTGGGTCACCTTATAAAACATTTGGTTTACGAATTTTAAGAAAACGGGTCCGGGAGTCGGTTACGCACGAGGAAGGATTAGCACCCTCCTAACGCCCAAAATTGGTACCTTATTGATTGATTAATGACCTAATATCGAAAATTGGAAGAAATTTTAAAATATGAATCCTTTAGAAAATGTTTCGATAATTCGAATTGGATATCGAAATTCTCTTGTTCCGAACAGATGAAATACCACATCCAGCACGATAGGACACGATGTTTCAAACCATCGATACCAAGATAATTTCATGATTTCCAAAATTCATGCATTGCAATTTTAAAAGGGTATTCCACTATTTAGCCAAACTAAAAAACCGAAGCCCAACACGATTGGGCATGATTCCTTAAATTTTCAAACATGAAATATTGCCTTATTTAAAAAAACACGGTCAAAATATCTAAAGGATATTTGGTCATTTAGACGAACAGAAAATCGAAACCCAGCACGATTGGGCATAATTACTCGAACTTCCAAACACGAAACATTGCATTGTTAAAAAAAAAACCTTTTTATGAGTTTGGGAAAAAAGGTGGTAAAAGAAAAGCCGATATAACCTTTAAAATTGAAAATTAGTCAAAACGTAAAAATGGTCCTACTTAGTGACTAGTGGTAATGTAAGCATGATAATAATAAAGAATGATAAAAATAAATATAATAGGAAAGGAAAAAAATAAAATAAGCGATAGTATTAATAATAAAGAAAATGATAAATAATAATAAAAGTAATAGGAATGATAACAAAATAGCCATAATAATATAGGAAACAAAAATAATAATAATGCTCATAATAGTAATAAAAATATAAAAATAATAATAATGAAAATGGCAATAACAACGTTGATAATAAAAACAAAAATAAATATAATAATAAATATAATTATAAGAATAATAATATGTATAAAAAATAGTGATAATAATAAAATAATAGTGGTAAAAAAATTAAAATAAAAAAATAATATTAATAGTAGATGAAAACAATAATAAAAGTAATAGTAAAAAAATATTAGTAATAAAATAGTATAATAATAAATATCATAAATATAAAAAATAAAAATGGTAGGTAATAATAATATATACAGTAATGAAAATAATGATAAGAGTGACAATAAAAAAATAAAATAGTATTAATAATATAATAATAGTAAAAATAATGGAAGTAAAGGTAATATAAATAGTAAATTAATAATAATAAAAATAATAAAGCTCAAATCAATTAATTTAATAGTAAAAATAGCAAAAATAATCAAAAGGGACTAAATTGGATCGGAAACAGAACTGTTGGGGTAAAATCAGAAATAAAATAGAAAGGAAGGACCGAATTAAACACACGCACAATAGGGGGAGCCAAAACGCAATTATCTCATGATTCCTAACGCAACATTGAAAGCACGGACCAAATCAAATAAAAAAATAGAATAACGGGGTAAAATTTAAAAAAAAATAAGTCAATTCGAAACATCCAGAAATGCGGAAGGGCTATTTGCGCAATAAGACCAAAATAAAAAAACACGCGGATCCTTCCCCCCATGCGGGTCGGGTCGCTGGTCAGAGGCCCAAAACGACGTCGTTTTGGCCTCTGAACCCACTTCTCAAAACGACGCCATTTAACTGGTATATAAATACCATTTTTAACCCAAAATTTTCCATTTGTTTGCTGTTTTAAAAAAAAAAGTTTCCAAGCCTCCAAAAAATTCTCTCCCCCCTTGTCTCCTTGGGCCGATTTCCGGCAGAGCCCCCGGCGAGGACCACTGTCGACCACCACAACTGGCTTTACGGTGGCCGGAATTTAAAACGTAAGTTTTTTTCCCTTTTTTAATGTTTAAAACTTTTGTATTTTAAAAAAAAATAAATAAAGAACAACAAACAGATTCGGGAATAAAAAAGTAAAAATAAACCTTTTCTGGATCTTTTTATTCTGTAGCTGTAGAAAAAGTAATATATTGCCTTTGTATTTGTGTAAATCGTAAAAAGGAAAAAAAATCCCCTTTTTACAGACTTTGATTTGGCTTTTTTTAGCCTTTTGTTTACAGTTTTCCCTATTTTGTAGTTATGAGCGTCGTGGTGGAGCACGCTGCGGAGGGTGTGACGACATGGAGCGGCGCGAGACTCGGGGATGCAAGACGTGCGACGGTTGGATGCTGCTGGCAACACAAGGATCAACTGTTAGGGTTTCTAAAACCGTTTAGAGTTTTTGGGGCTGTTTGGGCTTAAGTTTGAGCTTGCTGTAATTTTGTTGTAAATGGACTGTTTAATAAATTTGGGCTTTATGATTATTGGGTCCGGACAAGAAATTGGGCTCTACACTCGACTTGGCCATTCTTCCTTAAGTTCTATGAATAAAATGTCCCAATTTGATTATAATTTCATTAATTGTGATCATGTTAAGCACTGTGGTGTATGTCCTCTTGCAAAGCAGTCACATTTACCTTTTCTTATTAGTCATACACGAGAAGAGCAACATTTCTCTCTTATACACATGGATTTATGGGGTGCATATCGTGTATCAACACATAGTGGGCATAGATATTTTCTCATACTAGTAGATGACTTCACTAGAATGACATGGGTATATCTTCTTCGTCTTAAAAGTGATGCCATAGTTATTTTATAACAGTTTGTTGCCTATGTTCAAAATCATCTTTCTACTTCTATTAAAACCATTAGGAGTGACAATGCTTCAGAGTTTTTTAATCATGCAGGGAAAGAATTTTTTTCTTCACAGGGAATTGTCCACCAAAGCTCATGTGTGCATACCCCACAACAAAATGGGGTAGCAGAACGTAAACACAAACATCTTCTCAATGTTGCCCGTTCAATTAAATTTCAGTCCCATGTACCTATAAAATTTTGGGGTGAATGTGTCTTGACAGCCTGCTACTTGATTAACTTGTTGCTTACCTCCGTTTTAGATTGGAAGTCACCCTTTGAAATGCTTCATAAGAAGGTTCCAGATTTGTCTCACCTTCGAGTTTTCGGCTGTCTTTGTTTGCAACAGTGCTTAACAATCATGATAATTTCACATCTAAAGCTATTCCATCAGTTTTCATGGGGTATTCAACTGTTCAAAAAGGTTACTTGCTTTTTAAAATTCATTCCAAGACTTTCTTTGTTAGTCGTGATGTTATATTTCATGATAATTTATTTCCTTTTCAGTCGCCTGATACAAATTCTCCTTTATTTCCTATTTCTTCATCTTCACACGAGCTTGATTATGATTTTCTTCATATCCCTGTCATTCTTGTGCATGAAGTACTTCAGGAACCTTTTACACCACAGATTGTTTCTTTTCTTTTTTTCTGATGCTAGTGGTGCATCACCTGGGTCACTGGCTGAGTCATCCTCTGATCTTTCTGCAGATCATTTGCCTGTTGGTCTCTTTTCTACTGTGTCACCCACTGCTCCTTCTAGTCAACCACCTTTGGGCAGGTCTTCGAGAGTCTCTAAACCTCCTTCTTGGCTATCAAACTTTGTTTGTTCCACCAATCCTTCTTCATCTACTACTTTGCTTACAGGTACATATCCTATATCTAACTCTATTTATTATGTTCATTTACCCTCTCATTCTCGTATGTTTGCCATCTCCTTGTCTTCTATTATTGAACCCCACACCTATCAAATGGCAATTAGTGACAAGAGATGGATTGAAGCCATGCAGCAGGAAATACAAGCTCTTGAGGCAAATGGCACGTAGGAGGTGGTTGATTTACTCTTGGTAAAAAACCAATTGGCTGCAAATGAGTGTATAAGGTGAAGTATAATTCAGATGGCTCAGTTGAAAGGTTTAATGCATGCTTGGTTGACATTTTTTCTCCTGTGGCAAAGCAGGTTACTGTACGTACTGTTATTTCTTTGGCAGCCATGTTTAATTGTCCCTTGTTTCAGATAGACGTCTTCAACGCTTTTCTTCAGGGTGATTTGCATGAAGAAGTATATATGTCCATGCCTGAGGGTTTTTGCAGCCAGGAGGAGTCTAAATCTCAGGTTTGTAAGCTGCTTAAATCACTATATGGTTTGAAGCAAGCTTCTCATCAATGGAATTTGAAGCTGACTGAAGCTCTTGTTGATAATGGATATATTCAAAGTCTACATGATTATTCATTGTTTACCAAAGTTAAGGGAGACAAAATAGTATTGCTGCTCATATATGTTGATGATCTTTTAATTACTGGGAATGATGGAGAAATGGTTGAAGAACTCAAGGGCATTTTACACCTCAACTTCAATATGAAGGACCTTGGGCATCTTAAGTATTTCCTTGGCATTGAAGTGGTTCGTTCCAAGGAAGGCATTGTGTTACATCAAAGGAAATATGCGCTCGAGTTGATAGCTTATTTGGGTCTAGGTGGAGCACGTTGTGCTTCAACACCACTTGAGCAGAATGCAAAGTATACTATAGCAGACTATGATAAAGAGGTTCATGGGAATACAGTGGACGAGATGCTAGAAGATGTTATAGTTTATCAGAGGTTGATAGGCAGATTGCTTTACTTGACTCATAAGTGTTCGGACATTACTTTTGCAGTTCAACATCTAAGTCAATTCATGCAAGCTCCTAAAAAGGTTCATTATGAGGCAGCCTTACGGATTGTTAGATATGTTCGATAGCATCCAGGACAAGGAATTTTCTTATCAGCTAGTTCAAAGCCAGTGTTGAATGCATACTATGATTCAGACTGGGCAAGCTGTCTCATGACACGCAGGTCTGTTACTGGATATTGTATCAAGTTAGGCGATTCTCTGATTTGCTGGAAATCGAAGAAGCAAAATACAGTGTCACGTTCTTCAGCTGAAGCCGAGTATAGGTGCATGGCTTCCACTGTTGCTAAGCTGGTATGGCTTAAAGGGTTGATTGAAGAGCTTGGAATCAAACACGAGATTCCTGCAGCATTGTTTTGTGATAGTCAGGCGACGTTGCAGATTGCTGCTAACCCAGTGTTTCATGAAAGAATGAAACACATCGAGATCGATTGTCATTTTGTGCGTGAAAAGATACAAAAAGGTTTTGTGTAGACGTTTCATGATTCAACTAAAGATCAACAAGCAGACATTTTAACCAAGGGTTTAGGTCTGGCTCAACATGATCATCTTGTAAGCAAGTTGGGAATGAAAGATGTATATCATTCTCCAACTTGAAGGGGAGTGTTAAAAAGATTAGTCATGTAACTAATTAGTTTTGTTGTTAGGAAGTTAGTTAATTATTGAGTATATCTATAGTACATTAGGTGATGAATAAAATTGATTAATCTTTCCAGTATTTTAGCAGTATTATTGATATACAATTATAATTATAACTTGTTTTAAAGATTTGTTAACTCAAAATCCAGCAGTAAATTAATAGAATTCTACTCCGGTGCATGGGCGTAAACAAAAAAGAATAAATGGTGAACGTACATAGCACACTACACTGACTAATAAAATAACTACCCTGAAACTTGGCTACTCGTATGGTCCACATGGGTTCTGAAAATTATGCAAATGGAGTTTCAATTCATTTTCTCCCAGCCAAGGATTTAAATGATTGGGTGGCTTCAACAACCAAAACTGAAGAAAAATCAAAGATGTTCAGCCAACCTAATTTGGCATGCTTAGTTTTAATTTGACTTTTCTAATTCATCAAACTTGAATTCCATTGACTTGAAATACAATTGGTTTGGGTCACAAGTTAAGCACAATCTTACAACTAAAATCTAGATCTCTAGCCACCCTTCATAAGCTCAGAAAAGGTCGGGATTCAAACTTTATTTTTTATTAAATATCGAGTTTGTGTATAATTTTATCATATGGATCAAGCAAGTTAAATTTTGAATGCTCAACAAATAAATTTGTTGTTGTAATCATTTGAAGATCGTAAATTCAAAAGCATTTAAACGTGTAATATTATTTAATTTAAAATTTTAAAAAGCTGTAAAACATATCATAAAATTTTTATCCTATTATTTGACTATACAAACTGAAATTACTTTATCTAAATAATATTTAGCTTTTAAATTCAAGAGGATACAAAACTTACTTATTTGATTCTTTTATTTATTTAATTATTTATATATATATATATATATATATATCCAAAATGATTCTTTTTTCTTTCTTTTTTTAATAATCCACCTCCAGAACAGTGTAATAATAGCTAAGGCCATGATGTTGTCTTGGGGGTTAATAAACTGTAAACAAATTTAGGAATGGGACCTGAAATCAATCAAGTTCCAAAATCATTCTAACATTTAGAAAATTGGATTAGTTTTTTGTTTGTAGAAGAGGAAAGTATTAAGAGCGTTCGGCATGCAATTAACCGCTGTTGCCACATCGAAACAATCTAGTAATCACCATGATTTGTCCACAATTTGGGGCTTTTAAACTTTTAACATTTTAGAATACCCAAAAATAATGAAAATTAAGGCTAGACAATATGATGAACACCCAATGATTTTCCTCCTCATAATGACCAATCGATGACATCAAGTTGTAAAACACAAATACTGACGTGGATAAATGGATCATTTTTAAAATATAATTATGAATTATATGTAAAATAATAAGAGTTGAGCTGATTTTTTTTATTTCGCTTATAGAATTAAAAAAAAAAATTATATTTATTCTTTATTATAAAATTTCAATTTTACAATAAAATAGCATGTATGTTTAAAATATTTTTATTTACTTTGTAAAACTAAATACTTATATTATTTTCTATAACAAAAATCTACTATTTACCTTTCATCTTTAGAACCCACCATTTTACATCATGAAAGGAGATCCTAATTTCAAATCTAATCTTTAGGTTTCTAGGTTTGTTCAATTAAAGAGCTATTAGTTGGAAATAAGTAAATAAATAATAGTTAAATAAAAAGAAAAAAGTGGTGCAAAACGTTAAAAGCAAATAAAAATTAATTGGGTCAAAAGTCAAAATCACAGCGGTGCAAAAGGCAAATTCAAAAGTTCTTGTAAGGATAAATTATACTAAAGCTCAGTAGAATATTAGTCTGTTTATATTTTGATCACACAAATTTAAAAAAGTTATAAAATAGTCACTAAATTATTTGAAAGTTTTTATTTAACTCACTGAGCTATTAAAATCGTTATTATATGGCATTCTTTGTTTATACTGCCTATACTAATAAAAAACTCTCATTCTCCTTCTCTTATATAGTTTAGTTTTTTTCATGAAACATTTTTAATGTCACAAATCTACGAATTAAAATCCAAACAACTTTCTTATCTGACTTTTGACACTGATCGTCAAATTGACTCAAATCTAAGGTATGCTCTTCTACTTGTTAATATTTATTATCAAATTGTCGCTTAGAGCTCGCTAGCTAGACTTTTTAAGAAAAATAACTTAAAAATCTAGTGATTTAAATAATAACTTTTAAATAGTTAGTGACTTAAATGGAAACTTTCAAATAGTTTAATGAGCATTTTATAATTTTTTTAAAGATAAATAACCAAAACGTAAACTTACTAATTGTTTGATGACATTAGGTGTAGTTAACTTGAGGGATTTTGTTGAAGATTTGGCAATTCTTACAATGTAATCCAGATTAATTAAGTTACATTATCAGAATGTTTCAATTCAATATTGTATTTTAATTTATAATCCTAATACATTTTACCATATATATGTTTTTTTTTTCTTTCTTTGAGTTAATTGCACCAAACATCCCTAAACTACGATCTTCATTTTAAATTGGTCTTCAAACTTTAAGCTATTTTAATTTCATTCTCAAACAATCGATGTTATATCAATAAGGTCCTTCCGTTACTAAAATCATTAATTTACCATTAAATAATATGTCAATCTCACACGACATAGTTTAAATGGAAATTTTAAAGAAAATGAATATTGTAAAATATGGATGTTGTAAATTTTTTTGTTGTTGTTTTCAAAATTTTTACAGAAATATCATTTGTCGAAACCATCCCTTTTTTGAAAAAGGCGAGAATTGAACTTGGGTTTTGAAATTGAAAACGGGAGTCGCCACCGATCTTTTATTAGGTGCGATCGGGCCACCTATAAGATATTTTGGTCTATGAATTTCGAGAAAATGGATTCGGGAGTCGGTTACGTGCGAGGAAGGATTAGCACCCTCGTCACGCCCAAAATTGGTACCAAATTGATCAATTAATGTCCTTATGTCGAAAATTGGAAATCATGAAAATGGATCTTAAAAATGTTAAGCTTTCATCGTCCCGAAAGAATAAAATATCGCATCTAAAACTTTAGGACACGATAATTTAAATCCTCGAATCCAAGATGAATATTACCTCGTTTAGAAAATCTTATTTCGAGATAACGGAATGTCACATCCAGTAAGTTAGGACACAACATATCGAATTTTCGAAAATAAGTTTTTACTTTTATTCAAAAGGGCTTTTATTTTTAAAGATATTTCGTTATTTAGGTTAAGCGAGAAAAATCGAGACCTAGTAAGTTAAGGTACGGTTTTCTCAAATTTCTAAATACGAAATATAGCCTTTACGAAATCAATTAATTTTGTATCGGATAAAATGGAGCACGGATTTGTAAAAAAATGCGATGATACGAATGAAAATAAGAGTATACGTGAAATGATATAAACACAAATGTATGAGCGAAAGTTAAATAAATAATAATATGTACGTATATATGTAATGTAACAAAGTAACAAACATAATAATAATAATAATAAATATTAATAATAATGTATATAATGTACATAATATATACAATATATTAATATAAATGTAATAGTTATGAAAATATAATAATAATAGTGTAATAATAAAAATAGTAATAATAATAATAAAATTAGTATATACAAGCAATAGTAATATATGAAGAATAATAACATAATAGTATAATAATAAAATAATAGTATGGTAATAATAAATAATAATAATAATGATAATAATGATAATAATAACAATAACAATAAGTATATGTATATATATATAAGTGATAGTATAATAATAATAATAGAAATAGTAATACACAAAGATAAAGTAAACAAATAATAAGAATAATAAAGGTAGTAATAATAATAATATACGATATATAATATACTAATAAAGATATGGTAATACTAATAAAAATAATAAAGCATTACAAGAATAAATAAAGAGGATCTAATTGCATCTAAAATGGAAGTGTGAGATTAATTTTTGAAATAAAACAAAGAGGGGAGGGCCAATTCAAAAAAATGAAGAGAAGGACCAGATTGAAGCGCGCGAAAGGGGGGAGGGACCTCGCGCGCAATAAACCCTTCTGGCCAAAACGCATAACAGCAAAGGGGGATTAAATTACAAATCAAGCTAAATATTCAGGCCAAATTTTAAGACAATCAAAACCGGATTAAAAACTATAAAAATAGGGAAGGACCATATGCGCAAATAGACCCTTGCATGAAAACACGCGGATCCCTTCGGGTATGGGTCGGGTCGCCCGCGGGTCGCTTGAAACGGCGTCGTTTCAATGCCTGGGATTTAACCCAAAACGGCGTCGTTTCCTGGGGCCTATTTAAGCCCAAAATTTCTGAAATTTTTCATTTGCTTCCCTCTTCAAAAAAAAAAAAGATTTTTGCTCTCTTTTCCTCTGCAGGTGCGCGAATGGGGGAGGGGTTCTCCGGTTGGGTGACGCCGTCGCCGGCCACCGCACGCGGTGGCCGAAAATCGCCCCGAGATGAGTTTTTTTTTATTTATTATTATTATTATATATTTTTTTTTATACTTATATATGCATGTATATATGCGCACGAAAGGAAAAGAAAAAAATGGAAAAATAAGATACCTTTGAAAACTCTATGCTACTGCGATGGGTGTTTTTGAATCTGCCTTTTTATTTCTTGATTGATTATGAAGAGTCCAAAAAAAGGGTCCTCATTACATGATTTCTCTTCGGTTTTTATAACCGAATATTGAATAAAAAATATAATATTCTTGTACTTTTTGCTATCGTTGCTGTTATTTTGTCCTCTTTCGCAGGTGCGCTTGGTGGCTGAAAACATGGAGAGGTGGTGCGGGTGGCCGACCGTGGATGGTGGTATGCGGCGCTGGGGGTTGCGGCGCTAGGGTTTCTGAAACCCTAGCTTTTCTGAAAAGGGGTTCAATTTTCAGGCTTTTTGGGCCTTGTAAATTGGGCTGTTATTTTTGTTTTTCTTTCTCGGGCCCGGACGAATTGGGCCATTTACAGCTGTAAATTGGGCCTATTGGACTGTTTTTGTTTGGGTTTTAGGCCCGGACAAAATTTGGGCATTACAGCTGCCCCTCTTTGCTCATTGTCGTGTAATGAGAATAGAGCAAAGACATAAAAAAAAAGCCCAAATTTGTCGGGACCCACTGGGTCTTGACTTCTTAATGCTCTTTTTCCTCCGGTAGTCTCGTTTTGACCCACCGTAATTGCTTTAATACAACTTCAATGCGATGAGTTTTGTTCTGGTCCACTCTACTGCAACTTCAATCTGTTCCATATTGCCAGATTTGTTGTCTTTAATCTGCTTCCTGCAAAGCTCAGGAATGCCAGATCTTCTGTCTTCAATCTGCTTCCTGCAAAGCTCAGGAATGCCAGACTTATTGTCTTCAATCTGCTCCTGCGTGCCAGGACTGCCAGATTTGTTGTTTTTGATCTGCTTCTGCATGCCAGGAATGCCAGACTTATTGTCTTCAATCTGCTCCTGCGTGCCAGGACTGCCAGATTTGTTGTCTTCAATCTGCTCCTGCGTGCCAGGACTGCCAGATTTGTTATCTTTAATCTGCTCCTGCGTGTCAGGAATGCTAGGCTTGTTATCTTTGATCTGCTCCTGCGTGCCAGGAATGCCAGACCTGCTATCTCCTATCTGCCCCTGCGTGCCAGGGATGCCAGGCTTGTTATCTTTGATCTGCTCCTGCATGCCAGGAATGCCAGACTTGTTATCTTTGATCTGCTCCTGCGTGCCAGGAATGCCAGACCTGCTATCTCCTATCTGCCCCTGCGTGCCAGGGATGCCAGATCTGCTATCTTCGACTTGCTTCCTGCAAAGCTCAGGAACGCCAAATCTTCAATCTGTTTCCTGCAAAGCTCAGGAATGCCAGATCTTCTGTCTTCCATCTCCTTACTACACTGCCCTTCTCGAGGACACGACCTGTAGAATGGATGCATGCTTATGCTTAATGATTAGGATGTCATGATCAATGGTGAGTCAGATGCTCCTACTTAGGCGTGCTACGATGCAAACATGTTATGAGTTTGGTTTCTTTTAAAGGCGTTATCACTTATTTATCTCGAAATATCGTTCTCTTGAACACTTGGCTTTTATGGTGATTTTGGGGCTCGCGAGCTGTAAGTCGTAATCAAGTCACCCTCTAAATGGTCCAAAAAGATATGTTTTAATCCAATTGCTGAACTGCTCAAAGCATTCAGTCCTGTCACCTGCTTGGGGGATTTTGAACAACTGTTCTATTTGATTTCCTGTTTTATTTAGAAATCTTTAAAGTAATATATGGGACTTCTTTTGTGAAGTTATTAGTTCAGTACTCATTATTTTAATGCAACATGTGGCAGGGAATTGAAAAGAAAGTTGAATTAATTGTCCGAAATACAAAACTGTCGGAGAACATGTCTCGAAGAAAAAATGTCAAAGATAACAAAGGTCAGGTGCCCTGGATATCGTTGATCGGGCTTCTACATACAAACTTCACGAAGACTATTTTTGGCTTTAGCATGTGTTTAGATGACTCAAAGTGTTTGCTGATGCCCCCAACTTCATTTCTTGTCTATTCCGGTGTAGCGAGATCGTTTGAATCCGCAGTGCCTTTTTATGAGTTTTAATCTTGCCTTTTTTTTTTTTTTTGACCCAAAGCGCCCTTTGCGGGTTTTCACCTTGGCCTCTTCAAGCATAGTATTTCTTGACCGAATCCGAGTTCACGGGATTGGGCAGGCTTTTTCCATCCATTTCAGTCAGGATCAATGCACCTCCAGAGAAAGATTCTTTTACCACATATGGTCCTTCCCAGTTTGGCATCCATTTTCCTCTGAAGTCCTTTTGTATGGGAAGGATCTTTTTTAGCACAAGGTCTCCTTCTTTAAACTCTCTTGGGCGAATCTTTTTATCATAGGCTCGCATCATTCGTTTTTGGTACATTTGACCATGACGGATAGCCCTTAGCCTCTTTTCTTCGATTAAGTTTAGTTGATCGTATCGAGCCTGGATCCATTCAGCTTCATCCAGTTTTATTTCCGACAAAACTCGAAGGGAAGGTATTTCTACTTCAATAGGTAGGACCGCCTCCATCCCGTAAACTAACGAGAAAGGTGTTGCCCCAGTAGAGGTTCTGACCGACGTTCGATAAGCGTAGAGTGCGAATGGTAATTTCTCATGCCAATCTTTGTAAGTCTCAGTCATCTTCCCCACTATCTTCTTGATATTTTTGTTGGCCGCTTCCACCGCACCATTCATTTTCGGGCGATAGGGGGACGAGTTGTGGTGTTTGATACCGAATTGGCTGCAAATATCTGCTATGGTGCTGTTATTCAGGTTCAATGCGTTGTCAGATATAATTCTCTCAGGCATTCCATAACGACATATGATCTCCTTTTTCAAGAATTTACTGACCGCCGATTTTGTGACATTGGCATACGAGGCAGCTTCTACCCACTTGGTGAAGTAATCAATGACCACGAAGATGAATCGATGCCCGTTAGAAGCCTTTGGTGAGATCGACCCGATAACATCCATGCCCCACATAGAAAAGGGCCACGGGGAAGTCATCACGTGTAAAGGTGACGGGGGCACATGAATTTTATCTCCGTAGATCTGACATTTATGGCATTTCTTGGCATATTTGATGCAATCCCCTTCCATAGTGGACCAATAATACCCGAATCTCATAATCTGTCTGGCCATTGTAAAACCATTAGCATGTGTTCCACAAATGCCCTCGTGGACTTCCTCCAAGATCTGCTTAGCCTCAACAGCGTCCACACACCTAAGTAGTACTTGATCCTTTCTTTTTTTGTACAGGATGTCACTATCTAGGACGTAGTCAGAGACCAATCTTCTGAGCGTCCTTTTCTCATTCTCCGTCGCATGCTCCGGGTATTCGCCGTTTTTTATATATTGCAACACATTCTGATACCAAGGGTGATCATCTTTTCCCTCCTCTTCCAGACTACAACAATAAGCTGGGGCTTCGAGAATACTCATCTGAATAGGTCTCATATCTTCTGGCTGGTTTATCTTGGTCATAGAAGCCAGAGTTGCCAAGGCATCCGCCATTTGGTTTTCGTCACGCGGGAGATAATTGAAAGTGATGTTATCAAACTCCTCAATCAATCCCAAAACTATCTTTCGATATTCAATTAGTTTAGGGTCTCGGGTCTCCCATTCCCCTTTGAGTTGATAGACCACTAGTGCTGAGTCTCCATACACTTCTAACACTCTGATCTTCCGCTCCATGGCCGCCCGGATTCCCATGATACAAGCTTCATATTCTGCCATGTTATTCGTGCAATCGAAATCCAATCTACACGTGAACGGATGATGATCACCACTAGGAGACACCAAGATTGCCCCAATTCCATTTCCCACAGCATTAGACGCTCCATCAAAGTTCAACTTCCACGGCATTTCTTCAACACTTGCCACATACATCAATTCTTCATTAGGGAATTCAAAGCTCAAAGGCTCGTAATCTTCCAAGGCTCTGCTAGCCAAAAATTCTGCTATTGCACTCCCTTTTATGGCTTTTTGACTTACGTAGACTATGTCGAATTCAGATAGCAAAATCTGCCACCTTGCCATTCTCCCATTCAGGGCAGTCGACTCCATCATATATTTCAACGGGTCAAGCTTTGAAATTAACCAGGTTGTATGGTATAACATATATTGCCTTAGTCTTCGGGTTGTCCAGATCAAGGCGCAACATAGTTTTTCGATCGACGAATATCTCATTTCACATTCGGTGAACTTTTTGCTGAGATAGTATATCGCCTTTTCTTTCCTCCCCGACTCATCGTGTTGTCCAAGCACGCATCCCATGGAATTATCGAACACTGATAGGTACAGTATCAATGGTCTATCTGGATTTGGTGGGGATAGTACTGGGGCAGTCGACAGATATTGTTTGACCTTGTCAAAAGCTCTCTGGCATTCTTCGTTCCATATCCCTTGGTTGTGTTTCTTGAGGAGACGGAATATAGGATCGCACTTCTCGGTTAACTGTGAAATGAACCGAGTAATGTAATTTAGTCTTCCAAGAAAGCCCCGAACTTCCTTTTGAGTACGTGGTGGAGGCAAATCTTGTATGGCTTTGACCTTGTCCGCGTCAACTTCAATTCCTTTCTCGCTGACCACGAAACCCAGTAGTTTCCCTGACCTAGCTCCGAAAGTACACTTGGTTGGGTTGAGTTTTAATTGGAACCTCCTTAATCTTAGGAACAATTTCTTCAAAACTTCAACGTGTTCCTTTTCCGTTCGAGACTTGGCGATCATATCGTCAACGTACACTTCTATCTCTTTGTGCATCATGTCGTGGAACAAGGCCACCATGGCCCTTTGGTATGTTGCCCCTGCATTCTTCAACCCGAATGGCATTACTTTATAACAGAAGGTGCCCCATAACGTTATGAATGTGGTCTTTGCCATGTCCTCAGGGTGCATCTTGATCTGATTATATCCGGAGAATCCATCCATAAAAGAAAACCATGAGTAACCCGCCGTGTTATCTACCAACGTGTCAATATGGGGCAAAGGGAAATTGTCTTTTGGGCTGGCTTTATTTAGGTCTCTGTAATCTACACACATCCGAACCTTTCCATCCTTTTTTGGGACAGGAACGATGTTGGCCACCCACTCTGAGTATTTGACCACCTGTAGAAAACCAGCATCATACTGTTTCTTTACTTCCTCTTTTATCTTCAATACTACGTCAGGCCTCATCCTCCGTAGTTTTTGCTGTACTGGCTTGCATTCTTCCCTTATGGGGAGGCGATGCACTACAATATCAGTACTCAGACCCGGCATGTCTTGATATGACCATGCAAAGACATCTTTGAATTCCCGAGTAGTTCCACTAGATTTTGTTTCGTTTCCTCGGTTATGCGTGCTCCGATTCTCACCATCTTTCCTTCTTCTAGGGATACATTCTCACCTCCTCGTCGTGGGGTAGGATTTGTTTCTCTTCCTGTTGTACCATTCTCAACAGATCCGGGGATAAGTTACCATCCCTGTCACCTTCAAACTCTTGAGGTTCTTCCAAACACATGTCTTGCTCAAAATGGGCCTCTAAGCTTGTAGTGTCGTCGCTTACATCGTTGATATCTAGGGACCTGTGATGGGGGCCAAAATGTATGAAGAATGAATTTGCGGACAATTATTCATGCCATGGATGAGCAAAAAAAAAAAAAGAAAAACAAACAGAAATTTGCTTAGAGGAAAATACGGAATATTTGTGATAATAAACCAAAATGCATTTCATTCAAAGAAAGATTTCTGAACATTAGCCCGTTTCTCAAAAGAGATTTTATTGTTCTTAGGCTTAAAACAACAAACGCGTTCTCGAATATTACTCTGTGGAATTTCTAAAAACTACAGGCAATTCCTCCACAGTCCAATTGTTCAAAATGCTCCCAAGTTCACAAGGACGAATGCCCGATAGGTTCCTTGGTCCAGCTTCTCCTTCATCTATAGCGTTGATGTGAGGACCTTCATTCGGTAACCCTCTCTCGAAGTGAATTATCCCTCCCGATACGAAGGTTTGGGCTATATGGGGGAACGTCATTGGTTCCCACATGATTTCTTCCCCCTTCAGTCGTGCTCTTCTTCTCTCTTGTTTCTTCTCCATTTCCCTTCTCATTTCGTTGGCATTTGGCTTAAAACCCAGGCCGAAACGGTCTCTCTTTTCTTTCGGTGATGGTACTTGGACTTCTCCCTGGAGGCATCTGCCTAACCCTCTTCCTGGTAAGGCCCCCTTACTGATCATCATTTGTAGGCCCATCCTCGTGGTCTTGGATATCTTGGGTGCCGGAATTTTAGCCCCCTCACGAACGAATGTTGCGTTGACGAACTCTAAAGACCGAAACGAGCATTCAATGGCCTCCTCGTTTGCCTCCACATATGGCGCGTCATTGGTAACCGTTGCTATGATGTCTTCTTCCGCGTTAATAGTGACCAATCGACCATCTGCCACCAGCTTTAGTTTTTGATGGAGGGATGAAGGTACTGCCCCTGCCGAATGAATCCAGGGTCTTCCCAATAGGCAAGTGTATGAGGGATTGATATCCATCACCAGAAAGTCGACTTCATATGTATTCGGCCCGATTCGTAATGGTATGTCTATCCTTCCCATCACTCTTCTTTCGGTGCCATCAAACGCTCTCACTATGTTTTGGCATGTCTTCATGTGAGAACTGTCTATTGGTAACCTTTTCAAGGTCGACAATGGTAAGACATTCAAGGCCGACCCATTGTCCACTAACACGCTAGGTAGGATGGATCCCTTACAGTGAGTAGTTATATGCAGGGCCTTGGTTGATCCCATGCCTCCAGATGGAATCTCATCGTCGCTGAAGGAGATAAAGTTATCAGCACTTATGTTACCAATTAATCGGTCAAGTTTACTGACGGATATATCTTTGGTAACGTAAGTCTCGTTCAGTACTTTCATCAACGCTTTGCGATGTACTTCCGAGCTCAATAGTAAAGCTAGCACCGAGATGCGGGCCGGTTGCTTATGCAATTGCTCCACCACGCTGTACTCACTGTGCTTTAAGAACTTCAAGAATTCTTTCGCCTCTTCCTCTCTTACAGGCATATTGATGAGGGTGCTAGGTTCTTCCTCCGGCTCGACTGTCATAGCTTTTGATTTTGCCAAGTTTATTCTGACGCCTGCTGGGTCATAACGTCTTCCGCTTCGTGTATGGAACCCTTCCTTTTGGTTTTCATTTTCCGTGCTAGTTGAACCTCCTACCCCGGGCATTGCCACGTTACAATTATAGCTCCATGGTACCTTCTTGTCCTCCTCGTAAGGGAAGGATGCGGGTTTCTTAATTATAATCTTAGGTATCGCTTGAGCTTTGCTTCCTAAGTTGCTCGGGCGGGAAATGATAATCTTTGGAAGTTTGGCCTTTTGACGGGTCAGTTCTCCTTCTGTCGCATGTATGTCCCCCTCCTCCGAGTTTTCTTCATAGAATTCTAATTCTTTATTGTCCATGAAGCCTTGCACTAATAGTCTAAATTCTGTGCAGTCTTGGATCTTATGCCCTTCCGCTCCGTGGAACGCACAGTAATTTCCAGGCCTTTCGCTTCTTCCTTCGAGACTTGACTTTATCAGCCCTCTTTTGACCATTTCCCCCCATACGATCATTAGTGGGGTCCTCACATCCGAGATATCTTCCTTAGTCTTTCTTGCTCTATCCTTCCTGATCATGTTTACCGCTCCATCCCCATGATTGGGTAATGGGTTCCCAGGCAGATCGTCGAGCTCTATGATCCCCATCTTGATAAATTTTTCGACTACCTTTTTGAAGGCAGTGCAATTTTCGATCGAGTGGCCTGTTATTCCTGCATGGTACTCGCATTCGGCATTCGGGTTGTACCATTTGGGGAACGGGGGTTGTAATGGTTTTAGATAATACGGGGCTACAATGTGTGCGTTGAATAGGCGTTGATACATCTCTCCGTATGTTATCGGGATTGGCGTAAACTGGGGCCTCTCAAAATTCGGTCTTGGGCCTGGCTCTTGCCCCGTCGTCCCTTGCTGTTTAACAGCTACTACTTTTGGTGAATTGACAGTGACTGCCTTCGGGTATCCTTTACTATACGTACTCATGTTGTTCACTTCATTATCCTTTTTTCTGGGGATGGGTCTCCTAGTAGCCTCACCTGCTTCGATCCTTACACCTCTTATGGCGTTTTCGATCATCTCCCCTGCCAGGACTATGTCTGTGAAGCTTTGCGTTGTGCTCCCCACCATGTGGGTGATAAACGGGGCCCTCAAAGTACTGATAAATAGCTTGACGGTTTCTTTCTCTGAGAGGGGTGGTTGGACCTGTGTAGCTACTTCTCTCCACCTCTGGGCATACTGCCTGAAGTCCTCATTCGGCTTCTTTTCTATGTTTTGCAATGTTATTCTATCCGGCACTATTTCCGTCACGTGCCCATATTGCTTCGTAAAAGCTTGTGCCAAATCTTCCCATGAATTAACTTGAGCGCGGGTTAGCTGGTTATACCATTTGGCCACCGATCCGACTAGACTGTCTTGGAAGCAGTGGATCAAGAGTTGATCGTTCTCGGCGTATCCCGCCATCCTTCGACAGAACATCGTTATGTGGGCTTCTGGGCAACTGGTCCCATTATATTTTTCGAATTCCGGCGTCTTGAATTTTGGCGGGAGTATTAAGCCCGGGACTAAACTCAACTCTTTTACCTTAACACCAGGGCGATGGCTGGCATTTTTCAAAGCCTTGACCTCCTCCTCCAACCGTTTACAACGATCCTCCAACTGTCTTGAGGCCTCCGCTCTTGTCTCTTCTATCATGTCAAAATCAGGGACAACCAAGTTAGCAGGGTTATCCCCTAGGTTGGATCCGGAACCTGCTTGGAAATTTGCGGGTGGTCTGATATGATTTTGACCTTGCCGGGGCCTAATCGTGACAGGCGGCCTCGGAAGATATTCTTCAGGCAATACGGGTGCGTGTGGTGGGGTAAAACCCGAAGGAGTGCCTTCGTTTTCTTCCCCAGTAACAACCATAGGGCCTTTTCCCTTGTCCACCAGCCCGTTCAGTAGTTGGGTTATTTGGGTCATTTGAGCCATCAGGTTTTTCTCGGAGTTCGTCACGTCCTGCTTGATCTGTGCCAACTGTTCTTGTGTTTGCTCCATCTCTTTTTGGAGTTGCTCATATCTTTGATCCATTTTCTTAGACTTAGCTCGCGTGCCGTATGGGTGTTCAGTTTCCAGGTTTCACTTTTCTCTTTACCGTCTGTTAAGTTTAACCCATTAGGTTCTTTTTATAAACTTAAATGCATGTAATATGATGCGATGCAAATACAGGAATGCAAAAAGAAGGCATCGACTCTGGTCAACTTCATTTTAGAAGACTTTATTAGAAGGCAAGATCCTTTACATAAAGCGGACTACAAATATGCTTTGGCCCTTAAACTCAAAGTTTTGATTTTTCTAAGTAAAGAGGTCAGCTCTTGGTTACGATCCGCTTGTAGCTCGTACTTCATGCTTACGATCTCAGCTTGAGATGCCAGGGCCTGCAGGTGATCAGCCACTTTCCGAATCTGAACTATCGCTTCGCCCATGAGGTAGTCTCGATCTCTAACTTGCTGATGGGAATGATGAAGTTCCTCTTTCCATTGCCCTTCCCTTGCTTCTAAAAGTTCGATTCGGAGCTCGCAGCCATGTAATGTTGTCTCTAATCCTTCAATCTTTCCCTTCATTTCTTTGATTCTGCTTAGACTCAACTTCAGTTCGTCTTCCGAATCGCGCCTTTGGTAGTGGTGTAGGGACCGCCCAAGTTCAGCCACCTTAGCTTTTAACCCTTTCTTCTCTTTGTGGCTTTCCGCCATATCTTTCCTTAGAATCTCATTTTGTGTTTGCATTTCCTGAAACTTTTCCTCCCAACTGCTAGCTTTGGCTTTCTCCTCCTGGATCTTGCGTCGCCATTGCTCCGGAGTTGTTCCTAATCCAGCATTCCTTATGGTCAGACGCATCTTCTTATATTCCTTCTTAAGGTCATCTCGGTCTTCCTCTACTTTCTCTTTTTCTTTTCTTAACTTCTCAGTCTCTGCCTTTTGCCCATCTACGTCTAATTTGAGGAGCATCTTCTCTTCTTCCAACCTCTCTATTTTCCTTTCAAGTTCCGCACTCATCTTTTCAAAATCTCGTTTCACAATCTCCAGTTCTGACGGAACTACTCGCAAATATTCCTCTTTTGACTGGGCACCCTCGGGCTTTCGTTCAGGGATGTTGTCATTGATCCTCCTAGTCCTCCATTCTCTATACTCCGAGGTTGTCATCGGGCCTACGGATAGTTTTTTCATTCGATGAATCTGATTCCAGGCACTAGAGATCTCTTTAACCCTCTTTTTATAGCTTCCCCCTTCATATGAGAACTCACCTTGAGCCAACCCATATGTCGTTGGTACGAACTGTCTTGAATTATATTGTCTCAAGACCAGTAGAGGGGCATATGCAGTGGCACCCCAAATTCCTAGTAGAGGAACCCAGTCGAAGCTTCCGCAACGATAAAGGATTTGGTCAGTAGTCAACCACGGAACTTTCCACCCGATGTCACCTTCTTGAAGGTTTTGGAAGAGCGCGATCCAATTTTCTTCGGACACATCCTCTCCTCTAGGTGTAGCCGCTATTTCTTCTAGAGGGGAATAATTATCCGTCATGAACCGATAGGACCCCTTCTCCACTTTCCAGAAGTGACTATGGAACCAAGCTAATAATAGCTGCGCGCATCCAATAAACCTGCCTTCACCCATTCTTCTACACGCATTCAAAGACCTGAACGTTTCAGCTAAGATGGCAGGAACAGGTGTGACCCCTTTGTCTAATCGGCTGAATAGATCAATAACTGCTTCGTCGATGTGTCTCAAAGCTTTTGGGAAGATTATCATACCGTAAACACAGGGCAAAACATCAATCTTTTTCTTTGCGTCGGGATGCGCCAAGATCAAGTCTCTCAAACATGTCCAAGGTATGCATTTACTTTCGCCTTTCTTTTGCATTCTAGCTAAGACCCATTGTTCGCTCATTCCGGTGATATTTGTCAATTTCTTCATGAAGGTTGGGCCGTTAACTGCTTTGGAATAGGCTTTGTCAACTTGAATTCTTGGGCAACGTAACAGGGTCGTGTATTCCTCTACTGTGGGGACTAGATCCACCTTCCCAAAGGAGAAACAACTATAAGCAGCATTCCAAAACTGGGCCATTGCTCGGAATAGGTGTTTATCTATTTTGACGTCAAGCAGGTAAGGCAGGTCACCGTAAGTACCATAGAACAGCTGCTTCGTCTCGTTATCCCACTGAGCCCAGATTTCTTTCAATTCTTGGAGCTCGTTTTGTGTGACGCTGATATTGGTGAAGCCCCGTAGTTCCGACACATATCCCTTAACTAGGCTATCCCCTTTTTCAATTTGGCATTGTTCTGACCATGTGCGGATGGCCGCGTTGTCTTCCACTTTATCAAGGAACTCGCTTTCCATAACCAGCTTTCTAACTCAGAAACTGACCGTGAATCAATGCCTCTTAAAATATGAAATGATATGCACAAAGAGAATAAAACACAAAAAGTTAGTACTATGGAATACAAAACGAGTGAAGTAATCAAACATCTATGTGGGTAACTACTAAGGTTTGACATAGTTTAGCTCGGGGTGGGTTCTTAAGCTCTTTACATGTGGTTGAGTTCTAAAGTTCGAGGTACCCGAATCAGCAGATTCCTCGATCCTCACCCATTATAGGCTCATATGGACCGAGTTCGATTCAGGGGAATACATTTCCCTATGGCCATGCGGAAGTGAAAACTTCACGAAGACATAGGTACGGATGTATTCCGAAAGCAATCCACTAGCCCATGCGGAGGTGAAAACCTCACGAAAGCATAGCTTCTCGCTCCCACTTAAAGGTGTGACCACAATGGTCATGCAGATATGAATGCAGAAATATCGACATTATTGCAACCTTCGTACCCACAGAATTGAAAATGGAGAAAAACGATCTTGACTTAAAACTCAAATGAATTGAAACGAAAATCCTTCCCGTCTCGAAGTATCGAGATGCCATATCCAGTAAGTTAGGACACGGCACACCCAATTCTTGAGAGTAAGATAGGATGCGATTCGTATCATTGCTATTTTGAAAATTCTTATCTCGAAGTAACGAGATGTCACACCCAGTAAGTTAGGGCGCAACACTTTATACTCTCGAGGATAAGTTTTTTGTTAAGAGAAGGATGATTTTTTTGAAAACGATTTTCCCAAATTTTGACAAAAGGACAAAAAGTGATCAATTTTATGGCCTGACTCTCTTATATTGTCCCCAGTGGAGTCGCCATGCTGTCGAAACCATCCCTTTTTTGAAAAAGGCGAGAATTGAACTTGGGTTTTGAAATTGAAAACGGGAGTCGCCACCGATCTTTTATTAGGTGCGATCGGGCCACCTATAAGATATTTTGGTCTATGAATTTCGAGAGAATGGATTCGGGAGTCGGTTACGTGCGAGGAAGGATTAGCACCCTCGTCACGCCCAAAATTGGTACCAAATTGATCAATTAATGTCCTTATGTCGAAAATTGGAAATCATGAAAATGGATCTTAAAAATGTTAAGCTTTCATCGTCCCGAAAGAATAAAATATCGCATCTAAAACTTTAGGACACGATAATTTAAATCCTCGAATCCAAGATGAATATTACCTCGTTTAGAAAATCTTATTTCGAGATAACGGAATGTCACATCCAGTAAGTTAGGACACAACATATCGAATTTTCGAAAATAAGTTTTTACTTTTATTCAAAAGGGCTTTTATTTTTAAAGATATTTCGTTATTTAGGTTAAGCGAGAAAAATCGAGACCTAGTAAGTTAAGGTACGGTTTTCTCAAATTTCTAAATACGAAATATAGCCTTTACGAAATCAATTAATTTTGTATCGGATAAAATGGAGCACGGATTTGTAAAAAAATGCGATGATACGAATGAAAATAAGAGTATACGTGAAATGATATAAACACAAATGTATGAGCGAAAGTTAAATAAATAATAATATGTACGTATATATGTAATGTAACAAAGTAACAAACATAATAATAATAATAATAAATATTAATAATAATGTATATAATGTACATAATATATACAATATATTAATATAAATGTAATAGTTATGAAAATATAATAATAATAGTGTAATAATAAAAATAGTAATAATAATAATAAAATTAGTATATACAAGCAATAGTAATATATGAAGAATAATAACATAATAGTATAATAATAAAATAATAGTATGGTAATAATAAATAATAATAATAATAATGATAATAATGATAATAATAACAATAACAATAAGTATATGTATATATATATAAGTGATAGTATAATAATAATAATAGAAATAGTAACACACAAAGATAAAGTAAACAAATAATAAGAATAATAAAGGTAGTAATAATAATAATATACGATATATAATATACTAATAAAGATATGGTAATACTAATAAAAATAATAAAGCATTACAAGAATAAATAAAGAGGATCTAATTGCATCTAAAATGGAAGTGTGAGATTAATTTTTGAAATAAAACAAAGAGGGGAGGGCCAATTCAAAAAATGAAGAGAAGGACCAGATTGAAGCGCGCGAAAGGGGGGAGGGACCTCGCGCGCAATAAACCCTTCTGGCCAAAACGCATAACAGCAAAGGGGGATTAAATTACAAATCAAGCTAAATATTCGGGCCAAATTTTAAGACAATCAAAACCGGATTAAAAAACTATAAAAATAGGGAAGGACCATATGCGCAAATAGACCCTTGCATGAAAACACGCGGATCCCTTCGGGTATGGGTCGGGTCGCCCGCGGGTCGCTTGAAACGGCGTCGTTTCAATGCCTGGGATTTAACCCAAAACGGCGTCGTTTCCTGGGGCCTATTTAAGCCCAAAAATTTCTGAAATTTTTCATTTGCTTCCCTCTTCAAAAAAAAAAAAAAGATTTTTGCTCTCTTTTCCTCTGCAGGTGCGCGAATGGGGGAGGGGTTCTCCGGTTGGGTGACGCCGTCGCCGGCCACCGCACGCGGTGGCCGGAAATCGCCCCGAGATGAGTTTTTTTTTTATTTATTATTATTATTATATATTTTTTTTTTATACTTATATATGCATGTATATATGCGCACGAAAGGAAAAGAAAAAAATGGAAAAATAAGATACCTTTGAAAACTCTATGCTACTGCGATGGGTGTTTTTGAATCTGCCTTTTTATTTCTTGATTGATTATGAAGAGTCCAAAAAAAGGGTCCTCATTACATGATTTCTCTTCGGTTTTTATAACCGAATATTGAATAAAAAATATAATATTCTTGTACTTTTTGCTATCGTTGCTGTTATTTTGTCCTCTTTCGCAGGTGCGCTTGGTGGCTGAAAACATGGAGAGGTGGTGCGGGTGGCCGACCGTGGATGGTGGTATGCGGCGCTGGGGGTTGCGGCGCTAGGGTTTCTGAAACCCTAGCTTTTCTGAAAAGGGGTTCAATTTTCAGGCTTTTTGGGCCTTGTAAATTGGGCTGTTATTTTTGTTTTTCTTTCTCGGGCCCGGACGAATTGGGCCATTTACAGCTGTAAATTGGGCCTATTGGACTGTTTTTGTTTGGGTTTTAGGCCCGGACAAAATTTGGGCATTACATCATTCACACTGTTTTTTCGGTTTACTTTATTTTTAGTTATTAATTTTAAAAGTTATGCGGCAACATTTTTTTTTCAAAAATTTTCCTTTTAAATGATATTATATAAATTTTTATGTGTCATTTAATGGTTAAATTAACCATTTCAATATATCATTGATAGCTTGAAATATAATTAAATTATTTTAAAATTTAAATTTAAAGTTGTGATGAAATTAACTCTTTTTATTTATTTATATGTTTTGTACTTATTATCAGTAAGAGATATTCAATTTTATATTAAAAACGATGATTGTGACATAAATAAGGGGTATGCAGTTTTATATTAAAAATGATGATTGTGACATAAAATTTAGGTTAAGATCTTAAATATTCAGTTAGATTTTACTCATATGAATACTCTTTCTTGCAGGCAATATAAAGTTGAGTAGTTAATTATCAAAATGTTCATTTTGATAAAAAATATTATATTTATGTTTTCATTTTGGTCTTTATGGATGGGGTTTGGAAATAAATTAATATATTCTTGAATCCCTGTAAAATGAAAGTAAATTAGAAAATGATAAAATTTATATTTGATGACGCTGTTTGATATTTAAGTCAATGAAATAATTTTATAACAAAACAAGTAAAGAAGTAAGGTTATAGAGAAATAAGATGATAGAAAAAAACATGACTTGTGAGTGGAATAATACTTGCGGCCCAAAAGTGTTATTAATTGAATTATTGATTAATTTCAATTTGCACCAAATAAGTTAGTAGTGTTGGACAAATAGCTTGAATGGTATTATGGATGGAATAACAATGATCAAAACCAAAATTTTTTTATTGAATTTAAAGAATATTAAATGAATAAGTATTATAAAAGATAAAGACATTATGGGAATAATAATGATAATAAATATTCCTCTTTTAAGATATATAGAAAATTAATAAAATATTTTTTTAAAAATAATATAATTTGTAGAAAAAATAAAAAAAATCATTATTGATATATTAAAATTTAATATTTTAATATTTTGACTCAATTCCACGTCAAAAGATTAAAGGTGTTTTTCTTTTGAAGTTTGGCCCATATGCTAGACATCCCCACACGCCTAAAAAACACGAGCAAGAAAGGAAAAACAATGTGGTCCATTGGATTGGAGTCGCTTTGGGCTGGTTAATGCTTATTTGTACATTTCAAAAATAAGCCTTTTTTTTTTTCCGAATATCTCACAAGATTTATTAATTTTAAATACCACAATAAATCAAGTTTGGGATGTAATAACAAAAAGACTTGTATCGAAATAAAATTTTAATTTGCAATCAAATTTCAGTTGTGAGGATTGCATATGGTTTGGTTTAATGGATTTTTTTTTTGAATCCTTGATGATAATTCGATTTAAATTTCAATTTTGTCATACTAATTTATTTGAGTTTTAGATTTTATTTTGATGAATTGAAATTTTTAATTTTTTTATATCATTTGGTAAGTTTTTATTTTTTTTTAAATATTTGATTTTTTTTCCAAAGAATAATAATATTCAATAACTATTATATAATATTAATATTTTAAAAAAATCGTAGCATTTTTAAATTATTTTCACTATTTTAAATTAAAAATATTTTTACTTTTTTTATAAATCTCAAATTATACTTGAATTTTGGTTCAAAATGCAATTTGATATATGAACTTTGATCTGATACATATACATAAAACTCTAATTTTAATTTAATCATATAAATTTAAAGAAGTAAAAAATATCAATTTATTTTTATATTCGATAAATATAATGATTTGTGCATGCAAAATATAAACATAAAATAATATTATATCAATAATTATGTTAAAAATTAGATCAAATCAAAATTTCACAGATAAACTCATACAAAATTAAAAATTCATTTAAAAAATATACATTAAACCAAATTTTATAAATAAATTTAAAATTTATTCTAAAATTTTATAAATTAAATAAGAAAAATCAAATTCAATATAATCCAAATAACGACAATTTTATAAATTAAAAAGAAACGTTTTAATACGGCATTAATTCAAATCAATTTTCGTTTTCTCTCGTCTTTTTCTCATCTCTACTTATAAGTTATCACTTTCACTTCCAAAGAAATAAATAAAATAAGAAATAAAATTTAGCAAAACGTGGATGGGCATGTTCGGAGACGTCAATTCGTTATCTACTTGATGGAATTTGTGGGGCCATACCTACAAAGGTTTACTTAATCCTATCATTTTTATTTTTCAAATTCTTATGTGAGTTGAGACTTGAGATTAGTGGAGTACATATTTTTTATTTTATATTATAGTGTTATTGTGATATCTAATTTTATTTTTACGTTAATCGTAATTAAATATATTGTCTATCCAAATTCACCTTTAATCTGTTAGAATTTAAGTAAAATTTATTTATTTATTCAAAATCTAAATCAGTAACAATTGAACTAAAGTTCAATGGATTATGGTTTTCTTTTTTTGGGTACAAACTTATATTATGTTATAAAAGGACTCCATAAAGCTTTATCGCTGAAAGAAAAAGCAACTATAAACTCGATATAGTAATGGTAGTTTAAACCCCAATCCTCTTGGTTGGCATTAATTTGCAATTATATATAACTACTTTTGTTTTAATTCAACCTCTTATTTTAATCGCTTAATTCACGTGTTAATATTTAAATCATATTCTTTTTCTATTTTAGGACCTAAATTGTTTTAGTAATAAGTTTCATTTAAGTTTTTTTTTAATAATTTCGTTAGTTAAATTGTTAAGTCTGTTTTAAGAAAAAACTTAATTAATAATTTGGTATATAAACTATACATTTCCCTTATTTTAATACCTAAATATTTTTTTTGTTACAAGTGTTACTTAAGCTATTTTTTTCCCTACATTTGTTAATTAAGTGTTAGTTAAATTGTCAAGTCAATTTAAAAAATATATTAAAATTAAAATGTGGTAAAAAACAAAAAATATTGTTTTCTCTTTTATATATATTGTTTTTATTTTTTCTTTATTTAGAACTGGGTTGATGGTATTGTTTAGTGTTTGATCAATTATTCTAGTTTGATTAGATATTATTAAAAAATTAAAAATTGGTTCAATTGGTTTTTTAACTTGGTTCAAGCTGAAATGTACTGGATTACAAGTCAAACGGTTCAATCCCTATCCGAATTGGTTCTGATTGATGAAATTAATTGCTAGCCTCTTGACCTTATGAAGGAAAATTTTGAGCATTGCTGGTATTGTCATACATTATAAAAGAAAACAAAAATAGGAAAAAAAATAAAGAGAAAAATAACGTAAAAGAAAAAAATAAAAGAATTTAAAAAATATTTTTAAAAGTTTATATGATATGACAAATTATTATTGACCAATTTTTTTTAACAAACATAACATTTTTGTGTAAAATTAATAATAGAAAAATAGTTTAGATGCCACTTGTAACAGAAAATATGTTTAGATACCAAAATAGAAAAAAAAATGCATAGCGTAAATACTAATTTATAGGTTAAGCCTATATAAGCCACAGCTAAAGTTGTAAAAATAAAAGCTTGAATTCAACTTGTAAATAATCCAAGGAAACATGACAAGTATAAAGATGACTAAAGGTACTAAAGAAACAAGAACAACAATTACTAATTTGTCAACTAATATGTTGAAACATTTTTAATATATATATATATATATATATATATATGTTCTAGTAGTTGTAAATAAAAAGTTACAAGTGACTAAAAGTTATTTCACTTGGTTATTATATGTCCAAAAATATATATCAAAAGTTTATTTCTATTCTCCAACCATTTATTATATTTCTAGAATGTTCTATAAGAAATTACATTAAATTTTTTTATAGAAATTAATATCTTTACTATACTCCGTTCAATGTACAACTATTGGGCTTCATTCAAAGTCCTTTACCTCCTCTTTCACCTTTTCTTTCTTGATAGTTTGTGCATTTATCTTTTCAAATACCATTTTCTTTACCAATCTCATCGGTTTTTTTCTCCGATCTAATAAACTGGCTGTTGGATCGATGTCAAATTTTGTCCATAGCCCCCTTCTAACAATGATCTTCGTCCCACTGTTGGGATTTTGAAAACGTAATCGGCAACCACTCCGACTAGCCATAGCAGTTTTGTTGGGTTAAAAGGTCCTTCAGCTCTTTTAAAGCTTCCATGGCAATCGATTATTTGGGTTGGTTGCCACTCTTACTTTCGCTTTGTTCACCGGACCCTTTTTTGTTTTTTTTTTTTTTCTGCAAGTAGAGACTTGATTCGAAATGATAAAGTCATGGGCCTTGGGTTATGCCTTCCTCTTCCCTTCTCTGACCCCTATTAGAGGCTATTTCCGAGCGATGCTAACTGGCTTGGGCGGTCTCTATTTTAGTTTGTTTTATTTGGGCCTTGGTCTTCGCTTGAGGGTGAAGACTAGGCATTTTTGCTGAGGCGGTGAAGACTTTCCATCAAGCTAATGATGGCTCCTTTTTTTAGTTATATTATGAGCTTCCTTACAATTGTTGTTTCATATTAGTAGAACGGTTCTATCGCCACAAGAAAAAAGGTGGCTTTGCTCTTTTTGGTGGTTTGCCCACCTTGCTTTGATTGTCTACCGTCTAAGTTTCAGCTTGAGTCCTCTTTTGCTTCTTTTTTGTCAACGATAAAAGCTTGATTGCAGCGAAGGTTACCTCTATTTGGTTCAATTCGGGTTTTACGATTACTGGCCTCTAGGCCTTTATTTTACATATTATACGAAAGCTTTGGCTCTTGATTGCTGGTAATCCTCTTTCACTTGTCAAAGTTTTTTTTTTTTTTTTGAACAAAATACATATATCTCGAACAAGGGGCGGAAAATTAGAAAAAGCAAATTCAACAAAAGAATTGTATATCGGACAAAAGAATAGGATCATATTTCATCCCACCATGTTTGTAAACAAAAGGCAAACCATCTATGATAGAATATATACAGGGTACTTGCGGTCCCTCTCCTCTCTAACAATGAATCAGGGTTAGCATGTTAGGCTAGGCCCTAATCTAAAAGTTGATCAAATATAGCCAAAACTCTCACAAACTGCCGTTCTAAGCTCCAAATAAAGTGGATTCTCGACCCATTTTCCGAGTTTTTTAGCCAAAGAAAGCAAGGAAGCAATGAGAAAATTCCTTTCAGGCGCCACGCTAATCCTGCAAAGAGGGCAAGTGGGACGAACTCTGAGCCATGAATCGATGCAGTCAAGATGAAAACTATGGTGGCATATCGGTAACGACCGGAGCTTTTCCCCTTTGCAGACCTTGCTGAGGCAAACCACGCATTCAACTTCATGGCCGCTTCCGCTAACTCCAAACCATCGTTTCGACTCTTTTTGGTAAACACAGAGGCTGCTGGCAACGAGGGAAGCCATGAAAATCAGCAAGATTATCGGGAGCATCTTGGCTGATCACCAGGGTGATGGAGTTGGAAATTCAATTACCTCTACAAAAGCTTCAAATTCAAGCAAGTTTGCTTCGCTTGCAATAGGAGGAGGAGAATTTATTTGTTGTGGGTCGGAGTCAATACGTTAAGGAGACTGGCTGGAATATCGTCACCGTGTAAAATCTTGTCTGCTACTTACCGGCGGCTTGACCAAATTATAATAAAGGTTAAAGTGAAAACGTGTTACTATAATTACTGCCGCAGCTTCCCATGTCTGTCTGAAGCAAGAAGACGTCAAATAATTATAAAGGATCAATCTTTTCTTTTTTGTTGATTTTATTCCTTTAAAAATAATATCTAACAATTTTTGAATTGCATGCATAAAAGGAATTTTTTTTTTTTAGAAAAAGGGAAATAAACCATTCTATAATACTTAAGTATGTCACTAATATATGACAATTTTAATTTTTATAATAACCTAGGTTTAAAATTATGAAATAAAACTAGATTATTCAAAAACTTTGAATGAAAAAGCTAGACTATTCAAAATCAACTTATATTATTTATTTGACCTTAGATTTTAGATTTTACTCAGAATTTTTTTTAAGGGGTTGGGATGAAAGTTCATATTTTTAATGGTTTATTTGTATATTAATTTATAAGTTGTAAGGGAAATTTCCTTTCATCTTTTCTTATTAGAACAGGAAATCCATGCTAGACAACAAATTTGAAGCAGGTGGCATGATACTTCTCCCATTGAAATCTTTGGGGAAAATTAAATTATCTCAATTTTTGAAAATTATTTCACATGTTGTGTGCTCAGATGGGTGGATTAAATTGATTTCAGATAAAGTTTATACTTAAAATGTGAATAAAAAAATATATTATACTCAATTTGCTTAGACAATTAAAACTTCTAAGCCTACACTACATACTCAGACCAATTATTTTTACCATAAGGATTAGTCCTTTTTTTTATATACAGATATAACAAATAATAACATGCTTCTCAAAGACCAAACTAGCAGTAGCACGAGTTAAATGAGAAAATGCAACGTTTGCAAAAGAGTAATAAACACTGAACTTTTCTCTTTCTGGTCATAAAGAAGGATTTGATTTCATAAGATCAAAGATAACAGAAACAAACTCCCAAAGAGGGAGAGAAGAGCCATCAAAGTGGCCTGAAACTACAAGAGAGCATCCCCGAAAACAAAAGATATAAACAGATCAGGGCCGGCTTTCAGCTCATGATCCCCGTCTACCCTAAGGTCCTCCAATTTCACTGACCAGGTTGATCTAAACCCCTGGGATGAAATACATTAAGCCCAAACAAGCTCTCAACAAAAGAAAGAATGAAAGCTTACATATTCTTAGATGTGTCAAAAGACACCTCATAATCTTCATTACCCTTAACGCTAGGCTCACCAGCTTTTGTTTTTCCTGTTGAGTTTTAAAACGGGCAGCTTTGCGAATTTTAAAGAAGCTAGTTTTTGCATTAATTTTGTTAAGAGAACCTTTTTCCCACATCTTCAATATATTCTGTTCAGAGCAGGGAGGTAGAGCAATACCGCAGTAGTCTCCTCAGATTTTCCCATCCGCGTTTGCAATTGTCCAATTACCCGGATTGTCTTCCACAGTTCCACTACACTAATCATCGACCCAAAAGGTCTTTAAAACGGGTTTGAATCGGAAAAAAAAAAAGGGGAAAGGAAAGAGAGTTGAGAATGATTTACTTTTTTCTTTGTTTTTATTTTAATTTGAGAAAAAAATGAGAGGATATTTAAAATACCTTTTTTTTCTTTCTAGTATTTTACAATTAACTCTTTATTTTTTTTAAATATTAACTCTTTATTGCTTTAAACTGTTAAAAAATTGAACTTTAAAGTTAAAAAACAATTATTAATTTTTATTTTTTATCGTATCATTAGATTTCATATTTTAGTTATCATCTCTTTATTTTTTTAAAAAAAATTTGTAACAATCTTATTTTGATTTTCTATTTTCTAAATTACTAGGAGTATTTAATTTTAAATTTGTTTGATATATATATTGAATTATCAGAACTCAATATTTTAGGTATCATTAGATTATATTTTTAGATTATTATCTCTTTATTTTATTTTTAAAATTTTAACAATCTTATTTTATTTTTATTTTGTTAGATAACTATAAATCCTTAATATGTAATTTGGTTAAGATGATGTTTTTTTTTTGGGTAATTTAATCAATAAAGTCGGTTTTAAACAAGAATATGGCGATATATTATTGGTTAACATTTTAACTATGAAATTTATGCAGAATATTTGTATTTTTAATTTAATTATATATTATTTATGTAAAAAATAAAATTGAAAAATAATTCAATCCCTCTCATTTCCAAAGTTGAACTAAACAAGATAGATTTTAACTATCCAAACAAACAATAAATATATATTTTCTCTTCTTTTCCTTCCCTTTACATATATTTATCCGCACTCCCCCAAAATACTAGCATACAAAAGAGTAAGATGATCGTAAACATTGACTTGTAATAAACTTATTAAGGGCCTTACGACTGGTTTAGTCTGAAATCGAACCAAAACTCTGGGCTCAAGAAATGGGGGGTGCGGCTGTAACCTAACCCACCAAATCTCAAGGCCCTTTAATATCAATCCCGGCCTTTCATTTGAAAATAGGGGCTGAGCCTGAAGACGTTATCCAAACCCAGTGCCTGCAAATATCAAACAAATCGTATGTACAACTATCTCTTCTTAATTCTGTTCTGTGTGGCTCTCTCTGCTTCTCGTTCTTTCGTTTCTCTTTTGTGTGTGCTCTTCCTCCGCATCCAAGTTTCTCTCTGAGCCAGGCTCTTTACACTTATGTTATTCTGATAGTATCACCACTTTTGCTTACTGAAATGCGGGCATCTCAAGTGTGTTATTATTATTTGTTAAGTTTATAGGTCCTGAGTTTGATTCGTTGGGCTGAATGAGCCTCCATGCCTTTACTAGGTACACTTTTTTTTTTTTATTTTCCCCATTGTTTTGCTTTGGTTTCCATAGATTTTATTGCTTCTGAAAGTTTATAAGAAGAAAAATTTCAGATTTTTGTTGTCGTGTTCAGCTTCAATTTGAATATTTGGAATTTGTATGGATTTTGTGTGGTTAGGGTGTTAATGATTTTTCTTGTTATTATTTTCCCCTGTTCTGGTTCACTTCATCTGAATAAATATGGATTGTTTTTCTTGTGTTTATGATTTTTTTTCACCAGCTTTCTGCTGAGAATTAACTACGAGCATCTTTATTGTGCTTGACTGCGTGAATAGATATTGCCAGCGCTCAACCTTCCTTGCAAGGTCCTCTGGTTCCAGTGAGGGTTCAAACCCTTTTTCATGGCCAACTGTTATCAAATCCATGGAAATCCTCTAAATTGCCAAAAAGGGTCAATTTTAGTGTGGGACACCTGGAGAATCCAAGTGGAAGACTTCAGATTAGGGCTGTTGCTACCCTTGAACCCAAGTGCTCTGTTCCAAAAGAAGACGAACCTAATAAATCACAGCTTGGTGGTGATTCAAGTCCTTCGTCAACTCGGCTTGAATCCTTGAAGTCCGGAGACTCAGATGAAGAACCGGACGAAAGAGAAAAGTTAAGACGGATGAGAATTTCTAAAGCAAATAAAGGAAACACACCATGGAATAAAGGCAGGAAGCACAGTGCCGGTAAATGACCTGGGTTCTTTGATCAGTCCCTTTCTATTTTAATTAGTGCATTCTTGACTTGTTACCATAAATGCATATATATTTGTCTGCAGAGACCCTTCAGCGGATAAGGGAGAGAACAAGGCTTGCAATGCAGAATCCTAAGGTGATGTCATGTAAGAATTTTTTATGTTATCACAGGGATTGAACTTTGTATGTTTTATTTGCGTAGCATGAAACCAAATATATCGGGAAACGCTTTTCCGGCAATTAGGTTATTATCTGGTACTTGTTAATTAACTGGTCCAAGCAATTCCTTTTACCATCATAATCCCATTATGGATGGATGATGGACTAATATCCATTTGGTTTGTGGACGCTAGTTAAGCATAGAAACCAAAAGTAAACAATTGATTTTGAATCTGAAGTTCATTACGGTTAGATCTATACTCCTAAAAGGCCCCTTCCATCTTTTTATTTTGTATGTTCTATGACTGCAATATTTCATTATAGATTTAAGAAGTGACATGAAACCTTCATAGCATAAAAGGGCTAGTTGCTGTAATTTTTCATCTTCCTTTGGCAGCTAAGTTGTTTGAAAGTCGGTTACTTTTTTACATTGTGGAATTGGGAATGTTTCTTTCTAATGACTTTATCATTTAGATCGTTTCTCGGGTAATATTTTCTGGTAAAACAAGGTAACCTTTGAGGAGAAAGCATTTCAAATAACTTTTCATTTTCTATAAAGAAAGGGAAACGAGTTACTTGAATGGGAGATTAATTGTGCTATCTTTTGAGTACTGAGATTACCTTACACAACTTGATATTTTCTTGATCGTATATCATCATATATAGTTGCTTCAGAGTTTCTTACTCTTAACGTAAATTTCACAATGCAGGTCAGAATGAAGTTGGTTAACCTTGGACATACTCAGAGGTGGGTACTTTGTTACTATGGTTTCGCTTTTTTTGATCTTCCTCTATTAGTTCTTGTCACTCCAGTCATTCAGAGTTCTGATATATGTTCTGAACCTTGTATTTCAGTTTTCAATTACCATATATCAAACTTCTAAAAGGTTTTTATGCATTTTTCTACCTTGTTAATATTTCATCATGATGATCCTACAGCAAAGAGACGAGAGAAAAAATTGGAACTGGAGTACGAATGGGATGGGAAAAGCGCCGTGAGAAGTTGATGGTGCAGGAAACTTGCCATTTTGAGTGGATGAACTTGATTGCTGAAGCTTCCAGGAAAGGCTATCTTGGTGAGGAAGAGCTACAGTGGGATTCATACAAGGTGCTAGATGAGCAATTGGCGAAGGAGTGGTTGGAAAGTGTTGAGCAAAGGAAAATGATGCCTAGACCAAAAGGTAGCAAGAGAGCACCAAAATCACTTGAACAAAGAAGGAAAATTGCAGCAGCCATTGCAGCCAAATGGGCTGATCCTGTAAGTGCCTTGCATAGCTTTTTTGCCTTCAGCGGTGAAATTATGGCATTGATAAAGATCAGAATTTTTTGGAGTTGAGTGTAAAATTGATATAATTGACACCCAAGTCTCAACCTTATGAAATATTAGTTCGTTGGATTCAATATGAACTCCATTGTTTAGCTAACCTTGGTTCCCCTCACCACCATGTAGCCACCTTCAGTTAACTGAATTGTTATGGACTGTAAGAATACCTAAAATCGACTCAATACAGCTGATGCAGTTCATACTGATTTTAATGCTGACAAGATATCCTTATAGCTTTGCATCTGAATGTTGGTTTTCATTTACTGCTATTTCCTGAATAGGATTACCGTGAGAGAGTTTGCTCTGGCTTGGCAAAATTTCATGGCATATCAGATGGAGCTGAAAGAAAACTGAAGAGGAAGCCAACAACTAGTTCCCAGTCTAGGCAGAGTCATTCAAAGAAGAAAGCTAATGAAACTAACTATTCTACTACTAGTGAGACTATAAGCCCAATCAAGCGGTTAAGGATGCGTAGAAGAAATAAACCACTCTATAAGGATCCTATGGCAAGTTCCAAGCTTGAGATGTTAAAGAACATCAGAGCACAAAGAGCTGCTGAAGAATTGAAGAAAACTGAAGCTGTTGAAGGAGCAAGGTTAGTCTTTGCTTATATTCTTCAAGTATATATCATGAGGACTATCTACGCTACCATGCATCATTCTATAGGTTGCTAAGTCACTGCATAACTTAATGATCACATGTGTGACACTGCAGACTTTTAATTGCTGAAGCTGAGAAGGCTGCAAAAGCCCTTGAGATTGCTGCAATGAAGAGCCCTGTTGCTCAAGCTTCACTCATTGAAACCAGAAAGCTTATAGCAGAAGCAATTCAATCAATCGAATCGATAGAGGGAGGATGTGTTACATCCAATGACAATGGTGGATATATTTCTGTTGATTCAGCTGAACCAGTTGGTCAGGTTGAGAAGAAAATGCAGTCAGAAAAAAGTACTTTGAGTCAATCCGACCAGAAGGAAGTGAATGGGAACCAATTCCTTTCATTAAGTAAGAACGAGGATTTCAATTTCCATAACTTCATGTTCCCAAGGATAGTGAACGGTGACAGTGATGAGCAACTTACTTCTCCAAGCTTGAATAATTATAGCTTATCAACCCTCGACTTTCAAAGTTTGTTTAAGGAGTCTGATTCACCAAAGCAATTCAACCAGTTGGCAACAAATAGGATTATCAATGGAACCAAAGTTGAGCTGAAGGACAATAACGTGGCTTCTAAAGCAGTTGCTGCTGTAACCAAGAAATGGGTCCATGGTAGGCTTGTTGAAGTGACTGAAGAAGCTTCATAAATATCATAAACTAAGACAGGGATCTTCATCTGAGCATCTTGAATATATTGAGCGATATACTGCAAATGTATTATTACGCGAGAGAGTCCAACAAGCTTTCAAGAATCGTCTTAGGTAATGCCACTGCCTTAGTGGAGTGGATACCCTATTATCAGCTATATATATAGATATTTAATGTTTGAAATTTACTCTGTTGTCAGCCTATATTTGACATTTGCAATAGGCTAAAAGCTTTTGTTTATTACTTCGGCACTTGAAGCACAGATGTATATTTCAGTACTTTATTCAAATTCTAATATTAAATTAGTCGTAGAAAAGGTAATACTGCCTAATATGTTACAATTATGAGTGTTGTGAACTTGAATCTGTAGGTTTCGAGTTTCTATGTTAATCTGTACTGTTTATATGCACATTCTCAAAGGCTGCCTGTTATGCAGGATTTATTGCTGGTACATGGACCAGGAAAATGAAATTACAACTTATAAAAGGGATGATAGAACCCTCCCCCCCCCCCCCCCCCAAAAAAAAATATCAACCATGGTAGTGTTTGTTTTTTAATACAAGCGCAGCTTCACTTGTTACAGTCAAGGTGGGTCTTCACTTGGGAATCGATCTTTTTCTCCACCTCTTTCTTCCTGATCTTTTTTAACTTTTTTCCCTTTCTTGATATCCCGTTCCACTTCCTCCTCCTACCAAAATTTCGGCGCCTTGTCATAAATACGTTCCACAACTAACGACTGTTATTTAGCAAGGTTTGGTAGATTAATAAAAGCATAAATAGAATAAAGGGACTTACCTGGATCTTTCAATTAATAGGCCGCCATGGACAGCAGCTCGGTCTGATCTTTTGAGGGTAAAGAAGCGCAATCCACCTTGTTCCTGCTTTTGCTTCCACACCTCTCTCCACCATCTACTATTAGCCCCAAGCCTGCCTTCATTTACTATAATTACAAATTTCCTCAACCTCAAAACTTGTTTCCTCCTGCCCCTGCCATATTTGCATCTTTTTAACTCTTCATGTTCCAATAACTCATTGCCCCACGTGCAAAGACAGACGTTATGTCACGTTTTATGCTTTGCTACGCGGCTCTCTCTCTCCCTCTTTCCGAGGTGGTGCGGGGCGGTGGAAAATATTTTGAAATGTCGTTGATAAAAACTATTAATATGGTTAATCAAGAATAAGGTAGTATTGCTGAAGCACTAACTGAATTAATGAAAAGAAAAGAAAAGAAATCAATAATTAACATGCGTTGATCCAAAGACGTGGGTGGAGTATTATAGAAGGCTTGGGAGAAGTAGGGTCGACAGAGAATGTGTTAGACGATGTACCGGTGCATGTGTATGGGGTTTGGAGAGATATTCAAGGGGAATACTTGTGGTATCTTCATTTGATTGATAGGTTTTCATTTGATGTAAATCTTTCTTTAGGCTTACTATGTGACTTGATGTGAGTAATAGGGTATATTGACAGGAGCCACAATCTTTTGTTAGGGGGTTTTGCTTGGTGCAGCCATGGTCTCATAGGTATGGTGTTCGGTGATGCTCACTTCCTGGTGAAGATTTACCTAATGGAGTATGTGCAACTCAAGTGGTTGTGTAATTACTAAAAAGGTATATATGTTATAAGGTCTAGGTTCAATCCCATCAAAAAGTAAATGTCGAGATTTTATTGGTGGGTAACCATGTGTGTTTAAATAGTTCATCTTATCTCGTATTTTTGCACTGTACAATCGCTATTTTTTTAGTTCACGCTTCTTCAAACACCCAAACTTTTGATAAAATCGGAAAATAAAATTCTCCATCGAAAATAATAAAAGATGTGTTGAGAGATATGCTGGCTGGCATTTTACAAACTCCTACCAAAGAGTTGACCTTAGACACTAAACCCTCATCAAAATTGACAGATAAAACTCCATAAAAGATAATACCAACTCATTGAAAGATTCACCAGCTTTCAAATGAAACACGTGGCATACGCTTCCCTCAACAAGGAGGAAACATTCCGCTCAAATAATGGGTGGGCAAGGCAGTATCTAAACGTTGTCTAGTTCCTTTGTTGTTGGATCGTTTAATATGTAACCTCTTTGGCAGTTGAAATCTTTTCCTGACAAGAAAAAGACTATTTTGTCCACTAGCAAGGTTAAAACCTCTGTCAAACATCTCATTCTTTTGGAACTTGTTCCGCTCATTGCAGGCTTTCCAGGTGGATCCAATGTTTCCTAGAGTTGGATACTTTTTTGGAAGAGACGCTAGTATCTGTATACTACATTTCTAATGTTCGAATCCAACAGTTTAGCATAAACCTTTGTAAAGATTGGTTCCTTGACGGTATTTAGGAAATTTAAATTCAAGTTAGCTTTACTTCATTCAGCTACCTGCTGAGTACGTTCTTATTTCCACTGGTAACAGTGTTTATAGTTTAATTAATTGATAAAAGTATTTTTAGTTAATTAGTTGATGTTTTAGTAAAGTAAAAATCAATGTCTATATATTGAACATTAGTATATATATAGGGAAGTGTAAAATCCACATTAAAGCAACTCAAATTCATAAAAAGAAACAGCACTGAATATCTATTCCAATACATTGAAAAAGGTACATATGTTTTGGTTTGAATGTAGAACATGTCTTTAGGAGTTGGGAGAGCTAAAACCTGGTCAATTGTAAACCATGTATTTGGGAGTTGCACTGAACTTTTGATAACCTTTGATCACTTTGTTCACAGCATCAAGGAAGTCTTTCTCTGTCACAGTTTTTCTCCGAGCCCGAATGGCATACATTCCAGCCTCTGTGCACACGCTTCTTATGTCAGCTCCTGCAGGAGGGCAAAAACCATAAAATCTCAGGACCACTACGAGTTAAACAAAAGTTGATAAGTAAAATCAAATAAAACAAGGAACACCAAAAGATGACCCTACCAGTGGAATTAGGACAAAGCCTGGCTAAAAGCTCAAATCTAATGTCACGCTCACAATTCATCGTTCTTGTGTGAATTTTGAATATTTGTGTCCGACTCTCCAAATCAGGAAGACCAAACTCGACCTTGCGATCCAAACGTCCAGGACGTAATAATGCAGGATCTAGTGTGTCTGGCCTGAAAAAAGAAAAAAAAGACCAAAATGGCAAAAAAATCATATTCTCTATATATTCAAACACTTGTACAATTAATCAAATAAAACTTTCAGCGAAGATTATTAGCTTAAATCCTGGTTGGAATGGCATAAAGATGCAAATATTTCTGAATGTTTCACAAAACAAAAAGATGCGAAGAGGGGTGAAATTATAGGTTGCAACTTTAACCTGTTTGTTGCCATCAGGACTTTGATGTTTCCACGAGCATCAAAGCCATCAAGCTGGTTAACAATCTCAAGCATAGTACGCTGAACCTCATTGTCTCCCCCCACACCATCATCAAAGCGTGCACCCCCGATGGCATCAACTTCATCAAAGAATACAATGCACGCTTTCTTTGAACGTGCCATCTGCAGCAGATATCATCTTAGTTTACTATTGGCAACAGGGAAAGGTAATCTATAATAACTTCAACGGATAACTTAAACAATGAAACTTAGCAGGTTATAACCTGAAACAACTCTCGAACCATTCTAGCTCCTTCACCAACATACTTCTGAACCAGCTCACTTCCAATAACACGAATGAAGCAAGCATCAGTTCTGTTTGCAACAGCTCTAGCAAGAAGTGTCTTGCCAGTTCCAGGAGGACCATAGCAAAGAACACCCTTAGGAGGATCAATTCCGAGCTTCACAAATTTCTCTGGATGAAGCATGGGTAATTCAACAACCTAAAAGAACCAAGCTCATCAATCAATACATGTTGGACCTTAATTCTAACTTACAAGAAAAGTACAAATAATAGTTTTCTATGTGTGCTTGTTGTATATATTAACATAAAGAAGACCAGACATACTTCTCGCATCTTTTCAATCTGTTCCTTACATCCACCAACATCATTATATGTCACATCTGGTTTCTCTTCCACTGTCATCATGGTCACACTTGGGTCAATTTTAGGAGGCAAGGGAATCTGTATCTGATATTTATTGCGATCAACCCTGCGAAGGCACAAGAACAGTCAACTAATCGGTAATGAGAAGCAAAGATAAACACATACATGTACGTAAAAAAAAAACAGAGTTCTCTTCCAGAAAGAAAATTGAAGGTAAAAGTGAAATATCATAAAAGCATGACAATTAAAATGTTACTGCTATTTTTTTAGGAAAAAAGAAACTTATTAGCACAACAAAATGAGGTGAGGATATGTAACAAACTAGGTGGCAATGACTGTATGATGATCACTCCTGGTTACAGCACTTGGCACCATGAAATCTAGAAAAAGGTTACAATCAGGGAAAACTAATAATGGTTCAAAATAAATCAAATCCAGGGTTGGAGTTGTCTTGGGGTTTTCTATGTGCACCCTAATAGTGGAAACAAACAAATAACCCAGAAAGCTAAAAAGGTTACAAAAAGAGGCAACAAGAAAAGGCAGAGGTGAAATAAATTTACAGGATGCAAAACCTTAGGTAACATGTAAACTGTGAAATACACATGCACAGTAACAAGAATTCATGCCTGAAATCTTTTAGTACCAAATAGAAAACTTACCCAACACGCATGCCTTCTTCTATATCAGTGGGGGAAACTTTGTCGCCCAGCCCAACAACAAACTGCATTAGACACCATATGAATATCGGACAAAGAAAAATCAAGTCAATGTCCATCTTCTGACAATGAAGCAATTTAACTTAGAATATATAAGTTCAATCACCCAAATTGGTAAACATGAAACTTGGAGTCTTAAATTACATACCTTGGCAATTTGCTTAACATTGATAACATACTTGGCATCTTCTGTGTTTGGATTAATTATCTTTGTGCATCTTGCCACCTAGATGAAAAATGCGAAATGACTCAAAACAAGTAACATAAATACAGAATTTTTTTCCCTTTTAGTAAAAATAAAAACCTGAAGTGGTTGCTCCTCCTGCATCATTTGCTTGTCAGAGACAAGGTCCCACTGGCTGGGTGCAGCTAGCCCAGTGTCTGACTCCTTGATGCCTATTTTACAATGTATACCAGCATATTAAACAGGAATACATTAAGAACAGACCTAACTTTTAACAAATTAGTTAATAGTGGCAAATAAATAATACTTTGAAACTTGACATTTGGGTGACTGACTAAATAATTTAAGTTTAGGATAACTCAATAGCTTAGTGTGACAATAACAGCTAATGCTATAGACAGAAAGCAGAACGAAAGGTAGAGAGATTGTACAAATGTGCCAATGGCATAAGGGAAGCTTTTCCAATTCAAAACTGGTTAGATACTGCAAATTATGGAATTTAGAGACAAGAAGGTTGTATATTTCCCAGGCAGCTAGCTTACGCTTGATCTACATTAACCGTTTGCGCAGATTATTACATGGAAATATAAACTACTATAACATTTATAGACCCCCCCCCCTTTTTTTCTTTTCGGGCAAAGATGCATATAATACACAGAAATGTATCTTATTGCATTCAAGATGCTGTAAAGAAAAACATCAAAAACAAGCCAAAATATATGCCTAAACATAATCCTATGTCTAACTCCAAATAATACGTGAAAACAGAAAAATAAAGCCAGCAAATGGCTTCGTAAACATAAGCACTAGAAAAAGTAGAAACACATACCACATAAATCGTTTACTTTCTTTGCCATCTCCTTGATCTCCTTTTCAACTTTCTTTATGCTGGTTGAATAAGGTCCTAATCCCTGCCAGGAAAAAAAAAAGGAGTTTCTATTATAGCCGCCCAAAAATCAATACAGATAAAAACCAAAAAAAAAAAAAGAAGAAGGAAAGATCAAAGATGTCTTATTTATAAACCCTAGAAATTGAGGTTAATGTTGGGAGAATATCTCAAAAAAACAGGTAAAATACTAAATTAAATGATCAACGCCACTAAGCAAAGTTCAACAACTGAAATAGATCTAACAGGTGAATTAAAGAAGAAAAATGATAGAAGGGGGGGGGAATAGAGGTAATCACATAGGTTTTGAGAAGGGCGATATCATCTTCGTCGAGAGGTCGTGGGTTTTTCTCGTCCTTGATCTCGTCTTCTGGTTCTGGTGCCATCTTTGGATCTCTCTTTTTCTTCTACCTCTTTGCTTCACCAGAGAAATCAGAAACTGAGAAAAAAGAAAGTAGACCAAAAATACCACTAAAATACTTGCGGTTCTATTTCTGAATATAAGTTGTATGTATAATAATATATAATATATTTATATATGAGAAATTATTTTATCTATCTATTTAAAATATTATGCTCTCTTCCTAATTATTTAATGATATTTTACATGTCATTAACATATAATTTTAGTAAATTTTTTATCTTAAATTTCAAATTTCAAACCTAAATCTTACACTCTAAATCTTAAATCTCAAACCCTCAACCTTGAATTTAAATTTAAATCTGAACCCCGAATTTTAAATCCTGAATTTGAAGTTTAATATTTAGGGTTCAAGATAAAAAAAATTATAAATATTATGTGACAATGACATAAAAAATTTATTAAAATATTATTAAATAATTAGGAATGGATTATGAATAATATAATAGGAGAGTCCTAAATAAATTTTTATTTATATATATTCACTTTATACATATATAAATTTACTTTTAAAATTCTTTAAAAAAAATCACTTTTAAAATTACGATAGTGATTATGATATATAAAATGGACTGTGTATTTTTAGTTAAAAAATGCTATATCATTCAGTTAAAACATGGTTAAAAATTTTTATTTAAAAATTAATAAATTTTGTTTTAATATATTTCTCTTTTTCACATTTTTTTATAAAATTTATAAAAATAATATAAAACTAGGAATAAATTCGTAAATAGTGAGACTCAATTTTATCATTTAATATATACATAATTTTTTATAAATATGTTTTTATATAATTTTTCCAATGTAACAGTAAAAATTTAGTTTAAGATTTAAAAAATATTTAAATTGTTTAGTAATATTTTAAAAGTGTTGTAAAAAATTAAAATAATCTTTTAGACAATAATGGGCTCACTATATCGTTAAGTTCAACATGAATAAAAAGGTTTATTCAGATTTAAATTATTCATGTGCAGATCTTTTTTATAACTACAATTTTTTTATATAATTATTTTGATATATTTCAATTATTAATGTGATTCTACTTAGTAATATTTTATTCTACTTATAGTGTATTTGAGTGCATATCATTTATGATTGTAAGTGTAATTTGAAAAAGAAAAAAAAAAAGAAGATAAAAAGGATTTCGATTCATGGGTGCCACTTGTATTGTCCATGAGCCGAGAACTTATAAAAGGAGTTTGCTCCATGGGGCGACCTGGCCCGATGAATAAAATGATTCAAAAATATTTTTATTTAAATTTGATTATAAAAATATATAAATACATATAAATTATATAATGTGTTTTTTTTAATTATTTTCAAACAATAATATGTGCTTTTTGAGCAGACCTGGCCGGGCTCAGTCTCAGGCCTGGAATTTTTTAAAATCGGGCCGGGCACTTAACTGCCCCTGGTAGTACTGTATTGCAACATATTACAAAATGCTAGCTTGAAACTGGAGCTAAAGCTAGGGGGAATTTATATGGTAATCTTGCAATCAAATAAAAACATTCAACATGATTACATTCAAAATGCAAGGCCACTACAGTACAGCAATCTAAGACATGTAGTCATGTTGTTCATCAGTGTTGTTGGTTCGTGGAGATGCGCCTTGGTCTGTCCCTATTGTTCTCTTACTCATGTTAGCTCGCTGCACTAGTCGAACCAATGCTTGAACCACTTCCGACATAGGTGGCCGAAACTCAGGCTCCGACTGCCCCAAAGAAGATCATTAAAAGGATCAGTTCAGTACTTCAGCAGTGCATTTGTTTTACAAGTTGTTTTCAGTTTCCATACAGTTTAGAATCTGGACATTTATGTTCGAGTTCGTGTTTTGGCAGTATATCTTTTCTCTTTCTATATGTTACAAAATTTTGACTGCTTCATGAACACCAAGCTGATGCACACACTTCATCGAAGATTCAACATGGTGAAACAAGAAAAAGGAGACAAGTCTTGAACCGAGATATTACCTGGACACAAAGAGCAATCACATCGGCAAAACGAGACAGAGATTTAATCGGGTAAAGCCCTTTAAGTGCTGGGTCAACCATCTTAGACAGAGCGTCAATATCATGGAGCTGAGGTGTTGCCCATCGAACCAAAGATTGCTCTACTCTTGGCCTCGTGCTGTTAAGAACACCCGCATGTTGGTAAGAATCATATGGCGGATTAACAGGATGTTAATACATTAAATGACAAAATACCCGGTTCCCTCACCTATCAAACGGCTTACGTCCAGTGAGAAGTTCTAACATAACCACTCCAAAACTGTAAACATCGCTCTTGAGAGAGTACTGACTAGACATAGTAACCTCTGGTGCACAGTATCCGGATCCCACGTCATCACGATTCAGTAACTGCATATCAAAAGCAGAGAGTCTCATTATTCCATTAAGTGTGCCAGTGAAGACTTATGCACTTGAGCATACATTGTTTGTCTCGTATCCAGAGACATAAATGATAATGTTCAATGAAAATGAAACTTATCAGTTCATACAACAGTAGTAAATCCTACAATACACAAAAATCACCTGATCTGCATTGGGAATAAAGGTTGCCAAGCCCGAGTCTGAAAGGTGAGGATTGAGCTCAGCATCAAGTAAGATGTTGGCTGACTTGATATTTTTATGAACAACAGACGGTGAGCAAACTTCATGAAGGTACCTGGAAAAGAAAATATCCTTTTATGAATTCGAAGTGATAGATTGCAACTCCTTCCATTTGCAGTTATGATCCCCATTCTTGATAATAACTTACTCTAGTGCACGTGCAGTCCCCAGTGCAATTTTGACACGGGAGTTCCAAATCAATGGCTTGCTGAACTCATCTGATATATGCAGGAAGTCATGAAGAGAGCCATTTTGTTGGAACTCGTAGACAAGCAGGTGCTGTCCATGCACGGAACAATAGCCAACCAGCTCTGTTACATTTGTGTGATGCAGCTGGGAGATATTTGAAACCATCTCTATAAATTCATCAGACATTTCACTGGAAAGCACTGTAGAATCTATTTTCTTCACGGCAAGAACCTATGGCAGTATATAAACACAAGTTGGCATATAGGTGAGTACTGAGTAGAGCATTTTTAAAGTGATTAAGTAAAATGTTGCAGTATGGAGATCAGCAACAATGGCATCTGTAGCATTAACGGCGGTAAGGGGATATGTCTTACTGAAGATAATCATATACAACACTCAAAGGACACAACTAGAAAAAAGAAGTGAGACAGACAAGATTAATGTGTGCTGATGGAAAGAGAATTTCTCAGGTTGGAGAATGAAGTGAAACAGAAGCCACCATAAAAAAATTTAAGCACGGATTATGCCCATTTATGTTGACATAAATATAGATTTTCTAGTAAGATTCTACCTCGCCATCATCAAATTGAGCTCGATAAACGCGTCCAAAAGTCCCTTCACCAAGAAGATTTTCAAAACTGAAACTGCCCGTAGCCATCTGGAGGTCTGCTATTGAATATGTCGTAACATTTGTGGGAGCTGTGACAGCTTTCTTAACATCAACGGGCTTTACAGAAAAGTCTTCTTCATCAAATGATTTGTGACGGTCAGCAGGTGGGGGTCGAAGGTTTATTGAAGCAGGTATTTCAAACGACTTGGTGTCAAGTGAAGCAGAAGAGTGAGAAGACCGAATGGATTTAATTTCTGCAATACAACTTTAAGCATAAGAAACAGATCAAAAGCACTAAACAAGTGTTTGGTTTTTTTTTTTTTTTAAATCACAAAGTTCGTAATATATTTCTTGCTGTCTGAAGTAGCATTTCAATGTGACAAAATAAAAAACATTTTGCCAACATCAAGTACCATCAAATCATGGAGTCAACAAGGGAATTTTCATTGATGCATATGTTCTTATAAAATAGCAATTGTTTTATGTTATAGGTTCCCCATTTTTCTATTATCTTGGGCGCACACGCTGCATATTTCATGCTTCATATGGAGTCTAAAGTTACAATACCAAGGTCATAAGTTCTGAAATGAAATCCTTATATGTTCTTAAGAGATTAATAACTACAAAAACAAAGGTTGTATCTGTCTCAGCCAAAATGAAACACTCACAAAACCTATTCCTTAAGAAATCCAAAGCAGTAGCATTATTTCCAACACGGACAAAACAGTAAAAACAGGTATATGGTGACACTCAACTGGCCACCATGTGGAATTGCAGATGAATTATGAATGTTACCTTGCACTTCCTTAGAAGCTAGAGGAGCAAAAGATTGATTATCGGGCTTTTCAACATCTGAGGATGACCTCCTGGATCTTCTCTTCACCAGAGAGAATGCTAGTATAGCACCAACAATGAGGATAGATATAACTATTCCTGCTATGCCTCCACCTCCAATCCCTGATTTGCTGCTACTCCCACTAGGGCTGCTACTGGAACCACCATCTGGTGGTGAACTATTGCTGTTAGATTCGTGCTTTCGGTTGTTTCTAGTGGCTTTAGGGGTACCAGGTGGAGGTGGGGGTGCAGGCCCCGAGCTCCATGAATTACCGTCCGATCTGTCATGGGGATTATTCAGATTGAAACTGCAAGGAACTTTCTTTGACACAAAAATAGAAATACAGCACTTGATAATGAAACCAATGCTTACTGCAAATCGATACTTTTCAATTGATCAGGTATCCAGCCAGTAAAATGGTTATTGGAAACATACCTGACAGACATAAAAATAACCATCACCGACAGCAGCATTACAAGGTCAATAACATTATAAAGAAAAGAATACAATGTGCTAGCACATCTAAACTGATGTGATTACTCACAGATTATCAAGGGGAAGATTGGCAAGGACATTAATAGTGCCAGTAAACTGGTTGTTTTGCAAGTACCTACAAAAGGGTAGATAATACATATTCAAGAAAATCCACCAGATATACTTGTTCCATAAAAGATTATTCCTCTAATACTTACATAGACTTCATACTAGTAAGATTCTTAAAACTCTGAGGGAGAGCATCAGTTAGAGAATTGAAAGAGAGATCCCTGAAGCAAATAATAACGATAACTGTTAACTTGGTCCTTCAGTTAAATTAGCTTAAAGACAGGCATCTATTAAAAACTATATAATCAGACCGATGGTAGGAACATCTTACAGTGTGGAGAGAGAAGAGAGTGGTCCAAACATGTCATTTAATTGGTACTGTAACTGGTTATGGCTAAGATTTCTGCATTTCCAGAAATAGAAAAGAAAAAAGACAGTGTAAGAGTTTAAATGTATAGGGACCTTGTGTGAAGAAATGAACAATTGGAACATTACTTACAAATATTGAAGAGAATGCATCTGATTGATGGAATAAGGGACGCTTCCAGTAAATTGATTATATGCAAGATTGCTGCAGACAAATGAATATATAAGATAAAAATTACTAAAATGTCAGAAATGAAACATCAATAAGGGTAAAGGAACTAAATGCACATATGAAACATACAATCGCGTCAAGTTCAAAGGAATATTATACGGTATATCGCCTGCAAGATTGTTATGGCTCAAGTCCCTGCAGATTTTGTCAAATATCAGTTTGAAGACAATATGCATATTTTGTCATATATATATATATATAAACAACCCACTATTGATGATCTTACAGTTCCTTCAGTGACGTTAAACTTTGAAGGCTGTAACCCATTGACCCAGAAAGTCCAAGATTTGACAGTTTACTGATAAACAGAACAGTAGAAGAACATACTATAGTTAGCACTAGCATGGAGGGCAAAATATCTTAAAGGAAAACAGGGAATACAGAAGATCACATTTCAGTGACACGCTGGCCTGAGCAAGTAACACCTTTCCACGGCTGCCCGCATGGATCACCATTGTTAGCAGTCCACCCCGTTAGCTGCTGTGGTGAATTTAAACTGCTGAACATAACCCCCAGCGCAGAAGCTGCACATCAAACATCGGACTAACAGGATGAGTAACCCATGGAGAGAATTTCTAATTACAAATCTTAAATTCTTCCACACTCTACTGTAAAAGCTCAACGAAAACAACACATATACCATAATCACTCGTAAGTTTGTTTTAACATTGTTACTAATCCACCAAGTAAGTAGTACATAGCAGTTCCACAAAGAATAACCAAAAAGAGCATAAATTTCTCTAGAAATCTATCAAGTTATGAATTGAAATGACAAATGAAAAACCAAACTTTCCTCATCTCATAACTTATCTCCATATTCTACAAGTACCCACCTTTGAAAAGCAATATCAAAATTTTATAAACAGCACTAACAAAGTTAAAAAGGAAATGCAATCAAGGAAGTCTATTTGAAGCTACAAGCAGCTCAAATCAGAAATTTACCAGGAAACTGTAAGCATATGCAGAATCTATAAATATATGCAGAATAAGGCAAAAAAGCAACGCAAAGCAACACTAACCATCTCCTTGATCTGTTGCACCATCGGAACATCTGGGCTTAAACCCCAAAATGCAGACTGTAAACAGTGCCAAAACCAAACCTTTTCTCCACTTCATCATCTCTCCCTAAACTGGCTACTTCCCAGAAACCAGAAATGGTTTTGGTCTAAGACCCTTTTTCCTTATCCTTCCTATTTTATTAAAAAAATTATCTTTTTTTTATGCTACAGATTTTATACTCATTTAGCCATACCTATAAGAACAAGTTGCAAGCACGATTTGCCAGAAGAATCCCAAGCCACGGCGACGCTTATGCGTTTACATTCCCTAAACCAATACCATTAATAATAAATTAAACATGCACAACACAGATTTCCATTTTTTGTAAAATGGGTTTTTTTTTGTTCTTTCTTACGTGACTGACACTGTTGAGAAAACGAAAAAGTAAAGAGATGATCACGCTTTGGTAGGTGTAAACGGCTTAGCTAAATACTCTGTTCTTTCATCACCTAATAATAAAATAACAGCCGTAGCTTTCACAAGGCATACACGTGTTTGGCTTTAGGATTTATTTTATTTGTGTTATCATACTTATACAGTAGTTGGGATCAAAGAGATGACCCCAGCACACACTCTATTTCGTAAGAATCAGGGAAAAAAAAAAAAAAACTCATAATAATAAATTGCTGTATTGAATGTGTGATAAAATAATTAAATAAACACGTTTGGTTTTAATAATAGTTGAAAGTGGAAAGTATAGTGCATGATTTGTCTATGCCATTACCATCCCATTTTGACAAAATAATATATCATGGGTTCGCAAATTTCTCAGGTTTGGGTTTGGTTTTAATAGTTTCTGAGAGTGTTTTCAAGTTTAGGCAGAGATTCTTGAATGATTAAGATTTGGTTTGAAGATGAGCGAATGATGCCAAAACTGTTTGACATTACTGGATTGTGTTTGTGCGACAGTCACTGTCAGATGAGGTAAAAAGGTAGCAGATTCTAATCTACACTGTTAGCATTTGCAAATTCCTTTTTTTTTCCCCTAAATAAAAGACAATGTATTGGTGTTTATTAGGACTGAACTGTGAATCTAAAAAAAATACAAGTTGGAGTTAGTTTATATCTATATATCAGGGTAGTTAAACTAAATATGGTTGGAAGAGCAATATTGAAGAATTATTAATATTATTTTTTTAAAGAGGTCCATGGATAGTAGAATATTTAATATTTGAGATATTGTTTTATTAATTTGATTATTATATTTATTATATTCAAAATATTTAAAGCGGATTCAAATAGAAATTTTTAGATATCTCATATTTTTTATTGGAATTTAAATTTAAATAATAAGTAGATAATAAATGAAGTTTAAATTTTAGGGATAATTGATTAAATAAGTGAAGAGTTTTTTAAATAAAAAAAATGTGTTTCTAGCTCTAATAGAGGGATGTAATTCGATTGAATTTAAGTAGATAATCAAAATTTAAAAAAAAAAAAAAATCTGGACTCCCCACGTAAGACAACAAATTCCCTAAACAGCCGACACATGAGATAAATATGCAAAAGAAAAAACAAAACTGTGCTATTACACATGGCCCAACCCAATAAAATAAAAGATTATGGTATGTCACCTTTTATTTTATTTTTCTATAAAAGTTTGACACTTTTTTTTCAATTTATTTTTCAACTTAAAAAAATTCATAATTTGGTAAAATTCATAATTTGGTATCTGATTTGATGGGATAGATTTAAAGTTTTTATTTTTTATTTTTAAATTTAAAAAGAAACATATGTTGAAAAATAACCCTGAAAGATTTATAAGGAAAATGAAACCCTTTGTTGTATTTGAAAGGCAATAAAAAAAATAAGTAAGAACATTTCCCTCTTCTCATTTTAGCTTTGTTTTTATCTAAAATTAAACACGAATTATATGGAATTAACAACTAACGGAACAAAAATAATTTTTTATGGAAAAGTAAAAAAGAAAGGGTTTTGAGGTTGCTACTCTATCATTAATCTCAACCATTTCTATGGTTGCATTTTAACTTGCCTAATTTACATAAATGCTTTAATGAAAACATTATTTCATCAACCTTCTAATTTGGTGACACACTGAAAATGTTTGCACTAACATCCCAATATCCTAATATCGTCATACCACCTTTAAACAGGTAATTATTGGTGGGGACTGCGGGGTTTTATAGATTTCTTTTTAAAAAAAGAATTATAGATCATTAAAAGTAAAAAAGTAGTCCCTTTTTTCTGCTTTATACACCCCAAGTTGAAATTGTTTACGGTATAATTTAAGTAATTCTAGGTTTTATTAGTGATAATTAAGGGGGAAAGCACAAACGTGTTTGTTTAATGGTGCATATTTATAAAAATAATAATAATTGACTAATTTGAAAATATGACTTAAAATACTAGTTACTGATTAAAGTTTACTTTATAATATTTTTGGATTTTGTAGTATCATTGCATTAAATTATGTATGGAAAGGAATGAACGATTCAATAGGTCAGTCTGATAGCACCCATAAATAAACAAACAAAGGGAGATCATCATTTACATCATTAATTATTTCCACCTTTTTATATAATTTTTTATTAATTTTTTTAAATCACAGAAAGCACTAATTTTCTTTTAAATTAAATAAAAACAATACATGCTAGAAATTTTAAAAAGTTTTAATTTAACATTAACCAAGCTCACAAGTACAGTTTAGCAATATTAAAGAAAACATATTAATTAATTGAGCGGAAATGCGGGATATAATACGATAATAAAATAGAAATGCAGACAATGGTAGGAGATATGGAGTTGTCAGAAAAAAGAGACAACCCGCAAAGATGGTGCGGTCCACGCCATGTGGCGTTGTTGATAGCAACCTTGTCTTTCAGATACTGAGTTTCTAAATCCTCCGCTTACTCTACTCTCAACTTCTGTCGGTGACTGTTGCCATTTCCTTTATTATTATTATTTTGTTAAAATAAAATTTAATTTTGTATAACCATTTACTAGTATTAAAAAAAATTTCAAAAAAATTTAGGTTTTTAAGGGTTTTTTTTTTTTAATATAGAATTAGAGGTGTTCATGAGTTCAGTCGGTTTTAGGCTCAATAAAAATTTTAGACCCGTTTGTTAGGCCTAAGTTCGACCCAACCCAAAAAGTAGGCTTAAAATTTTTGTCCAAGTCCGACCTAAATAAAAATACAAAAAACTCGAGCCCGCCTATATTAATTTTTTATATAATTTTAAAAAAATTATAATATAGCAAAAATACTAAAAACATTAAAATAAATACTTTCCAACAAATTGAAAATAAATTAAAAAATTTATATGTATACTTAAATAATATTAAGATAAATGTAACTTAACAAACAAATGTGAAAAATAGTAACAGAATTAACAATAAGATACGAATTATACAATATCCCAAGAATAACAAAAATAATAATAATATAACTGTGAAATGGGAGCAAAATAATGAAAAAAAAGAAAATAATAAAAAAAGGAATAGTTTTTTTTTTATTTTCATATTCGGGCCAGGCCATGAAAGCCTTACTCGAGACCCAACTCATTCTCTAAGCAGGTCTTATTTTTTTATCCAAGTGTAATGGCCTAAATTCAAGATTATCGGAATAATGGTTTCGCAACCATAAATCCAATTTAAATAGAAATTTATTTCAATATATTTGCATGAATATTTATATGATAGGAAATATTTTTATAAATATTTATAAAATGTTAGTAATGTGGTATTAAATTTTCGTTAGAAAATTTTATCGTTTGGGTAGGAAATTAAATGAAAAGGACTAGATTGAAATGAAAGTAAAAGTTAAATTATAGATTAAAAAAATTATGAAGGACCAAAATGGAAATTATGCCATTTTGTAAAGTTGAGGCGGTGTATTGATGAAAATCTGAGATTTTTTTAAGTATATTATTATATATTATATTATTATATTATTATATTATATATATATATATAAAGAAAGGAGAAAAGAAACAAAAGGATAAAACAAAGGAAGAACAGAGAGCAAACTTGAAGGAAAGAAGAGAAAAGAGAGAAAAAAAAAAGGGAAAATTTAAGTTTGAAGCTTGGAGTTTAGTTTGGTAAGTTAATTTAATCCTTTTCTTTTAATTTTGATGCTTTATAAGTTTTAGAACAAAGTTTTGATGAATTTAAGTTGAATTTTTTGAAGTTTTAGAGTTTTTGAATATAGCATATGATGAATAAAATGATGGATTAGTGGTTTAATTGAAAGAATTTGAAGTTAGAATTGGATAAAGGACTTAATTGCAAAACAAGCTATAAGAAAACAGTTTTGGGACAGCAGCAGTAGAGTAAGTTTGAAAATTCACCAAAAATCGTAGAAGTGGAATTAGAAGTTGAGTGGGATATGAAATTAAAGCTTATTGAGTCTATTTTCATATGAAAGAAACACGAAAAGAAAAGAAGTTCTTTATTTTGAGATATTTAGATTTTTGTAAGACTGGTTCAGAATGAATTCGGGTTCCCCTGTTTTGAATTTAGAAAATCATAAAAAATTGAAGAAAAATAATTAGGGGCTTAAATTTATATTTTTAGAATCCTGAATGAGTCTATTTTCTATATAAATAAATGGGAACATCATCTGAATCCTGTATGAAGAGATAACTAATTTTTAGTGAAGAAGGGTCAGAACTGTTAAACAGCAGAACAGGGGTAACTTTAAAGAATAAAATGTACTTATTGGCTAAACCAAAAATTATGAAACTTTTATGGGAAGAATATATGTGAGTCTAGTTTTAGGGAAAATTAACGGTTCTTCATTTGGAGCTCTGTAACTCGAGAAATAAATAATTTAGTGACTGTGACTCAACTAGACAGCTTTGAATAAGCTAAAAATAATAATAGAATTATAGAAAATGCTACATGTGAACATGAAATGTATTGAATTGATGATTGAATTTATTTATTTAGATCCGGAAAACTCAAATACGAAGCTAGATCGAGGAAAGGAAAAATTCCCGGATTAGTAGATTTTGTAAACGAACTAGTATCGAGGTAAGTTCGTGTAACTTGAATTATATTCTTAAATGTTTGAAATGTATGTTATTGATATGAATATGATTTGAATGTCCATTTTATGAAATTTGATGAAACATTGATATATTTGATAAAAAGGGGAAAGAAATCCCGGTTGAATGAAAGGAAAATTCGATGGATCTCTGAAAAGTAATTGACGGTGAAAAAGGATCTAGCCCGGACGGGTGATCCTATCCTGATATAGCCCTCCCGAAGAATATGTGAAAAATGGATTTAGCCAGAACGGGTAATCCGAATTAGGGTCTGAATTTAGCCTGGACTGGTAATTCAGATCCAAGCTCATTAGAGTAATTGTCGTTGCAGGGGATTTAGCCTGGACTGGTAATCCCGACAATACTCTATGAGTTTATATTACAGGGGATTTAGCCTGGACTGGTAATCTCGCTGTAAAGATGAGGTTCGCGGGAGTGTGCTCTCTGAAATGAAAATGTGCGCACATGAATATGAATTGACGGACCCGGATTCGTACACAAAAGTGTACCTCTGAGAATCCATCGAAATTCCGAGTAATTCAACGGGATAAATATGGAAAAATAACAAGGAAATGGAAATCATGATATTGATGAGCTCATCAATCATGGCGTGTATATTATTGATATATGGAAATTAATGGACTAACTTGGATGTTGAGCTTGTGAATGTTAGGGTAATAATGCATTGAGTGAGTATATGAATGTTTATTGCTTGTATTGAAAATACTAGGTAAGTATAATTCTTGTTACATGGGCTTACTAAGCACAAAGTGCTTACTCTATTTCCTTTTTCCCTGTTTTGTAGTGTTAAGAGCTCGGAGGTCGAATCGGTAGGAGACTCATCACACTATCAACCCCAATATTTCGGTATTTTAAGAAACTTTATTTTAGAAATCAATGGCATGTATAAGCTAATAAAATAGATGTTAATATGAAATGAATGTAAGGTCAGCCATTGGTATGGCCTAGGTATTAAAGTTATCTTATAAATATGCATGAATTATTTTGAAAATATGTTGAATTAGACTGGTCTCGGTTTTAAAAAAAAAATTGTAAACTCTGGTAATACCTTGTACCTTATTCTGACAACGAATACAGGTAGGGGGTGTTACACCAAGCCTATTTTTCGGGTCTATATTTTTACCCAAATCCTCCCATTTTTCAGGTGGGCCTTTAAGCCGGGCCGAGTAGCCCGACCTATGAACAAGTCTATATAAGACTATGAAGTGAACTTATTTTTATATCACATCACTCGATTTAATAAAAATTAATTATTTTAATAATTTAATTTAAAATTTAAAAAAACAAATAATATAAATTCTTAAAAATAAAAGTAAACAAATTAATATTCAAATGTACCTTGGAGTATATTTTAACGTAGAAAAATATAACACACAAGAATAAATAATATATTAAAATCTATATCAAATTTTACATAAATAATATAAATAATATTTTAAGTAAGGTTTAATTGTGAGTTTAACCCTTTACTTTATGAAACTCGATAAATTAGTTCATTTGTTGGTAAACAAATGAATTTAAACTATTGATTTTTGTTTTGTTGCATATAAGTTATAGAATTGTTGATTTTTGGTATGCAATGTATATAAGTTGTTAAACTAGTGATTAATAAGTTCTAATAGTGTTATCCCGAATTCAAATGGACAAAGTTTCCAATTTTTATAATATATGAGGATCAAATTTTAATAACTAGAATAAAAAAAAGATAAAATCTTCAATTTTTGTAAAATAAAAGATAAAAGAAACGGAATTCCTTTCGGGATTTGACTAAATGTTACAAGAAAACTGTACAAGTGACAAAAAAGAAGGTTGAAATTCAAGAGAACTCTGCAAGCACTCTCTAATGTTTTGATGGAGTAACAGTACACAATTTTATTGAATTAAAAGACAACGTTATCAAAAGTTTTTACAAATAAATGCAAGTGACTTCATTCTTTTTTATGATATATATTGCTTTTATGCATTTTTCATAAACATATATGGAAAGAAATTTATGTCATTCAATACTTATCTTTATACTCGGTTTTAGAAGATTGAGAAATCATTGCCTTTAATTTCACTCAAGGTACAACTACACCACATGCATTGCACATAGATGATGAAATGGAAATCAAACTTGCAAACAAAGGCATTTGAGATGATAAAGGACATTAATTTTCCTCCAACAAAGGGTCAACGCTCATCTGTTATTGCTTTTTTTATTTTTCTTTTTTTGGTGGTTGATATCCTTTGTTTCTCAATCTCTACTGAAGCACATTTTTTTTTTTTGGGGGGGGGGGGTTAACTCTGTATCCTATTCTTAACAAGCAAAAGCATCGATTTGATACATTGCATATAGAGCTTCGATTACCCTGTTGAGGTCTTAAATCTCTCGTGATTGAAGTTCTACCAAGACACAGGATGTTGGTATCCTTGGACGTGCTCGCCAAGTTAGTATTTTCCTTCAGTAGATAAGCATACAGTGCAAGTAGCATAACTTGTTCTGTGCTATTATAGTTGTTAAAAGATACAGATTATGTTATTACCATAAGAAATGAGACTCGAGTTCCAAGTCTCTTTCTAATGGAGTTTTTCTATGATTTTCTCATGGTGATAGAGTGACAAATCATGATCTGCATCAAGGATTTGAGGGGGAAACACAAAATAATCTTTGAAGATAAAAACGTCTGCATATGGTGATACACGGAAAAGATAAAAGATTTCCATATCCAAATTGTTGAAAATGACTGTATAATAATATATACTTTAGAAAATATTAGTGATATTGTGCTTAATTACTTTTGGATACGTATTTTATTGATTTTGACACTTTATTGATAATTTTCTTTGTAGATATGATATTATTCAGTCTGTTCGAAAACAAGACAAGTTGTGGATTAAAATAAAGATTTTGTACGAAGGTTGAAATGGAGCACAATATTCTTTAAGAGTTCAATTAAGTACTAGACTTATACTGAAGGATAAAAAAAAGACTCAAGTGTTCTATTTTAGAGTTTATTATATTTTAGGATGTCATATGTATTATTATAATTATATTATATATTATATACATATTGATTAAACACCATTTTAGTATCAAAATTGAGAAGGCCTTTGGATTTGGTGTTCAATGCATATAGTTGGTACAATTCATAATTGTTGTGTTTGGTCCACTGAAGAATAAATTAACGTGACCAATTAAGTAAGTGGTTGGATTTATCAAGAGAATTAACGATCAAATTTGAACGACCCACGCAATTAAGGTTGTTGATTTGAGTCAGGTTCTTTTAGTTTGCAAAGTTGTAGAGGAATTAAATCGTGGAAGCTAATTTTAAGGTTATTCGCTTGGTAATAGTTAGTTGTCGAGTTATTATTGCAATTAATTTACATACAAAAAGGCTAGTGGCTTGAGGATCAGATTAAGCAGCCAAAATTAGCTTTAGTCATTATGTATTGAAAGCAAAAACCTCAGTAACGGTTGGACGATAGTAAAAAGTCATAGCAAATCCTATAGCTATTTATACCAAAAAAACAAGTAAGGGTAATTCCTCCTAGATAATAGAAAATGTTAACATGAAGAGGAACATATTTATTAGTTATATCATCTGCAAGTGCCTAAATTTCGAAAGGCGCTCTTCATAGAAAGTTTGAAACTTCTTAATTTTTTCATTCAATTTTATCTGAAGACAGAAAAGACTAAAAATCCAAAAGCTCTTTTTTGTAGTTGTAATTATAAAACCCAAAAAAATTAAGTTAGAGCAGTCGTCTTTATGTTGATCGCTACAGACCTCTTGAATCTTCTATTTACCTACTTATTCGTATCCGAAGCTTGAACTTTCGTTATATCAATTTACTCAATTTTAATTTTGTTTGTTTATTTTTATTGCATTCAATTTATTTCTAGGATCTTTTTATATAATTTCTAATCATTTATTTTATATTTAGTCTCCCTCTATTTTTGTAGTTTCATATAAATTTTTAGTCATAAAAAATAATTAAAATTAATCAGTCTAGTCTATGGGAGATTTATCCTACTCACCAATCATTATGCTGCAAATTTAATTTAATTTCAGTTTAGGTGTAAGGAATTTATTTTGGTCCTTCAATTAATAAATTAACTTCAGTTGTCTAGCATGCATCATTGAATGGTCAAATGATAGTCTGATCACTTCTGGTTAAGAACAGTTAGAATCTTTCACTTAAGAGCAAACTCAGCTGTACAATCTGGGAGTCAAGAATATATCCATGGAAAATGATAAAAGAATCAGCTAGCTAATGCAAAATCTTGGGTGAGGATCATATTAACAATTTAAAAAGATATGGGATACTCATATGCTGACGCATTGAATCGAAAATTGTTTTCAAGTCTTTTGATTCTTTCCCCTCTTATAACATACTATAATTTTGACAGCTTGATTTTTACATGTTTCACTCACTGGCATTTCCATGAATTAGAGGACACAAACATTGCTCGGAAGATTTTATTCTCTCAAGTGGGAAAAAATCTGTTAATTTTGCCCATACAGAGCAGATAGTGTGTGTGTTGGGAGTATGAGCCACGGTGTAGAAAATCCAAGTAATCCAACCAAACCAACGTCCTGCCTCAAAACTGAGGCCAGCTTGCCGGGGCATTGTTCCCATAACCCAAATCCTTTGCCTTGTCTTCATTAAACAGCTCTCCACTTTTCATGCTCATCCTTTCACTTCTCTAACCCCCATTACTTAATAAAATAATTTTTTTTTGAGTTAACTAAATAATTATTCATCATCCTCATCGTTTCCAACTAATAAAGATTAGTATAAAGGAGAAGGCAGAGAAATAGTCATTTGTTGTGTAAGGGTATTAAGTATATTCAACTATTAATCAATAAAAGCCTCAAAAACTACGTCCACTCGGACCATTCCCCTTTTTGTACAGAAAACTATGCTGCATCTTCCATGCAAATCCCTCAGTTTTTGAACCTGACCATGTTCACTTGCTTCCTACGTATTTCATTTAGCCTTTCTTGGATTTCGGAATTGTAATCGTATATATATACTTTACCTTCAACCCACACGGCCTCAAGCTCTAGGTTGAGCTTTTTTCCCCCCTAGCAAATCTAGTTTAAAAAAAAAAACAATTTCGTATTAGCCATGGGTGAGTTTCAATCCCAGCAATTCAATCTTGGAGTTAAGGCCACTGCTGCTGAGAGAAAGGGTAATGGCTTCTCCACCAAGTGTGCCTCCTTGGTAAAACAGCAACGAGCTCGACTCTACATCATGCGCCGCTGTGCCACCATGCTCCTTTGCTGGTATATTCACGGAGATGACTAGCGAGCAGCAAAACCAGCCGTACCCTTCCACGAAACCATGTTTTTTTCTTGGTGACTTTGATCAATTAGGCTTTCAACAATCATGCTAAAATCCTGTTTGGTTCTGTAGAGCTACAGTGTGGTGTATATGTCTACAAAATTTTCTCCTACATTTTTCCTTTTGTGTTTTTGACCTGGTTGGAGTAATCCCATTGGGTTTTGAGGAGAACAGGGGAAGCTTACTGCATAGCCGCACTCTTGATCTCGGCGGAGTTGGTAAACTGTATAAATGTATCAGAAAAGTTGCTTTGCTTGTTGTTATTAAGATTAAATGTAACTTTGTATTAGGCCCTTTTTAAAGATTACTTGTTTCTTTTTTTCCTTTTTCCTTCACTTACCCAGTCCTGGGTAATTGGAGAAGTGCTTTAGAAAGTAATAACAACCCTGTAGAAACAATGGAGGAAACTTCTTACAGCTGTAATGGTTGATTAGCTGTTTAATGTAGTTTATGTTTGAACTGTCATATTAATAACATGATCTGAAAAATCTTATGTAAGAGTCTGTTTGATTCGACACCTTCGTCTGCATGTGGAATTTGAATGTTAGGAAACCAAGCATGAAGTTTCAGACTGAAAATTAAATGTTTGGACTTTGCACAATTTGAGGAATATGATCTTCAATCCTAGTAATTTTGCTAAGATTAAGGCATTGTTAACGCATCTTGTATCCTTTACAAATATATTAGTGAACAACTTGTGTCTCGAATGTTTGATTCGCCTGTCGGAAAATAAAGACATCAAGCAAACTTAACAGTGAACGGTTTTCTTTGTTTTAATATATTAGAAATGTTATAATCAAGAAGGAAAAATACATGAGAATTTGGAATTTAGATTGCTTTATCAGTAAACAATATATAAAGACATAATGAATTATATATATATTACCGTTGTTTTTGTGGTCTCAATTATGCAATTTGCCATGAGACAATATTCTTACAAAGGAGAAAAAAGGGAAAAAAGAAACAGGGTATTAATCAATTATATTTCCTATTACAAGTAATTTACACCTTTCCAGACCCGCTTATAACAGGGATCGGTTGTATATTATTTCAAACTTCCAGGGCAGGCTTTGAAACCAGGTTTCAATGTTTTTTAGTGGCCAATTTAGCTCTCAATTCCTTTCTCAGAATTTTTCCCGACGGTGCCTTTGGAATGGCTTCAATGAAGAACACACGGTTTATTCTCTTGTAGTACACCACCTGCACCATCAACGAAGTACATATATGTCAGTCGCATTTTTCAGGAACACCAATCATCATTGGGTCAAATTGATCATTAGCAACAAGTTCAACTACTGATAAAATTATTATTACCTGTTTCGAAATATACTGTTTTATTTCATCCTCACTGATTTCTGATTTGCCTGATTTCACCACAAACGCAACAGGAACTTCCCCAACCGCCTCGTCTTTCATGCTGAAAATTGCAGGCATTTATTTATCTTAAGTAAGCCATTAAACCAAGAAACTACATATTATATGAATATGGATTATATAATTTATTATTTTTATTTCACTTACCCGACCACAGCAGCATCGATGATATCAGGATGTGCAACGAGCATGGCTTCAAGCTCAGCAGGGGCAACCTGAAAGCCTTTGTATTTGATCAATTCCTTCAATCGGTCGACAATGAAGAGCTCATCGTCATCATCAATGTAACCGATGTCCCCGGTGTGTAACCAGCCATCTTTGTCAATGGTCCTAGCTGTGGCCTCAGGGTCATTAAGGTACCCTGCATTCAATGTTCAGCAACAGGGTTCATAGTTTGTTTCCAAGCTTTCGAATTTCGTGTGATTTATTTATTTTTGACTGATTTACCTTTCATGATCTGATCTCCTCTAATACAGATCTCTCCGGCTTGGTTTCTTGGCAGGGAAGAACCAGTGTCGGGATCAACAATTTTCATCTCTGCGTTCCTTACTACAGTCCCACAAGCCCCGGATTTTATTTCGAATGGTTCCTTGGCAAATCCTAAGCACATTGCTAGAACTGGTCCTGCCTCGGTCATACCGTACCCCTGTACCACGTTTTCAATATGTTAATAAAATCTGCTCCATAATGTCGACTCGTCACATTCGCATTCAATTGAAGTAGGTGAAAATCCAAGGTGGTTGTTGCGGGCTGAGAAAGCCTACGGTTCCAAACCGGACGGTAACAATGGGACAAAGGAGGCTGGCCAACCGCCGCCACAATCAAAGGGAAAATTCAAATGATAACTTGAGCTGTAAAGTTGACTAGATGTGTTAGGCAAGAGGATTGGGTCAACGATGATTGTCTAAGAGATACATCCATTATCATGGAACACATGTTTGGAGTATTTTATTTGAACGAAGGGGTTGGTGAAGAAACCAAGGATGGATGAAATAGAAAACTTATGGGAGACCATCATTTATTTTTCTTTTTCTTTCTTTTTTTCATGAAATTGTGGGGGAAGGGAGACATAGTGTAACAAAGCTAAATGAAGGAAAAGCAAGCAGAAATTCATCCTAATTATTATATAAATGATATTGTCAGAACAAATATTTATTTGAAGTTATAATTAAATAATTAATTAACTATAATAATAGTACTATAATAAGGTCAGACAAAGAAAATGTGTCATTTCTTCTTTGGAAAAGAAGTTATACATTTATTATCTTACCCAACAAAAAATTTCCCAGAAAAGGAATATTAATGAATGTTCTTCTATTTTTAACAAGAAAATTAAACCTGTAATTAATTAGTCAGGGAAGTTCATATTTACTTGGACAAAAGTATTTCTCTCTATCCCAATAAAAATGTTACAGTTGACTTTTTTTATCAAAATTTGACTGCAATTATTGTAAATATTTTAATTAATTAAATTTTATAAAAAAATATTTTTTTAAATTACCCAATTAATTTTAAAAAAATAAGAGATAAAAGTTAAAATTTTAATTTACCATTAGAAGTCAAAGAGTAGACGGAGGAAGAACAAATGGTTTGACTTTCGTACCTGCCCGAGTTTGGCACCAGGGAACTTGGCTCTTACAGCGTCCTCAAGCTCCTTACCCAAGGGTGCACCCCCGGACTTCACCATCCTTACGGAAGACAAGTCGTATTTATCAGTTTCCGATGACTTAGCAATGGTGAACATTATAGGCGGCACAATCGGAGCAATCGTCACTTTGTATTTCTGTATCAGCTCCAACGCCAACCCAATCTCGAACTTCTGCATGATCAAAATTGCAGCCCCAACACGGAGCCCGCAAAGCATGATTGAATTCAGGGCGTAAATATGGAACATGGGAAGAATACATAAGATCACATCTTCGCTGTGGAAATACAAGTTCGGGTTTTCTCCGTCGACCTGTTGCGCCACGCTGGTGACCAAACCTTTGTGCGTTAACATCACCCCTTTGGGAAGCCCCGTCGTCCCCGACGAATAGGGCAGTGCTACGACATCTTCAGGGGCTATATCGACTTCGGGGAGATCGTTGTCGTCGGCTTGAGTCAACTCAGAGAAATGTAAACAGCCCTCTGGGGCTGAGTCAATGCACATGACCATGACATCGTTGTCTTGGGCGAATTCTTTTACTTTGTCAACGTAACTGGCTTGCGTGATAATGAGCCTCGCGTTGGAGCCTTTCGCATGCTTTGAAACTTCCGCCCGAGTGAAAAAAGGATTGGCAGCCGTGGCAATGGCGCCACGGAAGGAAGCGCCGAGGAACGACAAGACGAACTCCGGGGTGTTGGGTAACAAGAGCATGATCACTTGGCGTTGTTGGATGCCGAGCTTGTTGAGCCCAGAGGCAATTCTTCGAGCGGTGAGCTCAACTTCAGCGTAAGTATAAACTTTACCTGTCGTCCCATTAATCAAACAGGGCCTGGAGGCGACGTTCGCTATGTTCTGGAAACAATACGAATGTAAAGGGAGGTGGTTGGGGATATATATATCAGGAAGCTTTGAACGATAAATGATTTCTTCTTGTTGCAATTCAGCTTGGGGTGCCATTTTGGAGATTGAAATTGAGACGCAAAGAAAAAAAAATACTGAAACTTTGAAATTTTAGGCTTTGTATGTAAGTGGGGAAGCCTGAGAATAAATGATAGCTTGCGATATGGATATATAATCAGTTGAGTTGGTGAGGGGAGTTGGTAGAAGGGTAGAATGGAGATTTAAGAGGATGGGTTGATGGTTAAAGCAGGGAAGGGGGTGAAGAGGAAAATCACATATGGGGTTCGTTAATTGGAGAAGGGTTTGTTTATAGATATGCTGGAAATGACGTGGTTATACGATATGTATATAAAATACAAAAATAATTAAACCATGGAATAAAATTAATGATGTAATGTAGACGTAACATGTGAAGAATTTTACAGATCAAAATATATATAACATGCACTAGGAAGATGTAAATTGGTATAACAGAGGAAAAAGAGAGGGTTGGTGAATAATGGGTTTTGGGAGAAAATGGGGTCCATATTTTTGGGTTGTTGAAGATGGCAACTTGACTAAAGAGGTGGGGTCTTTACAAGGACGGCTTTTTACCTACCACGACCAGTGCCACAATACGTCGGAGAATTTTGCCAGACCATTTCCCCTCTTCACCTACCGCAACCGTGATTACTGCCGGAAAGCCTTTTATTATTAATTACTTAAATCCCGTCTAGTTGATGATTTCTTTTGGATGGTTTTTTTGTTATTTTACCTCTTGATTCCGATTCATTTCTTTTTAATTTCTTATAATTTAAAAAATAGTTAGAAAACAAAGGATAAAGCATTAATAAAATTTAACTTTAATTTATTGAATTAGATTAAGTTAACCTTTATTTTTATTTGAAAAAAAAAAGTGTATTCGCTTATGTCTAGATGAAAATTAAATTTATTCGACATATTTTCTTTAGAAGAATTTAGAATATATATGAAATAAGATATGCTAGAAGATTAGATATTATACATAAACATTTTAATTATTAAATATTTGTGAAATTAATAGTAAAGATGTTGACATGTGTCAACAATCTAATGGTCACTAAATTCTATAAATAGGGTAGGAACTTTCATTCATGTGATGATGAAAAAGAGAGAAATGTGTGTCGTATTGTAATTGTATTGTGTATTAATTAAAATGTTTTCATTCTCTTATAATTGTAAGTTTCGGTTAAGCCTTAAGTTTTTAAACATTTAGTGCATTTGGGTTAGTTTTTATATATGGTCAACTCTGCTACCTAAATGATATATGGTCGGCTCTGCGGTCTGAGTATTACAGTGCATTAAGAGGTTAGAAAGTAAAAGGCTAACCTATTTTAGAGAGTTAATGTAACATTAGTTGTAAATCCTAGGTCCTCTGTGGTAGGTGTGTTGCACTCATTAAGTTTCCAACAGCTTACTGATTATTGATTCACGCGTAAATTATAAATATAATAGACAATATGCAATGATATATATTTGATAAGAAACGAACCAGAAACCCGAAAGATGAAAGAAAAGTAAGGGAAGAAGAAGAAGAAGAGAGCAAGCAGAGAGAGAACTATAGTAGTTACTGTATATTCTTCTTATCCTTTCTATTCCTTTACATGCGTAGATACATAGAAAATCCGAACAGCAAAATAACAGAAAGAACAACAAAATGTACGATACGATTGTCATGCCCAAAACGCACCGTTTTATTAATTGGATGTGTACCGTTTCGACTGATCCTCCTCGACACAACTGTCTCAGCCTAATTGGTTGAGGTCCATAACAATATTTAATATAGTGCTAATAATCTTTTGAGTTAAAAAGCAAATTTAAATTTTGAGAAATATATTTGTTTAATAAAATTTTAACCTGCAGATCATGTCAAATGCCTAAAATATTTTTGGATGGTGCCATTTTCTCATACGCAGACATTCAATAATTGTTTCTGCCAATCCTTGATCCACAGTCTAGAAAGGACAAATATTTGGGAATCTAATGAGTGGGTTTAGATTTGAGACTAAATCACATGTTCTTCAATTATGAATAAATCAAAATTGGACTGAGGATTTAATAAAAGTATTAGACATGAAAAAATAGATTTAAATAGTAAAATAGGCTTATGTAAAATAATTATTTAATATATTATTCTAATTTATTTTATATAATTTGTATCATATAAAAACTAAATGTATAATACTATAATTTAAATATAGAAATAAGTTAAACTGTCTATGTTTAAAATTTGAATAAAAAATATTCTTTTTTATTTGTCATCAAGTGCAGAATAAAAAATAAATTTATTAAATATGAATTAAAAATAACTTAATTTTTTATAAAATAATATAAACAAATTTAAAATGGATTTAAGTTTATCATCTATAAATGTACGTAGATTTTTATAAAATTTAAGTTGTATATTTCCAGCAGAATTGAATTTGAGAAGGAAAAAAGGAAAAGAGTACATTAACACCAAAAAAACTATTTTCAAAAAAAAAAAAAACCATAAAAGAAGCCCAACTGGAATCTAGTGCAGCATGACCCTGCCTGACCCCGGTAAATCAAAGCAGTCGTGGTTTAGAATTCTCCGGGATGAGGAAAATTAGGTGGACTTGTAAATTTCGATTTTATTTAATCTGGTCGTTTGACTTTAGTATATTTATTGACACTTTTGCATTTTCTTTTAAAATAAATTGATATTTAGTTCAAAATAAATATTTTTAAAATTTTAGTTTTTAGAATTTTAATATCAGTTTACTCTAATTTAATACAAGCAAGAATCGGTCAAATAATCGAAATAATTTAATTATGTGAGTGATTAATACAGTTGTACAGGTGTAAAAAATTATGCAATTGTAGGTGGACCTGTCAGGTTTGACGGTCAGGAATGGAGGACTATTCTAAGGGCGCTCCCCTGTCAACAAATGTATGCCGATGCTCTCTCTCTTTCACCCACCAAGTTTCCTCGCTTTTCGCTCCGAAATAAACTAACTATAAATATAATCAAATAAATAAATAAAAATTGGAGTAATTAAGACAAAAGTATCTTCTTCTTCTTTTTTTTTAAAGAAATCGGCATCATTAACCTTTTCATCTCATTTATTTTAATTTAAGTTTTAAAACTGAGTCAGTTTTTATATATATTTTTTAAATTTTATAGATATATAAAAGAATAAATAGTATTTTTTTTTAACTTTTATCATATTTACAAAGGCATATGTCATTTAAGCTGAACCTATGTACTAATCAAAATTTTAAATTACACTATCAAAATATTAAATAATTCTTTTTTTTTTTCGCAAGTACTATGTTAAATAGTCAAACGACCAAAAATAAATTTCCATCATACTTCCACATACACCTGCTCTTATCCCCGCCCGGCTCGAAGATCTACCTGAAAAGTAGGATCTTTTCAGCCAGGCCCGGCCCGCACGAATATGTAAAAAAGCTGCTGTTTTTTACTCTCTTTTTTTTTTATTGTTATTTTTTTTATTTTTTCACTATTTTACTATCATTTCATTATTATATTGTTACTATTTTGTTGTTATTTTATAACTCTTGCTTTATTGTTAATTTTGTTACTATTTTAGAGGCATTTGTTTGTTAAGTTGTATCTATATTAGTGTTATTTAAGTATACATATATACTTTTTAAATTTATTTTCAATTTGTTGAGAAACATTTATTTTAATGTTTTTAGTATTTTTGTTGTATTATATTTTTTTAAAAAAATTAATATGGGTCGGGTCGAGATCGGGTTTTAACGTTTTTATCTGAACTACGCTTGGGTAAAATTTTAGACCCATTTTTTGGGCTAGACCGAGCATAACAAATGAACCTAAAATTTTAGTTGGATCCGGCCCGACCCATGAACACCTCTACTTCTCACATATGCTAATTTCCATGGCATGCGTTTATATATATTCGCTTATATTCCTTTGAGTTTTGCATGACATATTCTAACTCAAATTATTCGGAGCTCTTTTAATATCAAATTATATTATACACTATATTGATTTTTTCTCGTGAGTTTTGTAGGTTGTATTTTATCATTCGTGACATTTTTTCGTGAATCATATACATCTCTTGATAAAGGCGGGGATAAAATCCTAACACAAGAACAATACTTTAATATTGTTGGGAGGTTTAATCAGCTGTCTGACGAACAAACTTCAAAGATTTTTCTTAAAATAGTTAACTCGCAAAATAAATAATTAAGAATTTGTTTTATTATTTATTATAATATTAATTTATGGGTAAATTACACCCGATGTTTTTAAACTAGTAATAAATTTACATTTTGGTCACTCAACTTCAAAAAGTTACAAAATGATCATTGAAGTATTCGAACATTTTCATTTAAGTTTAAGTCACTGGACTCTTAAGTTTTTTTTTTCAAGTCCGGAACAATTGGTACAATAGATCAATATCCATCGTTGAGCAAAAGAACATACATTAGATCTAACTCCATCTGATGACTTGAGTCGAAGATCGGAGAAGAAATTTGTTTTTTTTATTCACAAATTCGTAGAGTTTAAAGTTGTTTCATGAAAAAAAAATATAGAATTTTAGCAAAGCGAGAGGGAGGGCTTTTGATTGGTATAGGCAGTGCAAACAGAAAAGGTCATACAACAACGATTTTAACAGTTCAATGAGTTAAAATGAAAACTTTCGGATAGTTCAATGACTATTTTATAACTTTTTGGAGTTAAGTGATCTAAATGTAAACTTACTAATAATTTAATAACCTTGAGTGTAATTTACCCTTAATTTATATAATATATATGAAATAAAATGCTTGCGTAGTTAAAATTTTCTTCTAAAAAAACCCATTGACTTGAATTTGGTTTTTTCTTTAAAAATACTTATTATTTTAAGTAATTAATTAATAACTCTTAAAGTTTTATTTGAAAATTTTTAACGCTTTTTTGAAATGCTAGGGTGGACGTCTTTTCTTAGATTCAAAAGATGGAGAATCTTGCAAAGTAAAGGATATATTATAGACATGCTAGAGTTGGTATTCCTAAACGTTCTCTAATGCTAAAGTTAGAACGATGATAACAATAAAAGCTAAAAGAGATTTTAGCAGAGCAACGATAAGTTGAAGAAAGGTTTGAAGATGAAGGAGAGTGTACATGAGTGTTCATAAAGGGAATTTCGGCTGCCTTGATATTGCTACTTGCACAAAAGTGTTTAAAGACCAAGTTACCTCTTGTATATGATTCACAAATGCAGGTGCTTTTCACAATTGCTGCCTGCATGAGAATGGGTGGAGTTGCATGTGGTTAATTGGAGTAAGTGTCCTTGGTTGGAGTGCTTGAAGCATTTTAATGGTCCTATCTCCTAATCTATGTAAGATACATTTGATGTGGGGTTGAAAGTTTCTTGTGGTAAGTATCACATTTCACCTTATATAATTTGAATACTCATAAAACCTATCCCATGTCTCTTCACCTGTTTATTTTCTTTTTTTTGGAATTGGTAAGTTTTAAAGGTTATTTATTTATTATTTAGAGGTGTTTAGGAGGCAAGTCAGGATTTAATATATTAATATCATATATAGTTGTTTAATCTTAATTCAACTCGAAATATGAATCTTAAATTTTATCTAATTTTTTATTTTTGTAAATGGTTAAGTCAATAATGTTTATGCTTACACATATTTTTTTAATATAATTATTTTATTTAATATTTAGTGTATATATTTATGTCTATTATATTTTTTCTTTTATTAAAATTTTAAATATAAACAATTTAACGTATTTTTAATATTTATGTTATAATATATTAATTTAATTTAATATGATATATAACTATTAAATGATAAGGGACTTTAACCATTATTCTCTTTTAGCATATATGAGGTCGATAATAGTGAGCTTAGTGGATATAACTAAAATGTCCATTATGCTTGAAATTGTTGGACTGTTGCCAATTAAATCATTTTCATGTAAAATGAAATCTAAAATGATCGTATTTAAGTGAAATATAACAATTATTTTGAATTTTAATCCAATTAGCATAATTATTGTTGCAACTGTTGGAAAATTTAGACATCACATATATAATAATGATAATTACATGCTATTATTTACTATCTAGGTTAGCCCAAATTAAAAGTGATCTTATTTGGTTAAAATTTTATTGGACTTTAATTATTAAATAAAGTATGGGTTAAATATGTGTAATACTCTTCTAATTAAATTCTAATTAATGATGGGCTAATTAGAATTTGATTAGAACTAATATGCTAATGTTATAAATATTAGGGTTATGGTCCCCAAATTATACACAAGATATCTTTTCTAATATCCCATCATTAGGAAAGAGAGAGAGCAAATATTCTCTAAATTTCTTGTGTGCTAATTTGGAAGATCAAATCCCCAAAATCCGGTAAAACTACAAGGAATTCATAGATTCAGGTACGCTTCCGCATCTAGTTTTATTCTTCATTTATTCTTGATGATTTGACATGATAGATCCTGGTTTATTAAGTTTTATTTTAGATTTATTTTACAAATCTAACAAGTGGCATCCGAGCCTTGTCATGTTGAATCATTGAGAATGAATTGATTCTTTATTATTTTTGGATTGATTCATTTTTCTTTTTTAATTTTATGGATTTGATATTTTAATTATATATTATGTTGAATCTTTGATATTCTTGATAAATTTTTGGGTTTTAATTCTTTAAATAAAATTTTAAAGTTTTAAATAAATTTTAAGGTTTTAATTTCGTATAACTGTAAAGATTTACAGTTTTAGTTGAGAATTTTAAAAAAAATTGAGGATTTTATGTTGTTTATACAATTTTAATAAATATTTAAAAAGCTGTGAAGGTTTGGGTTCATTAGAAACTTTTTATGAAATATATTGATTATATCAATAGATGGATTGTTAATCGCTAATCCCTTGTTTTACAGTTTTACAGTTATATATATATATATATATATATATATATATTGTTTTGGAGACATTTTAGTAATTATGTTCAGAATTTTACATGATGATATATGGTTGGTAAAAGAAATTGCTTCAGGTAAAGTGTCTCTTATATACCGATTGTTTATCAATTAATTCATTATATATGTTGAATCCTTAAGATTGATGGTAAAATTTGTTATTTTTAATTTTTTTTATCAATTCAATTTTAGGGTTTTATTATCATCGTTTTTTAATTCAAATCCAGTTCAACAATTGTACAATTGAATTCAATTTTTATAATCATTAATTCTTAAATTCAATATATAGTTGATAGAATATATTATTTATTATTGAGTTTATATGCTTATTCTTCTCGTACTATTTAGTTTAAGCATATAATTTGAATTTGGATTTACTTGGGATATGTAAGGCAAGTCGATCAAGGTTATATTTTTATGGTTTAATTATAATGAAATTAGATTTTGATGCAAATTGATGTTAATCATAATATGTGTTTAAATAATTTGGTTTTTTAAGTTTGGTTCTATAATCTCAAGTTTTGGCATCTTATGGTTCCAAATATTTGGTTAAATTATGATGATTTATTGTATGAATTGTGAGATATGCCAACTATTATTATTTTGGTTGCTTAAAAATATTTTCAAGTATTCATGTGAATATCTGTTTAATCATAAATAACTTTGAATTTACATGGTAAATTTAGGGTAAGTTTTTCTATTTGATTATGAATACATGTATATGCGTGAATTGCTTTGGTGTTTTTATCCACGCCAAAATTATGAATACATGTGCTTGTTAATTATTTAGCTCTGAACCACTACATTATTTCTATTTGGTTTTGATATATATGGTTTTGGAACAAAAAAAAAGTTAAAAATTAAGGTTTTCGGTTTTTTATTGCATTATCAAGACAACCTTATTTTGGGTTATTTCAGAGTTTATAAAGCAATAAAAAAATAGTTTTGACATTTGACTATTGGGAAAATTTTAATTTTGAATATTGGTATGTTTACATATTTTAAAATAACTTAATTGAAGTAATAAGTCACCAAAGTGATTTTTTTTGTATAAATTATTTTGTTTTAAAATATAAAAGGTTGTGTGCATGTAACTTAAGTTATGTTAATATTGATCGGCCCAAATGAAGGTTAATAATATTACATATGCAATTATGGTAATAAACATGTGACAATTATTCAGTTTTACATGTGAGCAATAAATTGGCCCAAAAGAATATTTATGATTCGACATGTTCTTATTGTCAATGTTTGATTATTACATCAATATATCACTTACAAGTTAATATTTTATCCAAAGATAAAATATTAATGGAGTGTCCGATATCTTGAGATGAGGTTTACCTTTATTCAAATTATTTTGGTTTAAATTTGAAGTCTTATGTGAGATTATTTATGGTTTATGATTTATTCATCTATTATTATATTTGTCAACATCATTGTATGTTGTTTTGGGATAAATATATATACATATATATACTATTATCTTTTAATTTGATAGAAAGATGAAATTAAAAAATATATTTTGAAACAAATAAATTCATATTTTGACTTTTAATTAAGAATGTCTAATATTTTAAATAGATTAGTTGAAACAAAATACCGCCAAAGTGACCTTGTAACACCCCTTACCCGTATTCGACGCCGGAATAGGGTACGAAGCATTACCGGAATTACAAATTTATTTATCAGACATTTTATTTTAATTCAATATTTATATTTGAAACCAATCAAAATCAAACATATTGTCCCTTAAACATATTTATTTTTCTCGTCATGTCTTACTTGAATTTATTACTCGTTTCATCATACTTAATTACCTTGTATTAACATATTAAAGATAATCACATAGTAATGTCATGATAAATATCATTCACTTGCCGTTTCTTCATAAACATAAAACAGTTAATTCATCATATCAATATTTCACGTACCATCAACTTACATTTCCTTATATCACATCATTAAGTTACACGAACTTACCTGGCTAAATTTGCAGAAATATCAAAATTCAGGGGCACTTTGGAAATTTTCTATTTTCATTGATTTTTTTCAGTCGATCTTAATCTAAATTAATAATTTCAATCAATTTTGCAATTTTAAATAATAAAATAATCTATTTCATGCAAATTGGTCATTTCCACATTTTTACAAAATTAATCATAAAATTTTACTTTTATTCAATTTAGTCCCCGAGCCTAAAACATTACAAATTAGCCATACTACCTAAGTATCCATACATATTTTCCTCCTCCTCCTCTCCATTCCACATCCTTAATGTATAAACAACACACTTGTAATTAACATTTTCTATAATTTTCATTATTTACTCAAGTGAATGTTCAAGCTGTCCATCTGTGTTATAGTCACTAAATTATTTTTATCTTGAGCCACAGAGCTCCAAATTTCAAACCGCTAATTTTTCCTGAAACTAGACTCACATATCTTCATACCATAAATTTTCTAGAATTTTTGGCTTAGCCAATTAGTATAGTTTATTAGTTAAGTTTTCCCCTATTACACAGTCTGACAGCTCTGACCTCTCTTCACTAAAAATCAATTATCTCATAGTACGATTTTCATATAGTGTTTTTGATTATTTCTAATGAAAATAGACTCATTAAGGAATACAAAAATATAAATTATAACTCATAATTATTTTTATACAATTTGTAGTGAATTTCTAAAGTAAGAACAGGGGTTCACGAAGTTATTCTAAACCATTCTTACAAAAATTTAAATATCTCAAAATATAGACTTCCTTTGCTTGTTCTGTTTCTTTTATATGAAAATAGACTCAACAAGATTTAATTCCATATCTCACTCAACTTCTAATTCAATTTCTACAATTTTTGGTGATTTTTCAAAGTTAGACAACTGCTGCTGTCCAAAACTGCTTTAGTGTAACATGTTGATTTCTATTTTGTCCCTAATTCCACAATTCATACAATTCAGTCCTTGCTGAATTAACCCCTCAATTGAGTTAATTTTTCTCATTTAATACTTTTATCTATCATTTTAAACTACTTCATAACCTTTAAAATAAGAATTTTAACACTAGGCCTTAATTTCAGCTATTTCACAATTAGGTCCTAAAACCAATTTCCATCAATTTCACTTGATAAAATCATCATATAGCAAAATTAAAGCTTCAAATCAATATTTATTCATCATATTCTTTCAGCACTAATCCACATAAAATTTAAAAATTAACCATAGAATCATAAACTAATGAATTAATAAGTTGGACTCAATTGTAGAAAGTCCAAAAAACATAGAAATTTCAAGGAGAAAGCAAGTATTAAACTTACATGAAGCTTGAGTATAAAAACCAACTTGAACTCTCTTCCATGACTGTTTTTCAGCTGAAGAAAATGAAGAGAAATGAAGAGAATTCTCCCGATATTTCAATTTGATCCCCTTTTTATTTAGCTAATTTTGGAAATTTTCCAATTTTCCCCATTTTTCTTCTTTCTCTTCTCTTCTTCTTCTTTCCTTCCCCTGCTCTCTGCTTCGTTTGGTTTCTGTTTCTCCTCCCCTCTTTTTTTTTCTTTACTTTATTATATAATATAATAATATACTTTTTAAAAAATCTCAGATTTTCTTACGTTACACCGCTTCAACTATGCAAAATGGTATAATTACCATTTTGATCCTTCATAATTTCTTTTAATCTATAATTTAACTTTTACTTTCATTTCAGTTTAGTCCTTTTCATTTAATTTCCTACCCAAACGTTAAAATTTTCTAACGAAAGTTTAATAATAGCTTAATGACACTCCATAAATATTTTTAGAAATATTTATGGCTCACTTTATGAATTCGAGGTCTCAATACCTCGTTTTTGGCCCAATTTTTCTCATTAATTCTTTCAGTTCACAAAATTCACTAATTTTAAAATATTTCTAAAATCACACTTAACTTATAAGTATCGATTAACAAAATTTTCTAACTTTTCGTCAGATTTAATGATCTCGAATCACTGTTTCGACACTATTTAAAATTGGGCTGTTACAGACCTCTTTTATGTAGACTAGTTTATTTGAAATATCAAGATGATTATATGTTTTTGTGATTCATGCGTTTATTAATTGACCCAAAGGTAAGTTAATATTTGGCAGAATTTCAACGACATCTGTGGTGGTAAATGTGTGACAATTATAAGGTATTTTATGTGAGCAATAAGTTAGTCCAAAGATTAATTAATTGTTTGACATTATTTATTGTCAATGTTTGATTGCTACAACAGGAGTACCGCTTACTGTTAATATTACTGTCCAAAAACTTGATATTAATGTTGTGTTTGGTATCTTGAGATGGGATTAGCCATTATCCTAAATTTATTGTTTACTTATGAATATTGATGTGAGCTTATTTTTATTTATTTATTTGTTCTATATTCAGCTAATTCATATTCTACTACCACAATATCTGCTAATTTAAATTCTATACCCATGCTTAATGGGATTAATTTCAATGAATGGAAAAGACACTTATTTATAGTGCTTGGCTATATGAACATAAACCTTGCACTAAGGGAAGAACTACTTGCACCTCTCATTGTGGAAAGCACCCCCTATATTAAAAGGGATTTTGAGAGGTGGAATCGTTCAAATTGCAAGAGTCTAATGATCATGAGGCACAGCATTTCAGAAGCCTTTAAGGCATAGAATCTGAAAAGATTACTCAAGCCAAGGTTTCCTTGACGAAATTAAGAAACGTTTTGCTAAAAACGATAAGGTTGAAATGACATCACTTCTGACTTATTTGATGTCTATAAAGTTAAGGGTTAAGGAAATTCTGAGCGGTCTAAGGACTATGAATTTTATTATCCCATAATAAGGAATATTTTTGAGACGAGAACTGCAACATTTTTTGAGGATGTTGAGTTTGGGGGGAGAAATAAGGTTAGAGACATTGCTATTGAGGAGGAATTGGATTCTAACTCAGTTCCTACTATCACTTTTGACGATGTTCAGGTTCTTATACATATCATTGATCAAGAAGTGAATCTAGAACCTCTGCAAGACAATGTTGAACAACTCCCCATTCAAAATGAGGTAATTGTTCCAGAAGAACAAACTCAACAACCTCAAGAACAAGTGCCATTAAGGAGGTCTATAAGATAAAGGAGAAATGCTATTCCTGATGATTATGTTGTATTTCTCCAAGAACATGAGAATGATAATGGAATGATAGAAGATGATCTAATCAACTTTCATCAGGCCATGAAAAGTTCTAATTCTCAAAAGTGAATTGATGTCATGAAAGATGAGTATAAGTTTATGCGAGACAATAAAGTTTGGGAACTTATCCCATTATCTGAAGGTGCAAAACCAATTGGTTGTAAATGGATATTTAAAACCAAAAGGGATGCAAATGGTAGTATACGGCGCGTCTTGTAGTTAAAGGATATACTCAGAAAGAATGTGTTGATTTTACAGAGACTTTCTCTCCAGTTTCATCGAAAGACTCCTTCAGGATAATCATGGCGCTTGTTGCTCATTTTGATCTTGAGTTACATCAGATGGATGTTAAGATTGCGTTTCTTAATGGCGACATTGAAGAAACAATTTATATGGTGCAACCACAAAATTTTGAGTAGGAAGACTTAAAGAATATGGTTTGCAAATTGAAAAAATCCATCTATGGACTCAAACAAGCTTATCGTCAATGGTACCATAAATTTCATCAAATAATTGTTTCGTTTGGTTTTGAGATGAATATTGTTGATGATTGTGTGTATCACAAATTCAATGGGAGTAAGTACATATTTCTAGTTTTATATGTTAATCTCATACTACTTGTTAATAATAAGTATAACCTCAATCAATACCCTAAGAATGATTTTGAAATTACAAAAATGCATTAGATTTTTTACATTTTAGCAGTGGAAAGTCTAATTTACGTTCAGGTTTGTATACATTGGAATATTGTGTACACTATTGAGATGTTAGGCAGATATTTTAAGCAACCCTGATTTGGACCATTGGATAGCATCCAAGAAGATTATAAGGTATTTTCAGAGAACAAAAGATTACATGCTCACATATCGGAGGTCTAATCAGTTAGAGATCATCAGGTATATAGACTCCGATTTTGATGGAATATGGATATAAGATTTTTTCACTAAGGTGCAAATTGTGAAAACAAATTGCAATCTTTTATTCCAATAGCAACAGGAGCACATCAAAGTAAAAACACATAGACTTTAAGTTCCTGGTTGTTAAAGTAAAAGTTCAGAGTGGTTAGGTGCTTATAAAGCATATTAGGACAAACTTCATGATTGCGGATCCGCTTACTAAGGAATTACACCTAAGGTTTTATAAGAGCACACTGCTCATATGGGTGTAATGTCATTTAAAGGGTATTTGGTTTTAGTGGGAGTTTGTATTTTTAAATGCTTTTATGTTATAGACACATTTTCAGTTATTTCAATTTAAAGATATTAAGTTTATTTTCTGCAGAAATAAAATTTATTTGGTTTATTCACACTCTAATTTTGGTAAAGTTTGATCTCACTAAGGAGGACCAATTGGAAATAGACATGTTTAGATTATATTGCATGTAATTTCCATGCTACACATCCATACTTGATCTATGTCATTTGGTTGTGTTAATATACGTGATCATGGATGAATTTAGTTACGATATATGTAACGAAAGTCGCCTTGGTTCTATGTTAACATAATTAATGGACGAGATTGTTCGAAATACCTTTTGGATATGATAGTAAAATTTTGAGCTCATAAGGTTATATAATGACATGTAATATAAAGTAATTAGTATATATATGTGGTCCAAGTGGGAGATTGTTGGAAAATTTGGACATCACATATATAATAATGATAATTACATGTTATTATTTACTATCATGATAGGTTAGCCCAAATTAAAAGTGATCTTATTTGGTTAGAATTTTATTAGGCTTTAATTATTAAATAAAGTATGCGTTAAATATGTGTAGATACTCTTCTAATCAAATTCTAATTAATGATGGGCTAATTAGAATTTGATTAGAACTAATATACCAAGGTTATAAATATTAGGGTTATGGTCCCCAAATTATACACAAGATATCTTTTCTAATATCCCATCATTAGGAAAGAAAAAGATCAAATATTCTCTAAATTTCTTGTGTGCTAATTTGGAAGATCAAATCCCCAAAATCCGGTAAAACTACAAGGAATTCATAGATTCAGGTACACTTCCGCGTCTAGTTTTATTCTTCATTTATTCTTGATGATTTGACATGATAGATCTTGGTTTATTAAGTTTTATTTTAGATTTATTTTACAAATCTAACAGCAACAATTTGAGAGATGTAAATTGGAATATTCTTAAAGATGTTATAGGAGGTTACGGAAAGGTAAGATATAATAATTAAAAAACAAAAACTAAGAAGTATTCTTTACGAGGAAGTTGATATGATAATAAATTGCCGTGCCAAAAAGCTTGTTGAATGTTGTATTTTGGCTAAAATAAATTGTGGACACTAATTTTAAGCTGTAGGAGAGTTGGTGGGGTCAACTTTTTATCGTCAGAGATAGATAAGATAAATATGCTTAAGGTTTAATTAGCATGGGCGACTTATTTCAAGTGTCGAGATATGGTTGTTGCAACATTTTTTCTACATCTCACAGTTTTAACCAAAGTTTATTATTATTATATCTCCTCTAATTTAGGACTCATGGTAATATAGTAAGTTGCTTGAGAAGTACTTGCAAGTAATTCTCCACTCTCCATTGTTTAAATAGTCATTGAATTATCAATGTCTCGGAAGATTTATGTAACACCCCTAACCCCGAACCATCGTCGGAACAGGGTTACGAGGCATTACCGGACATATCAGACAATTTACAAATATAAATTTTGTTTAATATAAATTTCGGCAACATTTCTGCTTATTATTATATAAAACCCCCTGTAAATTAAACCATATTCATTTCAATCATAACCAATTCATTCCATATATTTATTTTCTATTCTAAATACCTTCTAATCAAACTCAATCAATATAATATCAACTTAAATTTATCAAAATATTAGTTAGATTAAAATAAATATACTTCATTCATTATAATTCTTAAACTTGTAATACTAACATTTTTAACCATTTACATTCAAAACATAATAACCTTTATACACAACCTACGTACATGCCACATTATGAAAAGGAAATATACATCACCAAAAGTTTGCTGAAGTCGGGTCTGGCTTCGGATGCTGGTTCAGTATTTGACTTCTACAACCTGCGCACGGAAACAACCGTACGCTGAGTATACATATACTCAGTGGTATTACCATAATTCAAATTATAAACATAATAATCATATCATTAATTCATATAACTTTAATTTAACTAAACCAATTCAAACATAACTTTCATATAAGTTTGTCCTTCTCAATATATTCATACAATTCAATTTTAGCTATTCAACAATTGAAATAATAAACAATCATGTTGAGCCACTATCCATTTCTTGAACCAATGGTTCATACTTTCTATTCTCATACTCATATTCCAATCACATTTTTCAGTTCATGTTCTATTTTTGCATTTCTTCCAATGGCTCAACCATTTCGTTTTATTCAATTTAACCTTTTCTTTATTTTCCCCCTATTAACAGACTCGGACTTTAACGGATACACGGATTCCAACCCAAACACACCAGTACGGCACATTGTGCCTAAAACGGTACATAGTACCTGATCAGTATACGACACATAAGTGCCTGAAACGACAAACGAGGTGCCTGATACGACACACGAGGTGCCTAAAATACGACACATAAAGTGCCTGATTTACGACACATAAAGTGCCTGATCGGCAAAGCCGATAAATCCCGTACTCTTCCAAATCCTATGGCATGCCAATTATATCCGACTCAGCCCGACTAGTTAATAGGGTATTTCAGTTCTCAATTTCATTTTCATTTTCATAACAAATTCAATTTCAATATCAATTACACTTTTCCATTTCAAACCACATACAATTCAATTTCAATACATATTCATCATTCAACTCAATTTCCATTCAATACAATAAAAACACTTACCTTATAATTTACTTACCATATTCATAAATTAATCTAATATTTAATGAATAAATAAATAGTTTGAATTATAGTAATACAAACCCGAATTTGCTTGATTATTCCTCGGTAACCTTCTCCTTTCCTTTGTGGGTTGATGTCTCGAGTTCCTTGTTAGCTACGAAAATAATAATAATTTACATTATTAATTACAACATTAAATTACAATAAATAATTGAATTTTATTCAATTTCTACTCTTCCTTTTCATTCCACATCCTTTATACACAATTCTATTATTTACTTATAAGTTCTTTCAAAGCTGTCTACCTGAATCATTGTCACTAAATTATCTATATCTTGAATTACAGAATTCCAAATTAAGATCCGTAAATTTTCTATGAAACTAGACTCACATATCTTCTTCCCATAAAATTTTCAGAATTTTTTATTTATCCAATAAGTACAGTTTATTCTTTGAAATCACCCCTATTCTGTTGGCTAACAGCTCCGACCACTCTTTGCTAAAATTTAATTATCTTTTTATACAGAATTCAAATGATGTTCTAGTTTGTTTCTTATAAAAATAGACTCATTAAGTAATCTAACCATATAAATTATGTCCCCAAATTATTTTTTTACAATTTTTAATGATTTTTCCAATTCAGAATAGGGGATCTCGAAATCACCCTGAACCAGTTTTACTAAAATTTAAATATCTTATAATACAGAACTTATTTGCTTTCTCTGTTTCTTTCATATGAAAATAGACTCAATAAGCTTTAATTTCATATCTCACTCAACTTCTAATTCCACTTCTACGATTTTTGGTGAATTTTCAAAATTACTCTACTGCTGCTGTCCCAAAATTGTTTTCTTATAACTTATTTTGCAATTAAATCCTAATTAAGTTTACTTATTTCTTAACTTAATTCATGCTTTGATTCTACTTAAATTCCTTCCATATTCAACTTGATTATATAATTTTCATAATAAAACCCTAATTCATAATTTCTTCCAAATTAATCCCTATAGTAGAAAACTTATAGCTTACCTTGCAATTTAATCATTTTACTAATTCTAACTTAGATTTCATCTAATTTAATCCATAATTCATCTTTTTCTTCAACATAAACTATATTTAAAAACCTAAAAACTCTCAAAATACCAACTTAGTTTCATCAAAATCTTGCTTTAAAGCTTCTAAAACATCAAAATTAAGAGAAAATGACTAAATTGACTTACCTTTTAAAACTTCAAACCTTAAATCTTTAGTTTTTCCTTTTTCCTTCTTTTTCTTCTTCTTTTCTGCTTGTTTCGAATGTTTCTCTGTTCTCTCCCTGTTTCTTTTCCTATTTCTTTTATACTATTTACTTTATTATATAATATAATATTATATTAATATAATTATTTAATAATATTAATAATATATTTTAACACATAAAATCTCAGATTTTTTTTAAGCTTATGCCGCCTCAACTTATGCTAAATGGCATAATTGCCATTTTGGTCCTTTATAATTTCTTTTAATCTATAATTAAACTTTTACTCCTTATTCAATTTGATCCTTTTTCCTAATTACTTTAAATTAAGCTAAATTCACTATATAAAAATCTAATTAAACACACTACTAGACTCATAATTACTCCTAATGATTATTTACTAACTCGATTTACTAAGACGGAGGCCCGATAACAAACATTTTTTTTTCTAGTGCCCACGGATTTCGGGTCGTTACAATTTACATCCACTCAACCTCCTAACCCCTTTGAAAGAGTTCTGGCCATTAAGTTGTTAGTCCTTGCGAACAAACTACCTATTACCATCAGAAGAGTCTTGCCTATCCATCTTTATGACCAAACCACCCTCCTTTTTAGTGTGAACACAATCCCTATTGTGGACACACCTTTTAGGCCACCCAACCCTACCTTAACGCAACAATCCCATACCATAACTCAAAAGGAATGACAAAATGAGTCACATCACGAACATCCCTCCATGCACACCACAATGATGGCCTATTAGTAGCTGATTTACCATGTTAGCACTATCAAGCATTGGACCTCCACTACATATACCCCTAACATGATGAAGAAGGGATTGAACCTTTAGCATACTCAATCACCTTATTAGCCTCAACTTTTTCCTTTGTGCTCTTAGATTCTTTACTTACACTCCTTTGACGCTCCGCTCAATTAGGATGACCCAACCTTCCTCAACACCACCACATCCTCCTCTCTATCTCCTCCCTTATTGATATACTCATAAAAATTATCAACTATCATCCGAAAGTTCAATATTAGATATCGATCATTTCCCTTTATCTTTTCCAAAGACATGTCTGATTCTAAACTTTTCGATGATGATGGAGGAAATGGGGGCAAAAGGTCAGCCTTGAGCAGCTACTAAAATTTTATACAAAAAACCAAATGAAGCAAGTAATAAAAAAGTGTGTTTGAACCCAAAATCGGAGTTCAAACATTTGTGTAATTAATGTCCTTTTCAAGAGTAAAGAAGTGCAGAGTATTAAAAAGAAAACAAATCAGTAATTAGCTAAAATTAAAATTCACGAATCATTTAACCTTCAGATGAAAACAATTTTTTAAATTCAATAAAGGGAACATGGAATTAACTCAAAACATATTATATTACTAAATTTAGGACAAAGACGAATCCAATTTGTGAGTTAAAAACTGGAAAAATATTGGGCCTGAAATCTCTTGGAATTGACGTGCTGCTAAAAGGGTAATGATCCATTACTTATAGACCGATATTATATTTGGGCTCAAAGTATTCTATATCCAAGTAAGCAAATAATAGTAAAAATTAGTTTCAGATGAATAATCATTAAATCTACTGACTGACATTTGATCGATTTCACTCTAGGACCCCCATACCAACTTATGGTGCATCGTGGGGAAAAACATTAATCCCAATCTTCATATTTCTTTTCCTTTCGGATTTCATCTTTACATTTCCAACAACTTAATTACCACGCCACCAAAAAGAAAAATAAAGTTCAATAGCTATAATGAACCCAATTGCCAGTGCAATCCAATCAATTCAAAGGATAGTAAACTTCGAAGTAGTTTTCGTGCCTAAAAGCTAAAAAGCGAAGTTTCAACACAAAAATATCGGGGAGATGGCATATTTGTCTAAAGGAGGAATAAATCTACATATAGGCGATCAATCAATATATATAATCCTCCTTAAACAAATAGGAAGTGCCCAGTGAACAAAACTTCTCAGCTAAGTTTAACTCTTTGAGACCAGACCAGTGACATCAAATTGTTTTGTACTGTAATGTTAATCATAAAGGGGCGTGGACTAAATCTTTTAGCATCAACTTGTAAAATAATTAATCCTCTAACGAAGTAGCTTGTGTCCAATGACAGGAACTTCATTGCTAAGTTCTAGAGAAAGCTATTAGGAACCAAGTCAGATATATATATATATATATATATGTGTAGCGGCTAGATAGATGGTCATTTTTTGTGAAGAACTGAATAGACTGAATTCGTTCGCTTCCTTTAGTCGGAATTACTAATATGAACAACGAATTAGCGTTTGATCTGCTCTATGGAGCTGGTGACGAGAAGGATATTTTCGAGCTTTCATATGCTACATTTGCTGAAGAGTTGCAGCTCCAGGTGATCCTGAAGGAGTCCATGATGGGTTCTGAAAAGGAGCTGGAAGATGCAGCTAGTGAAGCCATCAAGAAACCTGAGTGTGTTGACAGCCATGGATTATCCAACACGGAATGTACTATCTCCCATGTCTCAGGGATTCATAAGCCTCGGTCGTTCAATAAACAGGAGCCAGCAAGATGGCGTACCCAGCAGAGGTTTGGTTACGTTGAGCAACAGAGGATAAACTGGGATGACAATGGAAGAGACCGTTTCAAGTGGAGGAAACCTACAGGGTGGCACGACATTAGGGGAAGAAGGGTGGGAGATGTTCCTCAAACCAGTTCCAGGTCAGTGTCTTTTACTTATTTATGACAGATGGAAAAATACATATTTTAACTAATATCTGAAACATTGGTTCTCCAGCAACGAATTTCATGCAAAAACAAGTTCCTGGGGTGAAGGCAGTCCTCTTGTTGGCACTGGTAATCCTGAAGATCCTAAGGGTAAAGGCATAACCATAGATGATGGCTGGTTGCTGATCTCTAAATGGAATTCCGAAAGCAGGGGTGGAAACAGTGCTGACAAACAGCGGGTTGATCTCGGGCATCCTAATCATTTAAAGGGTTCAAAAGATGACGACACAAATGCTGTTCACGAAGATGATTGCGAGTCCTTGGATGATGAGGATGACTTTGATTCCGATGATAGTCAAAAGAGCCACGAGAGTCGCAAGAAGAGTAAATGGTTTAAGGAATTTTTTGAGAGAATGGACGCCTTGAATGCAGAGGAGATTGATCAAACCATGTGGCACTGTCCAGCATGCCAAGGTGGTCCAGGTGCCATCAAATGGTACAGAAGCATTAGTGACCTGATAGCACATTCCAAAAAGATTGGATCGAGAAGGGTGAAGTTACATCAAGAGTTCGCGATGCTTCTAGAAGGGGAGCTGTGCATTAGGGGAACCTCGGTTTCTCCTCCTTCTGACCCAATTGTTGGTACCTGGAAAGGTTTAAAAGAGGATGCAAGAGATCATCAAGTAGTTTGGCCTCCCATGGTTGTCATTATGAACACAATGACAAGCAATTCAAAGGATGGAAAGGTAAAAATGATCAGAAAATCTTTTGGTTTTTAATAATTGAACCAATGATGCTGGTTTCTAGCACTGATTGAATTGAAAATTGTAATATACATTATATTATCTAATGTGCATGCAATTTTTAACTTCTTTCAGTTTGTTGGCATGGGAAGTCAAGAGCTTCTTGAGCACTTCAGCTCGTTTCCTGCTTTAAAGGCTCAACATTCCTATGGTCCTCAAGGTCACCGTGGTTTGAGCGTCTTAATCTTTGAGAGCTCGGCGGTAGGTTATTTAGAAGCCGAACGACTGCATCAGAATTTTTTGGACCAACGATTGGATAGATTCGCTTGGAATTCTTGTACAAACGAAGTCTTGCCAGGAGGAGAGCGCCAACTTTATGGTTTCATGGCAGTGAAAGAGGACCTGGATTGCTTCAACCAGCATTGCCAAGGTGCTCTTTGTCATTCATACTGTTGAGGGTTCTAACTAAATGCCCTGGATCATTTTAACTGATTTAATCTCAAACTAACGTGTATGAGATTTACACTTGCTTCCAGTTCGTATTCTCTTCAAGTGATTGACATGCTATTACTATTGATCAGGTAAATCAAAGCTCAAATATGAGCTCAAATCATATCAAGAAGCGGTTCTGAATGAAATCAAGAAAATGACGGAGGATAGCCAGCAACTTATCCGGCTCAAGGATAAGCTTGAAGAAGAAAAAAAACGAGCAAAAACTCTTGAAAGATCAGTCAATGATCTAAGTAGGAACCTGCAACAGCGAATGAAGGACATCTGCATATTTGAACGAAGGGTCAAATCACTGCATGAAGATAACAAAGAAGAGGTAATAATACTCTTTAAACAAATTCCACACAAAATTTTCCTTTTATGCATAAGGTTGTTAGCTACTATATAATACATATAGGTAACTGAAACTTGAGTGGCGTAATTTCTCAGGTGGAATCCCAGGAGATATTTTACAAGGATCAAATTAAAATTCTGGAAGCAAGAGTGAAAGAGCTTGATCACAAGTTGAAGGAATCTGGCGCAAGTCCTTTACATACAGGGGAACCTGAGCCTGCCATGTCCGGCCTATTGGAGGAGGAGCACACTTACACTCCATATCAGTACAACAGCAACCTCGGCATTAATGAAGATTCAAGTTTGGAGAATGGAAAGCTTCCAAGCAAATCCAATGAAAAGGAAGATTGAAAACATTCAAACCACCAGCTTTTAAGACTTTACTGTGCAACTCATAGAGTAATATCAGTGTAGGATTATATATCCCTGTGGATGCGTTGTAGGGTTGGGTGCTATTTGTTTATAAGAACCAACTATTATTTCATAATTTCTTCATGATAATTACATAGGTACTTTATGCTTATTGACTTGGCCAACTCCAAAATAATAAAGAATTGCTCGATGAACCCAAGATACTTACTAAAATTTTGTTAATTGATAATAGTTAATGGAGGAATTATATTAGGAATGTTTGAATTTGATTATGTTTAAGAATAGGGTTACCTCCTTGGTTTAAAATTTGAGAGGAGTTAAATTAAAAAATATTAAATTCGAAAAATAATTTTAGATAAAATAATTACACTCGTCTAAAATATAAGTTAATTGGATTCAAACAATTAAGTCCAAATCTAGCTTGATTCAACCTAATTTTATACAATATAAATATTAAAAAATGTTAAGGTGTCAATAAATAAAAATTTAGTAAACAAAATATTATAAATAATATAAATATTTTCAAACAAAATTAAAAATGTGGGCCGTCTAAAATGAGCTTGAGTTAATTTTTTATAAATAAAAATAGATTTGAGTAAAATTTTAGACTCATATTTCGTATTTGGCCAAATTTAAACAAATATAAAATATATTAATATCATGCTTAAGTATAATATGAACTTGGCTTGACCCAACTCATGAATGCTTCTACTATCAACTAAAGACTTGTGTTGTTGACATATTATAATATTTTAATCTTATCAATATAATATTTAAATTATTTAAATGATTTTAGATAAAAGTAAAATGTAATTATTTAATTTTAAAAAAATAGAGATAACTTATTCAACTATAATTTTTTTTAAAAATAAAATCAAGCTTACATTTTTAGCCTTTTAAGACATTACCTATCTATCTATTTAAGGTAAATTATACAAATAACTACCTAATTATGTCCATGTTCCTGTTTTGGTCACTCAACTTTAAATAATTTTAATTTAGGTACTACTATTTTTTTGTTCTTGTTTTGGTCACTCGTCATTAAATTGATAATTGAAAGTCTTTTTCTAACTGATATAATAACACTTTAGTCCTCAATACTTATATTTTTATCAATTTGATCTAATTCTAAATAATTTCAATAAATTTAACCCTTAACATTTACAAAATCTATCAATTTGATCCTCAAATTTTCTAACCAAAACTTTTAACTTTTAAAATAGAGAAATTCCAGTTCTATAAATTTATAAAACCCAAAAGGAAAAAAAACTTCTCCAATTATATAAATATAATATAAATATTTTGCATCACATAATACCACGTCCATTTCTCCATCACTCATTTTTTCAATAATATCCCTCCATTAAGATTTTCTAATCTAAAAGTATTCAAGAGGAAATTATAATAATAAGAGTAAATCAATAAATCCTAAAAGGTAAGTTATAATGCTTCCACATACAAAGGAACTTTTAAACTTTGTTTTAAGCAAGATTTTAATATGATTATAAACAAATTTAAACTTTGGTTTAAACACATACTAAGGAACTTTTAAATTTTGTTTTAAGCAAAATTAGTTTTCATGGACAATTTAAACACATACAAAGGAACCTTTTTATACTTTGTTTACAATAGAAAAACTTTTTTTATACAATATTGAGGGTAGGGACGAGAGTCACACGGTTTAAACTTGTATGTTGTATCAAATGGATATCCAACAAAAACTTAAAGTATCGATTTATACATGTCAAGACACTAGAAAGAAATTGAAACTAAATATCCCACCCATCATTAAGAAAAAGAGCACGTATTTCTTGTGTGCTAATTTAGAAGATCAAATCCCCAATATTCGGTAAAATTTCAAAGAATTCATGAATTCAGGTACGCTTTCGCATTTAGTTTTATTCTTCATTTATTTTTGATGATTTAACATGATAAATCTTGATTTATTTAGTTTTATTTTAGATTTATTTTACAAATCTAACAAATTATTATACCCTTTTAAATTTATTCTACACGGAGCAGCATTGCATTGTAGAAAAAAGAACAATAATAATAGATATTAATATTCAGATGTTGTATAAAAAGAATCTGATTCTAAATTTTTTTGGGAAAATAAATGAAGTTTTCAATGTAGTTTCTGTAATAAGAATGAATATTGAGAGATTAGTAAAAAAAGAAGAAAGTTGAAACATTTGAACGTACCTAAATTAATAACTATTAAGAGATTCATGGTTTCAAAGACTTATCTTTATCCCTACAAAATTAGTAAATTATAGAATTATTTATAGGAATTCGGATTGTATAGTGGTATAATTATAATTGTGCTTTATTTCTAGTGGAAAAGACAGAGAAATATATGTGCTTTATTTCCCACTCTAAACCAATAAAGGCGCTTGTTCAACTTGTACATGAAGTACTTGCTTTAGAGAAGTCAAGGAGTCAAGATTTATCGATTAAGGGAGACGTTACCACTTAATGAAGTAGTTGAATCAGGGTAGGGCTCTTCATTGCTAAATTACTTGAAAAGCCATGCCGGTTACTCCATTTTGTTAAAAGAAAAAAAAAATTAAAAATAGAACCTTGTGGAGTGTAGTCATAGTCTTTCGGTACCCATCATGGCACAAATCACACCATCATCTGATCTTGATTTTGTTGATGATTTTTACTACTCGGCACTCTTTGATGAAGACGAACATGAAATCTTTCCACCATCTGACGACAAGTATGCCGAGGAGTTGCAGTTTCAAGAGGCTCTCATGTCATCCACCGTCTTTTCCAAAATGGGTAACAATGACATCTGCAACCCATGCATCGCCCATGCTTCATCACCCCTGTTAATCCAAGCCGTGCCTCAGCCCGAGTTACTGGAGATGGAAGCAGAGGAAACCGGTGAATCCTCCTTAAGCTTCTGCGAGATTTGCGTCGAAAGGAAAGAAAACGATCAGATGTTCACTACGCAAAGCTGCAACCACTCTTACTGCTCCGATTGCATTAGCAAGCATGTTTCGACGAGGGTTGAAGAAAACTTGACCGTAGTAAGGTGCCCTGGAGTGAATTGCGAGACTGTCTTGGATCTCGATGAGTGTAGGCCTCTGCTTCCCGAGGTGGTAATCCATCGGTGGGAAGATGCTCTCTGTCAGGAGTTTATTAGTGCATCCCAGAGATTTTATTGCCCGTTCAGGGATTGTTCAGCCTCGCTGCTGAATGATGGGGGTGAAGTTATTAGAGAAGCGGAGTGCCCATTCTGCCACAGATTGTTTTGTGCGCAGTGTTATGTGCCATGGCATCCGGGGATTGCATGTGAGGATTTCCAGAGGCTTAATGAGGATGAAAGAGGGAGAGAAGATCTCATGGTGAGGGAACTTGCCAAGGAGAAAAAATGGGCTAGGTGCCCTAAGTGCCAATACTATGTTGAAAGAACAGTAGGTTGCCCACACATGGTTTGCAGGTCAGTTAATATTCTAGTCATTTATAATACTATTCATCAATGATACTGAATGATTGTCCTTGTCTTTGGAATTTGGATGATTAGATTTTTTTTATGCTCTATATGCTGGGACGTGATAAATTCCCTTGAGCTCATATAGATGTGTTTAAACTAGACTATTTTAGACTTATGGAACTGGAAATGATTTAAAGCTTCTTAAAAAGAGTACTTGGAGTTGATTAAGGGAGTTGTCCTATGATTTTGGTCACAGGTGTCAGTTTGAGTTTTGTTATGGTTGCGAAGAAAAGTGGAGTAACACTCATGGTGGCTGCCAAAGGAATTAAGAACACAACAACTCAACAATACCACAGTAAATGTTATCATCTTTTAAGTTGTTTTTAGTCTCTTTAAAGAAACTATTTGCATCAGCTGTGCAGTAAGTTTAATTTGGTCTAATGTTCTTAGTTTATGACACATCAGATATAACTGATGTAATGAGGTATGAACTATTTGTTCGATTTAGTACTGAGAATTTGCTTGTTATTACTCTTATTTGTGAATGATGTTTATCCATTGGAGCTTGTTCTTGATTGATGAAGATTGTGGTTCATTGAGGTAGTCTTTGTGTTCAACTTACATTAAATACACATTAAAACACAGGTATTGAACCTTATGAACTGTATCCTAGAAGCTTTATGAAAGAAAAAGCTCTAGAAACAAGCTAGCAATCTTAGTATTTCACTAAAGCCTAGCAAAAGATCAAACTGCTAAAATACCCTTTCATAACAATACTTAATCGAAAAGGATTCATTTTTTTTAGGCAAAATAGATAAAACCTTAAAGGAAACTTGTTTTATTTAGGTGGGATTAAAAGAGGAGAATAAAGTTGAAATTAGAAAAAGGGAGAACATAAACTCAGTCACAGCCTTTTCTTTTCCTGTCCTACTGCATTCTGTGTGTTGTACTATTTTCTGATCAGTTTTAAACGAGGCAGGCAAATATAGCTATACTGAGAAAAATAGCTCCTTTTTTGCTGCTGAAGTTCCTTTGTGTGCTAATATTGTGCCAATCTTACATATAGGCCTTTGGTCAATTACATTATATAATATTAGGCACTTTCCAATATTCATATACCCTTGGGATAACTTTTAAGAACCAAACTTAAAAGTTCGGTCTCAAAGTAGAAGCAAGCAAGCAAGCATAACGGCTAATGTCCCACTCTCATAAAGGACATTCCAAGTGCAGTGAATCTCCTTGTTTCGTTCTCTCGTAGGAATTTCTCTTCCTCTGCGAGAAGGAAATCAATTCTTTAGTACACAATTTGAGGTCTCTGTCTACTATCGATCTCGCACTTCTATTCAATATCAAGGCTACGCGTTTGTCATTGACCTGCACCGGCATAGGGTCAACCGTGCTACACGAAAATCAGTAAAGGGCCGGGCGTGCACGCGCTTAAAGTTCTGAACTTGTGACTCGGATTGAGTTCCTCTTGCTGCACTGTGGGTTAACAAATATGATGGAAATCATATATCAATTAATAAATTTGAGGTTTTCATCTTAAAAAATATAGTAGTGATGGCCTAAAAATTTGTGGTCCAAAGTCCATTCGCAGCAGATACATCGAACATATGTGCACCAGGCCCATCGTAACCCAATGCAAGCCGAATCACCTTCCAGCTAATTATGGTTCTAATTCAGTGCCCTATCACTTTCTACAAGAAAGTGTATAATCTCTATTTTCACTTGGTGCCAATATGTTGGCTTGTGAGACAACAAAGCCTTCGCTCCATATTAAGGGTAAAATAAGGTAGGAACTTGTTCACCCTAATGATGATGAGTACTAAGAACTATAGCAATAGAATCATTGCAGATAATGTTTAATTACCCTTTTTATGACGCACACCAAAATCTACAAAAATAACAAAAGCTTTGTTCATCTTCTGGGACGGGTCCATCCTTCTACTAGTGTTTTAGCTTTTTGTTGGTTAGTGACAACAATCACATAAAAAATTTTGACTAAGATTCTGTAGCAAGAACCACATCTTCGCAGGCAAGTTAGAAAAGGATGTTGCTATTTAATGCATAGAAAAGTCAAAACTGTTGGAATATGCATTGTTTTGCTGCCAGATGTCAAATAGGACTTGGCTTTGCTATTTCCCTTAGGAAGTTACCCAATAAATTTGGACACCGTTTATAATATATATATATATATATATATATATATACTTGGAGTATCAGATTTTCATACTATATCTTCATATATGTTAAGAACATCCATTGAAGATGGATATTTAAAAATAAGATAAGTGCAAATAATGTAGGTAAAGCTTAAAAGCACAAGTCAAAGCTTCATCTCCATGTATATTTATTTATTTGTTGATAAATTACTTGGATCGTAATGGACATTTTCCTAGAAAGTTACGCGAAAGTTAGAATCAGAAACGGACATGTTCCTACGCGCAAGTTAGCTTCAAAGCTACGCCCATATATATACCAATGGCTAGTTAACTTAAAAGGGGAAAAAAGATTGGTGTTGTAATTAAGTGCTTGTAACATGGCAAAAGTTTCATCTGATTTCGATTTTGCAGAAGAGGTTTATTGGTCAGTCCTTGATGGAAACGAAGGAGGTAATTTGGAAGACTTAGATGCCCTGTTAGCTGAAAAATTGCAATTTCAAGAAGCAATATTCTTGTCGGTCAAAGAAAACGTCTCATCTTCGTCCTCAACCTCAAGCTCAACGTTGAAGGTGACAAGTTCGTCGATGCCTAAGCACAACAAGCCAGGGAAATCTAAAAAAAGAGATGGTCCATCCTCCTTAAGTTACTGTGAGATATGTTATGATAGAAAAGAAAGGCATCAAATGTTCAGAATCTCGGGTTGCTCTCATTCATTTTGTGCTGATTGTATTAGCACATACGTAAAGACAAGGCTGGAGCAAAACATAACCATAATCATGTGCCCAAGGGAGAACTGCAAAGTCCCATTGGAGCTTGAAGCGTGTAAGCCTCGGTTTCCTAAAGAGGTGATCGAACTTTGGGGGGATTTACTACGCGACGAACTACTTTGTGCGACGGGTGGGCAACTTTACTGTCCTTTCAACGATTGTTCAGCTTTGTTGCTGAATGATAACCAAGAAGTCATAGCAGAAACAGAGTGCCCCTACTGCCACAGGTTGCTCTGTGCTCGATGTAAAGTTTCATGGCATTCAGGGATCAGCTGTGAGGAATATCAGAAGCTGAGTGAAGATGAGAGAGGAAGTGAAGACCTGATGGTGAGGAACCTTGCCAAAGAGAAAAAATGGATTCGTTGTCCTCGTTGCCATATCATAGTTGAAAGAACCGAAGGTTGCCTACATATGACTTGCTGGTAAGTCTATGAATTATGCTTGTTTGCTTGCTTAGAAAGTAATTCGAGAAATTCGTGCTGTTTTGTTATGCGTCTAATTACGAATCTTGTTGACGCTTGTGGTTGCAGGTGTAAGTACGAATTTTGTTATGCGTGTGGAGCGGAGTGGACTCATGATCATGGTGGCTGTCAGGGCAACTGAGAAGACAAGTATAGAATGTAGATATGACAAGGATAACATAAGAATGAGAAACAGCAGTTAGCGATATTGTGTTTCTTTTTTCAATAATTGGAAGTCACTCTTAGCATTCAGATGGAAACCAAGAGAACTTGTCCTGAAGTTTGGGGTTTCTGTTAAATGCTTTGGTACAGAATTTGTCACTTTCTGAATGTCATTTGGCTTTGTTTTGCTGCAATCTGAAAGTACTTTTAAAGAGATTTCTGCAAAATTGAGCAGTCTTTTAAGTTACCAGATTACTTTGAACAAGTGGAATCCACACGTCTTGGATTCATTTTTCCTTGATTTGAAATAAAAGCAAAAAGGCTATGAAATTTCTACATTGAGAAGAAACGATTAGAGTCAAATTAATGTCAAGGTTACTGGATTTAGGGTCATTTCAGAGCTTAGCATAACCCTGGCTTGGACCTACATCCAATTGAATTTTCTTGCTGATGTCTCATTAACATAAACTAGATTTTAGTTTTCACCTAATCATCCATAAAACAAAATAAATAGGGTAGATTTTTCCAAACCTAATCAATCCATATTCCACATGAATTATGTCGATATGATAACAACCCATTTATTATTGAACCCCAAAAAATAGCAGCTCTCACAACATATTTGATTCATTGTAATGAAATAAAGTAAAAATGGAATAGCTATTTGATAAAAATGAAATACAAATGTGATAAGGATTAAATAATTTGGTTGACTTAGTGAAATAAATAAATAATTATATATATAATATTTGTTTGGATAAAACATTTTTAAAGAATAGGTAAGTATAAGTATAATATTATAATATTATCCTCGTTAAATAAATTATATTTTACATATATTTGTTAGATCTAAAAAAATACAAAGGAGGAGTTGAATTAGTATTTTGAATTTTTAGCAAACTTTTCTTAAATTTAGGAATCTAAAAAAAGAAAAGCTTACGCAATTGGTTTAGTGATTCGACCCCGATTACTTGCCTCCGCTATCTTGTTATACCTCAACCAAATATTTCTCAATTTATTATATTTAAATTAATAGCTTTTAAGAAAAATGTATAACTTTCACAATCTCTATCATTTCACAAGGCTAAGTTTTTATGGCTCAACCGTTCTTTACAATTCCGTTACGGTTTTCTACCCCAAAACCTTAAGTATACTCGTTTTAATTTTATGAGAAAAAATGTAAACCATAAATAGCTCTCAAAGATATGTGCTTGCAAATGTTAGCTCACTTAAACAATAAAAGATATTACAATAAACACCTAACAAACAATGTACAAAAAAATTACGAGAAATGAATATCTAAATTGAATTCTCTTGATTTTAATACTAGAGTGCGTCCTAAATATTTTTAACTTGTATTTATATTCTCTAATTGATTTAGATACATTTATACATGCAAAAGGAAGTTACTAACAGTTTGGAGCATTTTGAAAAATAATTTAAAATAATTATACTTCAGTAAAACTTTAGAAATTCAATTTTCATAGCAACGTTTCTCCTTTTTTGGTATATAAAAAAATTAGTAATATGAAGAAGTCAACAATACCGATTGAATAAACATTTGAAATCAAGAGTCGGATATTCCGTAAACATTCAATGATATATGACAAAAATAAACATCATGCAAGAACCGCCCAACAAATGCTAACATGGCCACAAGGTATCAAAATATCCAACAAAAAGAGCCATGCAAATCGAAAATATGTGACAAAAGCCAAATATCGATAAGAATAATATCCAATATAAACGAAGGTCATAAAAGTGAACCAAAACAAGGAAAGAGAGCAATTCAAAACAGAATCAACAAGTCAGCCACAAAATCCACATCTAAAACAACCATTAATCGTCTGATGAAGGCGGAGGTGGGAAGCGTGACACGAGTTGAGCCATTTGATCCTCCAAATAAAAAATCCGAGGCATTAAGGCATCGAAACGAGCATTTACATGCTGGGAAAGACCATGAATGGCATCAAGGATGGCCGAAGTGCGAGGTGACGGTGGTGGAGGTAAGGCAGGTACCTCCTCCTCGGGTTGTACTTCTCCTTGTGATTGTTGTGCCGCTGCCGCCTGTAGTTTGTCTTTATGAACCCATTTACCATCCTCCTTACAGTAGCCACAGCTATGAACAGAGGAAATATCGATGAAGCTATTGATGGCTCGACCCGGATCAACAGACACCTTGAGTTTAAGTTGGCGAAAGATGAAAGAGAGAAAGGTGCCATACTTAAGGGTTTTTTTGCTAGAGAGGGGCCAACGAACGACCTCAATCATGTTAAGGAACATGAGGACCGGAAGGTTAAGATGATGCTTAGTTTGAAAACAATGAATGAACCAATAATCGGTTTTGCGCAAGATCGCATGCTTGTTTGTAGGGTTAATGGTCCAAGTGAGGATGAGATGAAGGATCCGATCATGTAATTCTAAATCACAAGCATGATCATCTTTAAGGATTAAGGTCGAAGGGAAAGAACCTAAAAAAATCGGATCACCATCGAGAGGAATCCTAAGGTATTGAGACAAAATGGCAGGGGTAATGGTTACTTTCTCACCCATGACATACGAAGTGATTGCAGTAACAGTTTTACCATCATCACCGTATTTGAATTCTGCGTTAAAGTAAAAGACTCGGACGAGGTTGTCATGACAAGGGCCCGTAAGTTGGAGGCAATAAAGCCAACCCCATTCGTTCAAGGTGGGAAGGTGTCGAAAATCGAGCTCATCGCGAAGAAAGGGAAGGTCAATAGGGCGAGAAATATGGACATTTCGAGTAGCAAAGGAAGTCTTGAATTTATTAAGATCGTCATGACTGCGGAAGCAATCAGATACGGACGATGGATAAACCGCACTAGATGACGCACCATCCGTCCTAGCCCTTTTCTTAGTAGCTCTATTATAGGAGGTATGAGGAGGCATGATAAACAATTTCTTGTACGAGTAAGGGAAGAGTAAGTGTGCTAGGTGAAGACTAAGGAGTACTAAAGAAAGAACTAAGACAACATAAAAAGGATAGAAGAAAACCTGCGAAAACAAACACAATCAATCGATACTTCAAAAGCAGCAGCCTAATGTAACAGTATACAAAATCTTTAATATTTTTTTAATTTATACACATATTATATATGAGTATATATGAATTATAGAAATATAAGTTTTTAACTCATATATACAAATATACGTAACAAAAATGGAAATCGAAGAAAATGATAAAAAAATAAGAATAAATCATAATGTGATGGTTCAGAACAAAAAAAAATGTCATAACGTGCAAAAAAAAAAAATTCAAACATACTAAACACGAAAATATTTTATATAGAATTACCACTAATCATTTTTGATTAAATGTGATTAGACACTTATTGAACATATGGATAAAAATTAGCACCCTGCAACCCCTGTTCTAATGGACAATACCACATTAGTATTGTCTAAAATTTTGATTATTATTCTAAGTTATTCTTATCTAATTTGACTATAATTACTTAAATTAATTTTAAAGAAATTCACATCATATTTTTAAATTTTTAAAGAGATACGTCTCAACCATTTACAAGATACCTTTTACGATAAATTATTTACGACTCAAAATGTTTGAAAATGATTTTGGAAAAAAATAATTTATTCATGAAATAACTTTTTTTTTAAAAATAATCTGAAAATACTTTGACTGTTAGTTTAGGAATAAACTCAAAACTTTTGGGGCAAAAAACTCTTTGTTTATTATTATTTTTAAAGGAAAATAAGCCTTAGTCAATTGTGAGACACAGCTCGATGAATTTTTCAATTTACAAAAACATAAATATCACTTTTATTAATTTAATAAAATGGTTCAATTGACATTTTTTAAAAAATATATCTCAATCATTTGCAAGGTACAAATTAACAAAACGACCCTCCGCGATTCCGAGAAATCTTATATATAGATATATATTTACTTTTAAAAGAAACTGGCTTCAACCACTTGCAGTAACACCATGGATCGGTCAACCATTTGCAATCCATCAAAATTCTAAAAACATGAGGTTCAAATTGCATCTGAATTGAAATCACAAACGTAGGGATTAAATTGAACAATATAAGGACCGAATTACAAAATAACCAGACAACGAAGAACCTAAACTGACAATTATCCAAAATTCTAAAAATCTATTCCCCCAACAATGTGAACGGCAAAAAAGAAGGTAGTAGATTTCCCGCTTGTTTTAATGAAATAATAAACAGGTCACTTATGGGAGTACGAAATAACCAACCGACCATTTGCGGTTTCAAAATAGTAAATTTTATCTTATTTTATTTCAAGAACATATTTTTTTAAAAAATTGAATTCATTATTATTAAAGAAAAAAGACGTCGGTCTTTCGGGGTACAATTAAAGAGTCAACCGTTTGTGGCCCCACAACAATATGTCTAATATATAACACTAAAAATTTATTCCTAGAACATATTCGCAAATTAATTATCACTCAATATTCAATAATATAAAAACTTAAAATAACTCAGATCAATTGAAATAGGACTGAGATTTCATGCACAGAGACTAAATTGAAGCAGACAAAAAACCTGATTACAAACACGTCAAATCGCGAAGGACTAGAATAGGAATTTTCCCTGAAGCCCAAAAATATATAATACATGAGCGGGAAATTTCCCACTTGATGCGGTGAGAGGATAAAATAAAAATAAAAAACTTTATTTATTTTAATCCTGTTCCTTTTTACTTTCTTCTTTCGAAACGTAAAACCCTTCTTTCCCTTCTCCCAACTCTCCCTTTTTTTTTACTCTCCCATGGCTTCCTCTTTTACCCACCATTATTTTTTATATATTTTACCTTTTTAAATCTCTACAAACAATTATGATTTCTGTTTTATCTTTTTTTTTTGTGTGTGTTATTTATTATAGAGATTTCATTGCCTTCTCAGCTTGATGATTTCGAAATCATATGAAAATCCGTATCATCAAAGGCTCTTCTCCGATTTCCGGAGTTTCAACAGTCTTTTTTTAAAATCTGGGTTTATTCACGAACTAGTAGCGTGCATGCGAATAGAATAAAGAAATTAGGGGGGAAATAAAGAAAAAGAAGGAAAAAAAAAAACTACCTCCGGGTAGTCGTATTTTGGATTTCAAGCTTTGCCTTTAACGTGTGTTGTGATTTCTCTGATTCACCCCCTACAGTGCTCCATTAAGAGATTAGATGTTCCGGAATGACTTGTTTAGCTTGTCATTGATTTCCGACTGTATTCAGCTTCCAGGCACAGACGCTTTGGTCACATCCTTGACCGCTCCTTTTTTAGCTTGGCGATTGTTTCTTGACAATAAAAAATTAAAAAAATACAAAATCATCATCTCGATAAATCAATAAAGATTAAAGAAAACACATTAAAATCAAGGCCATAGAATAAATTAGAGAAGTACTACACATATGAGAAATTCCAGAAATTGTTTTCCAAAAAGAAAGGAGTAGGGCAGACTAACCTTACTTGGAGGAGGAAGATAATGAGAATGTTTTCACGCATCAGCTTCGTATAAGCCTTCAGAAGGAACATCAGATTAGATTCTCCCGATCAAACGAATCAACCAACTTGTCTAGGACATTCAAAGTACCATTTGTGTAAAAAAACATAACTATATATACCTATAAGTGAAAAACAGTGCTACAATAAGGGGAAAATAGTGCTTGTGCTTCAATTCCTCAAAGTCAAAGCTACATAGCAATAATTTGAATTTTGCAAATTTGGTTAAGGGAGTGTTTGAATATATTTTATTATATCAAAACATTTGCAAAACAAGGTTAATAATATTTTTAAAAAATAAAATCATAATATAAATGAAATTAATAAAAATAATATTTAAAAATACTTTTTAAAAATTATAATTAACTTTAGTATAAATTATGTATTAATAATATTTAAGTATAAAACATTGATTTAATAATCAAATAAATAATGTTTTGTCGTTTTAAAATATTTTTTTATTTCATATAATAATTTATACCTTGACATATTGTATTTAAAAAACATATAAGGGTTCTCTCTGAAACCAAGAGTACTGTCCACAGAGTCCTAGAGAGAGCAGTCTTCTATTGCGGTTTGGGATAGAGGAGAGTGGTGGCGGAGAGAGAGATTCCGGCGAAGAGATCACTTTGTTAGCAAAAGAACTTGTCCAACTATCAATAAAGAGATCCATGGTAATACCAGCATACAAACCCACTTTGATCTGTTCGGTGTGGACCAAAAAGCAGTTTAGTTTTGAAAGCTTTAAGGCGCAAATGAGAAGTATCTGGAAAACAAAAAAGAAGTTTGAGATCAGATTTGAAGGGCAGAATTTATTCTTAGTAACTTTTGATCTAGAAGATGATTTGGAGCAGATTTTGGAAGGGCGTCCCTGGTTGTTTCCGGAATCTAAGGCAGTGGGGAGAGAAAGTATGAAGTTCGCAGCATTCTCAAAATTGAAAGGATTTCAAAGTTCATACACAGGGTGTTTGCAAGAGGGGACAGTAGATTGTGTTAGAAGAGCTGACCCTATGGCAAATTTCGAAAGTTTAATTAATGGACGAAAATTGTCAAGGTGGGAGGACGATCTCAAGCATACTGAAGATGTTGTGGAATTGGTGGACCAGGGAATGGTTATCAAGCCGATGGAGACAGATAAAGAAGAACACAAAAAGAAGTGCTGGAGAAGAATGGTAATAAGAAGTAAGGGAGAAATAAGTATGAGTGAACAGGTGACGGGAAAGAGGAAATTTCTTGATATTGGGGGTGATAAAAATGTTGAGGGAAGCTTCGGAATCGGATGTATGAAAAGGAAAAAAGTAGATGATGATAAAGAATTGGTTGGGAGTGAAATTTTTGAAATCCAGTTGGATTATGCAGATTCAGACTCTTTTAAATCGGCGGCTGCCATTAGGCAAGCCGACCGAACACAATGAAAAGCCTATGTTGGAACGTTCGTGGATTGGGGAGTCCACGGGCAGTTCAGAGGCTGTGCTTCTTAGTCAAGCAGCACAATCCCCATTTGGTCTTCTTAATGGAGACGAAATTGGATAAGAAAAGGATGGAAAAAGTTCAGAGAAGATGTGGTTTTGTAAATGGAATCGAAGTTGAAGCGGAGGGTTCTAGGGGAGGTCTTTGTATGGCATGGAAGAAGGAAATAAGTGTTAGTTTGAGAAGTTTCTCCAGATGGCACATTGATGTTCTAATTAAGGAGGATAATGTGGAAGAGGAATGGAGATATACTGGTTTCTATGGTTCTCCCTATTTAAAGGACAAAAATACAGTTTGGAATCTACTTAGAAGACTTGCTGAAGAGAGTGACTTTCCTTGGCTTGTTAAAAGTGATTTTAATGAAATTCTTTATTCTTTTGAGAAATGTGGAGGAACTCCAAGGGATGATAAGCGAATGGAGGCCTTTAGGGAGACGTTAGTGGATTGCCAGTTATTCGATATTGGTTTTTCGGGGGTCTGCTTTACATGGGAAAGGGGAAATTTGCCAGAAACAAATATAAGAGAGAGGTTAGATAGGGGGTTGCAAATGAAAAATGGTTTAAGCTTTTTCCGTCTAATACTCTTCAGCATATTCCTTATTCTACTTCAGATCATTGTCCCATTCTTTTGAATTCAAATAAGTCTATAACTTTCACAGGGAACAGAAAATTCCATTTCGAAGCCTGGTGGACCATGGAAGAATCTTTAGAAAAAGTCATTCGAGAATCGTGAGAGGCAAATGAAGGAACGTTATTGGAGAAGTTAGGAAAACTGCAGCTTTGTTTGGAGGATTGGTCGCGAAAAAAATAGCAGAAATAAGGAGGGCCTAAAACGGAAATTAATGAAGGAGTTGGAAGTTTTGTTAGAAGGTGAAAGGAATGATGACACTATGGCAAAACTCATTGATACCAAAATTCATTTGAATCTGGAAATTGACAAAGATGAGATGTATTGGGAACAGCGGGCGAGACAGAATTGGTTAAAGCTCAAGGACAAAAACACGGCATATTTCCACAGATGCGCTTTAGCTCGGAGGCAAACAAACACAATTTCTAAATTGGTAACAGAGGAAGGTACGAAAATCGAGGAGGAATTAGAAATTTTGAATGCGGCTACTTCATTCTTTCAGAATCTTTTCACGTCAAAAGGAGTGGCAGATCCTTGTAAAATTTTAGATGGTATTGAAAGAACGATAAAGCAGGAGGATAATGAGTTCTTATTAGCTCTCTTTCGAGAAGAAGGGATTCAGGCAGCTTTGGAAGAAATGGGCCCCACAAAGGCTCTAGGAGCAGATAGATTTCCAGCTATGTTCTATCAAAGGTACTGGCATATTGTAGGTCGAGATGTCACCGAATTCTGTTTGGGTATTTTGAATAATAATCAGGACTTTGGGGGTTTCAACAGCACAGATATTGTCCTCATTCCAAAAGTCCCAAAACCTATGCAATTGGTCAACTTCAGGCCCATCAGTTTGTGTACAGTTATTTATAAGGTGGTGGCTAAGACTATAGCTAATCGCTTGCAGAAGATATTGACAAATGTATTGATAAAGTTCAGAGTGCTTTTGTACCAAGGCGCCTCATCACAGACAATATGCTTCTAGCATATGAAATTTTCCATACGATTAATCAAAAATGTACAGGAAAGAAATGTGTTATGGCAGTCAAGCTGGATATGAGCAAGGCGTATGATAGGGTGGAATGGGGGTTTATCGAGGAGGTTATGAAAAAAATGGGTTTTGTTGGTGAATGGATGGAACTTTTACGTAGGTGTGTTACTACGGTCAGTTATGCGGTCAACATTAATGGAAGGAAGGGGAACTTGTTTCTTCCATCCAAAGGACTTAGGCAGGGGGATCCATTAAGTCCTTTTCTTTTTCTGATTTGCAGCGAGGGACTCTCATCTCTCATGAGATCAGCACAAAGACGAGGTTTAATCAAAGGTGCAAAAGCCAGTAGACAGGGGCCCGCGATATCACATTTGTTATTTGCAGATGATTGTATTATTTTGGGGGAGGCATCTCACAAAGGAGCAAAACTTCTGAAGGATATTCTACAGGACTATGAGCGTTGTTCAGGTTAGTGTGTGAATTTTTCGAAGTCCACGGTCTTTTTTAGCCCGAATACTACTGAAGAAGATAAGGCAGTGGTGTCTCGATTGCTAGGAGTCAGAGTTGCTACGAATCCAGAGAAGTATTTGGGACTCCCAAACATGATTGGTAGAAAGAAAAAAGAATCGTTTCAGAATCTCCTAGATAGAATTTCTATGCGCATTGAGGGGTGGAATAACAGAATGTTATCACAAGGGGGTAAGGAGGTTTTCATCAAATCGGTCCTACAGGTTATCCCAATTTTTACAATGTCATGTTTTCTTATACCGAATTCTTTATGTAAAAAGATGGAAAGCATTTTCGCTAAGTTCTGATGGCAGAAAGGAAAGGACAGGAAAGGTATTCACTGGTGCCAATGGAGTCATTTATGCAGACCAAAAAACGAAGGGGGTTTAGGTTTTCGTAATATGGCCCAATTTAATATAGCTATGTTGGCTAAACAGGGATGGCGTTTTCTAGAAAATCCAAATTCTTTAGTTTCGCAGGTGTTTAAGGCAAAATATTTTCCAAAAAGTGATTTTTCTTAGTTCGCAATTGGGAAATAGAAATTCTTATGCTTGGCGCAGTATTTGGGCTGCAAGGGGTATTTTGGAAAAAGGGCTGATTTGGGAAAGTTGGAAATGGCTCGAGTATCTCTATCGTTAATGATGTGTGGGTTCCAGATCTTGTTAATTCCAGATTATTATTATAACACCCCCTAACCCCAAGCCGCCGCCGGAACAGGGTTACGAGGCATTACCGGACAACTTACAAATTATTCACAAATAATATAACATTCATAGTATAATTATTAAATAAATCTCTATAATAGACTTTCAAAGCCCAAAAAAAAAAAAATAGAACGGGACCTGTTCGATTAATCCAATTTTTTTTTTTTACAAAAATTTCAGCAGCATTACTGCTTATTTTTACCTAAAACCCCCTGCAAATTCAAATCAAACAACTAATACCAATGTTTCAACCAAGGAATTTACATCTTAATCACTACTAGATCATGCTTAATCTGTTGATTTATTACTTAAATTTTTAAAGTGTTAACATATAAAGAACTAATTCATATCTTTCATTTCATTTCAAAATCTCATAATTATTTAATTACAACAAAATCATTTAACTTATATATATATGACTCATGTACAACCACCTAGTACATGCCACTTAAACAAAAAGAAGAAATACATCACCAAAATTTTCTTGTTGGAGTCGGGTTTGTCTTGGATGCTGGACCGGATCCGCAACTCTAATGACCTGCGCACGGAAACAACCGTACGCTGAGTATTTCATACTCAGTGGTATTACCATAAAGCAAACTATTTAACATTAATAAATTACAAACATCAACCATAAGCTTTATAAAACATTAAAACTAATTATACATAATTATATATCACTTCATAAATCTTAAATTCACATTTCATTTTCATATACTAATTCAATTCATAATTTAACTCATACATTCTTTCTCATATCTTTCAATAGAGCCAAATCAATCAATCTCATTTCCAAAATTCCATTTCAATTATTTACCCTATTAACAATACTCGGACTCTGATAGATACGCGGATTCCACCCAAACACACCAAAGTATCCAACCCAATCACACCAGAATATCCAACCCAATCACACCAAAATAATATAAATCCTCCATAACACACCAGTATAATATAACCTCCCAAACACACCAGTAAGGCATTGAATGCCTCTTCGGATAAACCGAAGTATATATATAACAGAATTATCTTCTCCGCCGAGCTACAAATCTCCTCATCACATCACAAATCCAATGGCATGTCATTTGTATCAAATCTAGTCCGACAATTTAATAGGGCGTTATTTTACTTTTCCAATTTCGAATTCATTTCCACCACAATTTCAAAAACTTGATCAATTCAAAACATCTATTATATCGATTCACATATAATTCAATTTTCACACATATTCTTACTAAATTTCAAATATTATTACTTACCTTGTCTTAATTACCCCATAACATATACTATAAATACAATATACATTTAATAGATAGTTTGAGTTATATTAATACAAACCCGAAATACACGTCTACTCCTCAGCGATCTTTTCTTTTCCCTTGGATGCCGATGCCTCTTTTTCCTTATTAGCTACGAAAATAATAATAATTTATATTATTAATTACAGCATTAAATTACAATAAGTAATGAATTTTATTCAATTTCTACTCTTCCTCTTCATTCTACATTCTTTATACACAATTCTATTATTTACTTATAAGTTCTTTCAAAGCTGTCTACCTGAGTCATTATCACTAAATTATCTATATCTTGAGTTACAGATTTCCAAACTAAGATCCGTAAATTTTATATGAAACTATACTCACATATCTTCTTGCCATAAAATTTTCAGAATTTTTGATCTAGCTAATAAGTACAGTTTATTCTTTAAAAATTACCCCTATTCTGTTGTCTGACAGTTCCGACTACTCTTTGCTAAAATTTAATTATATTTTCGTACAGAATTCAAATGATGTTCTAGTTTGTTTCTTCTAAAAATATACTCATTAAGGAATCTAACCATATAAATTATGTCCCAAAATTATTTTTGTACAATTTTTAATGATTTTTCCAAGTCAGAACAGAGGATCTCGAAATCACTCTGAACCAGTTTCACTAAAATCTAAATATCTCATAATACAGAATTTCTTTGCTTTCTCTGTTTCTTTCATATGAAAATAGACTCAATAAGCTTTAATTTCATATCTCACTCAACTTATACTTCCATTTCTACAATTTTTGGTGATTTTTCAAAGCTACTCTTCTGCTGCTGTCCCAAAACCGTTTTCTTATAACTTATTTTGCAATTAAATCCTAATTAAGTTTACTTATTTTCTTAACTTAATTCATGCTTTGTTTCTACTTAAATTCCTTCCATATTCAACTTGACTATCTAATATTCATAGTCAAACCCTAATTTATAATTTCTTCCAAATTAATCTCTATAATACAAAACTTATAGCTTACTTTACAATTTAATCCTTTTACTAATTCTAACTTAAATTTCATTCAATTTAATCCCTAATTCATCTTTTTCTTCAACATCAACTATACTTGAAAACCTATAAACTCTCAAAATATCAGCTTATTTTCATCAAAATCTTGCTTTAAAGCTTCTAAAACATCAAAATTAAGAGAATAGGACTTGATTGACTTACCAATTTAGACTTCAAGCTTTAAATCCCTAGTTTTTCGTATGCTCTCTGTTTCTTTCTTTTTTTCTGTTTCTTTGTTTTGTTTCTTTTCTTATTTCTTTTATTCTATTTACTTTATTATATAATATAATATTATATTAATATAGTTATCTAATAATAATAATAATATATTTTAACACATAGAAATCTCAGATTTTTATGCTTATGCCGCCTCAAATATACTAAATGGTCTATTTGCCATTTTAGTCCTTTTTATTTTCTTTTAATCTACAATTCAACTTTTACCCTTTATTCACTTTAGTCCTTTTTCCTAATTACTTTAAATTAAGCTAAATTCACTAAATAAAAATCTAATTAAACACACTATTAGACTCATAATTACTCCTAATAATTATTTACTAACTCGATTTACTAAGACGGAGGCCCGATAACACATTTTTTTTTCTGGTGCCCACGGATTTTGGGTCGTTACATTTCTCCCCCCTTAATAAATTTCGTCCTCGAAATTTACCTGAGAATAGGTGAGGATACTGTGCTCTCATAGTTTCTTCCGGTTCCCAAGTTGCTTCTTCCACACTATGGCTTCTCCACAATACTTTTACCAAAGGGACTCATTTGTTTCTTAATTCTTTCACTTCTCGAGCTAGTATTTGAACCGGTTCTTCTTCATATGACAAATCCGGTCTAATCTCAATGTCTTCAGTAGAAATAATATGAGATGGATCCGATTGATACCTTCGTAACATGGAAACATGAAAAACATCATGAATTTTCTGTAATTCCGGAGGTAAAGCTAATCGATAGGCAACCGGTCCGATTCTTTCAATTATTTCATACGGCCCAATGTAACGAGGACTTAATTTTCCTTTGCGACCAAATCTCAAAACTTTCTTCCAAGGCGATACCTTTAAAAACACTTTATCACCCACAGAATACTCTATATCTCGTCGCTTTAGATCTGCATAAGACTTTTGTCTGTCAAAAGCTACTTTCAACCTGTCTCTGATCTTTTTAACTATTTCTTTTGTCTCCTGAATTAATTCCGGTCCAACTAGCTTTCTCTCATTCAACTCCGTCCAACATATCGGTGATCGGCATCTTCGGCCGTATAATGCTTCATATGGAGCCATCTGAATACTGGATTGGAAACTATTATTATAAACAAATTCAGCTAACGGCAAGTATCGTTCCCAACCTGATTCAAAGTCAATAATACAAGCCCGAAGCATGTCTTCTAAAATCTGAATTACCCGTTCCGATTGTCCATCGGTTTGTGGATGAAATGCAGTACTGAAATTAAGCCGAGTACCCAAAGAATCATGTAACTGCCTCCAAAATCTCGATGTAAATCGTGGATCCCGGTCGGAAATTATAGATACTGGAATACCATGTAGTCTCACAATTTCTCGGATATAAACTTCAGCAAGCTTCTGTAGAGACCAATCAGTCCTGACTACTATGAAGTGAGCAGATTTAGTAAGCCGATCAACTATCACCCAAATGGCATTCTTTTTGCTCACCGACAGTGGCAACCCCGTAACAAAATCCATAGTAATACTATCCCATTTCCATTCAGAAATACTAATAGGCTGGAGTAACCCTGTCGGTACCTGATGTTCTGCTTTTACTTGTTGACAAGTCAAACATTTACTGACATATTCAACTATATCTTTCTTCATCCCTGGCCACAAATAAAGCTCCCGTAAACCATGATACATTTTTGTTCCACCCGGATGCAATGCAAAAGTGTCATCATGTGCTTCTCAAAGAATCATCTTTTTTAATTCAGAAGTAGCTGGAACACAAATCCGGTTTTGAAACCTCAAGCAATCATGTTCATCAATACTAAAACTCTCGGCTGTACCATTCTGAACCATTTCTCTTTTCTTTAATAATTTGTCATCTTCCATCTGAGCTGCTCTAATCTGATCTAATATCATTGGTTTAACCCTTAACTCAGCTAACAAGCTCCCATCATCATTAACACTGAGCTGAGCAAACATTGCTCGTAATTCAATCGCAGCTTTCCTGCTCAATGCATCAGCTACCACATTTGCTTTTCCTGGATGATAGTCTATAACACAATCATAATCTTTTAGAAGTTCGATCCACCGTCTTTGCCTTAAATTCAATTCCTTCTGTGACAGAAGATATTTAAGACTTTTATGATCTGTGTAAATGTAACATTTTTCACCATATAAGTAATGCCTCCAGATCTTTAGAGCAAAAATTACAGCAGCTAGCTCCAAATCGTGCGTCGGATAATTACGTTCATGTGGCTTCAACTGTCTAGATGCATATGCAATGACTTTCCCATCTTGCATCAATACACAACCCAAACCACTCAAAGAAGCATCACTATATACAACACAATCTTTTCCTGACTCTGGTAATGTTAATACCGGTGCCTCTGTCAACATTTGCTTCAAAGTCTCAAAACTTTTCTGGCACTGATCATCCCAAACAAAAGGAACATTCTTCTGTAATAGTTTAGTCATTGGTAGTGCTATCTTTGAGAATCCATTTACAAATCTCCTGTAATACCCAGCTAAACCGAGAAAACTGCGCACCTCCGATACATTCTTTGGCGCCTTCCACTGAACAATTGCTTCAATCTTCTTCGGATCAACTCTAATTCCGTCAGCAGTGTAACACCCCTTACCCGTATCCTATGCCGGGACCGAGTACGAGGCATTACCAGACTTAAGAATACATTTGGTCAAATTACTTAACACATATACAAAATGACTTAGTCAAGTCCCTATACATGTCATAACTTAAATCATTTATAAATAAAGATACCCATAGATAACTTGATAGTGTGAAGCGATCTCCAACGACCTCCAACCCGAGCTTGATTAATAGGACTCTGTAACATGGGAAAGAAAAGGGGGGTAAGCTTATAAAGCTTAATAAGTTCACATGTAAAAATAATAAGCATTAGCAATGAATTTAGCTTACTACTAAGCCGTTATAACTTGCATAAATAATGCTAAGTTCTTACTTTCCCAACTTTTTTGTAGCCTTATCAAGGCCTCAACATGACAAATCCTCACAACAAGTTCTCAAGATTGTAACAGCCCAATTTCAATAGTGTTGGAACAAGTGATTTGAGATCACTAAATCTGACGAAAAAGTTAGGAAACTTTGTTAATCGATAATTATAAGTTAAGTGTGATTTTAGAAATATTTTAAAATTAGTGAATTTTGTGAACTAAAAGAATTAATTAGAAAAATTGGGCCAAAAACGAGGTATTGAGATCTCGAATTCATAAAATGAGCCATAAATATTTTTAGAAATATTTATGGAGTGTCATTAAGTTATTATTAAAGTTTAGTTGAGAAATTTTAACGTTTGGATATGTAATTAAATGAAAAAGACTAAATTGAAAAAGGTGTAAAAGTTTCATTATAGATTAAAGAAAGTATAAAGGACCAAAATGGCAATTAAGCCATTTTGTTTAATGAGGCGGTTATTGTGAAGAAAATCTGAGATTTTTTTTTATGTTTAATTATTATTATATTATTATATATAAAAACAAACAAAAAGAGAATAGAGAACAGAAAAACCCAAACGAAGAAGCAGAGAGCAGGAAAGAAAGAAGAAGAGAAGAGAAAGAAGAAAAAAGGGGGGGGAATTGGAAAATTTTCAAAATTAGCTAAATAAAAAGGGGATCAAATTGAAATATATGGAGAATTCTCTTTATTTCTCTTCATTTTCTTCAGCTGAAAAATAGCCATGGGAGAGAGTTCAAGCTGGTTTTCATACTCAAGCTTCATGTAAGTTTAATTCTTGCTTTCTCCTTGAAATTTCTATGTTTTTGGACTTTACAATTGGGTCCAATTTATTAATTCATTAGTTTTTGATTCTATGGCTAATTTTTAAAGTTTATGTGGATTAGTGCTGGAAGAATATGATGAATAAATATTGAATTGAAGCTTTAATTTTGTTATATGATGATTTAATCAAGTGAAATTGATGGAAATTGGTTTTAGGACCTAATTGTGAAATAGCTAAAATTAAGGCCTAGTGTTAAAATTCTGATTTCAAAGGTTATGAAGTAGTTTAAAATGATAGATAAAAGTATTAAATGAGAAAATTAACTCAATTGAGGGGTTAATCCAGCAAGGACTGAATTGTATGAATTGTGGAATTAGGGACAAAATAGAAATCAACATGTTACACTAAAGTAGTTTTGGACAGCAGCAGTTGTCTAACTTTGAAAAATCACCAAAAATTGTATAAATCGAATTAGAAGTCGAGTGAGATATGGAATTAAATCTTATTGAATCTATTTTCATATAAAAGAAACAGAGAAAGCAAAGGAAGTCTACATTTTGAGATATTTGTATTTTTGTAAGACTGGTTTAGAATAACTTCGTGATCCCCTGTTCTTACTTTAGAAATTCACTAAAAATTGTATAAAAATAATTTGGGAACATAATTTATGTGGTTAGATTCCTTAATGAGTCTAGTTTTATAAGAAATAAACCATAACATCATATGAATTCTATATAAAAAGATAATTAATTTTTAGTGAAGAAGGGTCGGAACTGCCAGACAGCAGAACAGGGGTGACTTTAAAGAATAAACTGTACTAATTGGCTAAACCAAAAATTCTGAAAATTTTTTGGCAAGAAGATATGTGAGTCTAGTTTCAGGAAAAATTAACGGTTCTTCATTTGGAGTTCTGTAGCTCTGGAAATAAATAATTTAGTAACTATAACTCAAATGGACAGTTTTGAATATACTTATGAGTAATTAATGAAATTATTGATAATGTTACTTATAGCATGTTATATACATTAAGGATGTGGAATGGAGAGGAGGAGGAGGAAAATATGTATGAATATTCAGCTAGCATGGCTAATTTGTAATGTTTTAGACTCAGGGACTAAATTGAATAAAAGTAAAACTTTACGATTAATTTTGTAAAAATGTGGAAATGTCCAATTTGCATGAAATAGATTATTTTATTATTTAAAATTGAAAAAATAGAATGAAATTGTTAATTTAGATTAAAATCGATTGAAAAATCGATGAAAACAGAAAATTTTCAAAATGACCCTGAATCTTAATATTTCTACAAATTTAGCCAGGTAAGTTCGTGTAACTTAATTATATGATATAAGAAAATATGAGTTGAAGGTACGTGAAATATTGATATGATAAATTAACTGATTTATCTTTATGAAGAAGAGATAATTGAATGATATTTTTCATGATATGTAAATATGTGATTATCTTTAATATGTTAATACAAGATAATTAAGTATATTGAGACGAGTAATAAATTTATGTAAGACATGACGAGAAATAAATAAATATGTTTAAGGGACAATATGTTTGATTTTGATTGGTTTCAAATATAAATGCTAAATGAAATAAAATGTCTGATAAATAAATTTGTAATTCCGGTAATGCCTCGTACCCTATTCCGGCGTCGAATACGGGTAAGGGGTGTTACATTTAGTGGTATCAGAGCTTAGGTTTAGTCGGTTCTTGGACCAAACGTAGTATATGTGAAGTCTAGAAATATATGCCATTATTAATATATAACTTGAGATAATGTGATATCTTCTAATTTTGATGATATTTGTATCACTATAATTCAAACTTTATCATTATTATGTGTAATTTATTAATTATGTGTGGTAAGTATTTTAAGGTAAGTGTTTAGTGAAATGATAAATTTAAGATTGGGTACTGAAAATTGAAACTGATACTGAATTGAATTATGGAATACTGAATATTATTTTGAGTACTGAACTAAATTGTGAAGTTACTGAATATTGTTTTGTGCATTGCATTAAGCTATGAAATTACTGATGTAATGAATTATTACAATACTGTGAAACTGATCGAAATAAGAAGTGAAAATAGAATGAACTGGAAATTAGAAAGTTATTTAAATTACGTAACTAAATTATGAATTATGTGAATATTTGAAGATATTAATAGGAAACTAAAAGTGATTTGAATTGAATCAAATTGAATTAAATAAAGAAAATATGCGAGTAATTGAAATGTATATTGATTGAAAAGTAATTAGTGATTTTAAATTTGATTGGACAATAAATTAAAAATACGAATTGAATAAAAATGCATTAAATTATGAATATGTGTAAATATATGAATCGTGTATTGATTGAAAAGTGGTTGGAACTGAATTGAAGTATGATTATATGTGAATATGTGAAATATGTATTGGTATTGAATTGTATACTGATTAGAAAATGAAAAAGTGAATTTGAAAAAAAAAAAATGATTTGAATACCCTATTAACTTATCAGACTAGATTGGATACAAATGGCATGCCATAGGATTTGTGATATGATGAGGAGATATTTCTGTATTATATTCTTCGGTTTATTCGAAGAGGCATTTAATGCCTTATTGGTGTGTTTGGGAGGATATGATATACTGGTGTGTTTGGGAGGATATGATATACTGGTGGGTTTGGGAGGATATGATATATTGGTGTGTTTGGGAGGATATGATATACTGGTGTGTAATGGAGGATTTCATTATTTTGGTGTGATTGGTTGGAATCCGCGTATCCGTCAAAGTCCGAGTCTTGTTAATAGGGGTAGATATGAATATTAAGTGAAATTAAAATAAGAATTGATTTCCCTATTAACTTGTCGGACTAGTCGGATATAATTGGCATGCCATAGGATTTGGAAGAGTACGGGATTTATCGGCTTTGCCGATCAGGCACTTTATGTGTCGTAAATCAGGCACTCTATGTGTCGTATTTCAGGCACCTCGTGTGTCGTATCAGGCACCTCGTGTGTCGTATCAGGCACTTTATGTGTCATATCAGGCACCTCGTGTGTCGTATCAGGCACTTTATGTGTCGTATCTCAGGCACCTCGTGTGTCGTATACTGATCAGGTACTATGTACCGTTTTAGGCACAATGTGCCGTACTGGTGTGTTTGGGTTGGAATCCGTGTATCCGTCAAAGTCTGGATTGTTAATAGGGTGAATAACTAAAATGAGAAAAACTAAATAAATTTGATCGATTGAACTATTGAAAATATGAGTAAGAAATTATGAGTTGAATTGTGAATCGAATTGAAATGTGAGAATTGAAGTATGAACTTAAGGTTCATAAATTTGCTAAAATATCGAATTATTGATATTGAAATCAGTTGAATAAATGAAATGAGAAAATTGAATGAATTTGATCGACTGAATTATTGACAGTACGAAAAAGTGGAATTATGAATTAAAATTGATATATAAAATTGAAAACTTGAACCAAAGGTTCATAAGTTGATTAGATAATATAGATGATATATGATGCTATTTGATGAAAGACTATTGTTGAGGTATGAAATTAAAATATAAATTAACACATATGATTTATATTGTTACATGTTTGATTTCTATTATTTAATATTAAATGTTAAATTTAAATTATGCGTATAATAAGTGAAGTATGAGGTAAGTGTTATTGTTGAATTAAATGGAAATTGAATTAAGTGATGGATAAATATTAGTATTGAATTGTATATTAATGAGAAAGTGAAATTAAATTTAGTTGTGAATAAATTGAAGTGAAATTGGAATTGAAAAAAAAAAATGATATGTGAAGCACATAATAAGAATTATTAGTAAATTAAGAATGACTAGTAAATTTTGAAATATGTTACATATATTAAAGAAAGAAAAGATATAAACATACACGTTTTTAGTACAATGGTTAAATTGTAAAGTATGTAAAAGCGTTATGTTAAAATTATAAAAGTGACATGCGTGTATAATGTAATTTTCCCAAGTAAATGAGATTAGATCTACTAAGATATTAGTGGTATACCATTAATGAACTCTAGCGCATTCTCTGATAATAACACTTTGGTACTCATCAAGTGCTATCTGATTAATAGTACATAATAATACACTTCTATATTTGTTTCATATATCTTAAGTGTTCTGTTTAATCTATTGGGCCTCTTATTAAAAAAAAAAAAGTAAGTAATTTTCGTTATAAGGTATGTTCGCAATACTGAATTAAAAATACATTGCAAACTGAAAGGATATGAATGGATATAAATGATAAACTAGATAAATATGTGCACAAAGGAGCTATAGAATTATAGAAATAATGAAGTTCATGATCAAAATAACAAGGAAATTTCGAGGACGAAATTTTTTTTTAGGGGGGAAGAGTTGTAACAGCCCAATTTCAATAGTGTTGGAACAAGTGATTTGAGATCACTAAATCTGACGAAAAAGTTAGGAAACTTTGTTAATCGATAATTATAAGTTAAGTGTGATTTTAGAAATATTTTAAAATTAGTGAATTTTGTGAACTAAAAAAATTAATTAGAAAAAATTGGGCCAAAAACGAGGTATTGAGATCTCGAATTCATAAAATGAGCCATAAATATTTTTAGAAATATTTATGGAGTGTCATTAAGTTATTATTAAAGTTTAGTTGAGAAATTTTAACGTTTGGATATGTAATTAAATGAAAAAGACTAAATTGAAAAAGGTGTAAAAGTTTCATTATAGATTAAAGAAAGTATAAAGGACCAAAATGGCAATTAAGCCATTTTGTTTAATGAGGCGGTTATTGTGAAGAAAATCTGAGATTTTTTTTTATGTTAATTATTATATATTATATATAAAAACAAACAAAAAGAGAATAGAGAACAGAAAAACCCAAACGAAGAAGCAGAGAGCAGGAAAGAAAGAAGAAGAGAGAAAAGAAGAAAAAAGGGGGGGGGGAATTGGAAAATTTTCAAAATTAGCTAAATAAAAAGGGGATCAAATTGAAATATATGGAGAATTCTCTTCATTTCTCTTCATTTTCTTCAGCTGAAAAATAGCCATGGGAGAGAGTTCAAGCTGGTTTTCATACTCAAGCTTCATGTAAGTTTAATTCTTGCTTTCTCCTTGAAATTTCTATGTTTTTGGACTTTACAATTGGGTCCAATTTATTAATTCATTAGTTTTTTGATTCTATGGCTAATTTTTAAAGTTTATGTGGATTAGTGCTGGAAGAATATGATGAATAAATATTGAATTGAAGCTTTAATTTTGTTATATGATGATTTAATCAAGTGAAATTGATGGAAATTGGTTTTAGGACCTAATTGTGAAATAGCTAAAATTAAGGCCTAGTGTTAAAATTCTGATTTCAAAGGTTATGAAGTAGTTTAAAATGATAGATAAAAGTATTAAATGAGAAAATTAGCTCAATTGAGGGGTTAATCCAGCAAGGACTGAATTGTATGAATTGTGGAATTAGGGACAAAATAGAAATCAACATGTTACACTAAAGTAGTTTTGGACAGCAGCAGTTTTCTAACTTTGAAAAATCACCAAAAATTGTATAAATCGAATTAGAAGTCGAGTGAGATATGGAATTAAATCTTATTGAATCTATTTTCATATAAAAGAAACAGAGAAAGCAAAGGAAGTCTACATTTTGAGATATTTGGATTTTTGTAAGACTGGTTTAGAATAACTTCGTGATCCCCTGTTCTTACTTTAGAAATTCACTAAAAATTGTATAAAAATAATTTGGGAACATAATTTATATGGTTAGATTCCTTAATGAGTCTAGTTTTATAAGAAATAAACCATAACATCATATAAATTCTATATAAAAAGATAATTAATTTTTAGTGAAGAAGGGTCGGAACTGCCAGACAGCAGAACAGGGGTGACTTTAAAGAATAAACTGTACTAATTGGCTAAGCCAAAAATTCTGAAAATTTTATGGCAAGAAGATATGTGAGTCTAGTTTCAGGAAAAATTAATGGTTCTTCATTTGGAGTTTTGTAGCTCTGGAAATAAATAATTTAGTAACTATAACTCAAATGGACAGTTTTGAATAAACTTATGAATAATTAATGAAATTATTGATAATGTTACTTATAGCATATTATATACATTAAGGATGTGGATGGAGAGGAGGAGGAGGAAAATATGTATGAATATTCAGCTAGCATGGCTAATTTGTAATGTTTTAGACTCAGGGACTAAATTGAATAAAAGTAAAACTTTACGATTAATTTTGTAAAAAAGTGTAAATGTCCAATTTGCATGAAATAGATTATTTTATTATTTAAAATTGCAAAATAGAATGAAATTGTTAATTTAGATTAAAATCGATTGAAAAATCGATGAAAACAGAAAATTTCCAAAATGACCCTGAATCTTAATATTTCTACAAATTTAGCCAGGTAAGTTCGTGTAACTTAATTATATGATATAAGAAAATATGAGTTGAAGGTACGTGAAATATTGATATGATAAATTAACTGATTTATCTTTATGAAGAAGAGATAATTGAATGATATTTTTCATGATATGTAAATACGTGATTATCTTTAATATGTTAATACAAGATAATTAAGTATATTGAGACGAGTAATAAATTTATGTAAGACATGACGACAAATAAATAAATATGTTTAAGGGACAATATGTTTGATTTTGATTGGTTTCAAATATAAATGCTAAATGAAATAAAATGTCTGATAAATAAATTTGTAATTCCGGTAATGCCTCGTACCCTATTCCGGCGTCGAATACGGGTAAGGGGTGTTACAAAGATAATGCAATCATAATTACACATAGTTTCACCATTTTCTCATATTCATCTCAAGCTGTCTACTTGAGTCATAGTCACTAAATCATTTATATCTCGAGCTACAAAACTCCAAATTAAGATCCGTTAATTTTATCAGAAACTAGACTCACATATCTTCATACCATAAAATTTCCAGAATTTTTGGCTTAGCCAATTAGTACAGTTTATTCATTAAAATTTCCCCTGTTTCACTGTTTGACTATTCTGACCACTTTTCACTACGAATCAATTTTTTCCTTGTACAGAATTCAAATGATGTTATAATTTATATCATTTGAAACTAGACTCATTAAGTATTTCAAGCATATAACTTTTATACCATAATTATTTTTTTACAATTTTTAATGATTTTTCCAAGTCAGAACAGGGGATTACGTACTCATTCTGAACCAATCTCACAAGAATTTAAATATCTTGAAAAATAAAAATTCTTTGTTTTCTCTGTTTCTTTTATATGAAAGTAGGCTCAATAATATTTAAATCAATATCTCATCCAACTTATAATTCAATTTCTACTATTTTTGGTGATTTTTCAAATTCACGTCGCTGCTGCTGTCCAAAGCAGTTCTATTGTAAATTTTTGCTCTCTTTCATTTTAGTTGTGTTCATCACTTGCTTATACTAATCTTTCAAATTTCCGATTACATATTGAACATATTGTCCATACGTACATTTGCCACATTTCTCAATTGGTCACATTCATACTTGCACTTATTCATAACATGATCATATTCAATTACACTTAGTCATCACACAATCACATGTATTTTCTCTTAGTCAATTTCCCGTTGAACTCATCGTAATGATAACAGATAAACGGTGGCCTACACATGGTACCACCCTTGTAGCCGAAGCTATCTGGTACACATAGTAGGCTGCACTTAGTACTATACATGTGACCAAAACCATTTCGTAACTCTCTTGTACACATAGTTGAGCTCAACATTAACAATCATTCAATCTCTTCCATTTGATTCACTCCTTTTGTATTACTTATTATCAAATTAGGAAACGTCTTACGAATTTGAGTACGTCGTTGCTCAGTACCACGTTTCACAACTCAGTAAGGTTTTCCTCATTAAAATACCATACCTACATTTCACAACTTAGTATGGAAACACCATACCTACATTTTTTTAACTCAGTATGGTTAATATCATACCTACATTTCACAACTCAGTATGGATGATACCATACCTACATTTCATATCTCAGTATGGATGATACCATACCTACATTTCATATCTCAGTATGGATGATACCATACCTACATTTCAGAACTCAGTATGGATGATACCATACCTACATTTCACATCTCAGTATGGATGATACCATACCTACATTTCATATCTCAGTATGGATGATACCATACCTACATTTCAGAACTCAGTATGGATGATACCATACCTACATTTCACATCTCAGTATGGATGATACCATACCTACATTTCAGAACTCAGTATGGATGATACCATACCTACATTTCATATCTCAGTATGGATGATACCATACCTACATTTCACATCTCAGTATGGATGATACCATACCTACATTTCACATCTCAGTATGGATGATACCATACCTACATTTCAGAACTCAGTATGGATGATACCATACCTACATTTCACACTTTGCCATGGATTAACCATGGTCTTATCCGTCAATTCATCACATGTCGAAATTCGATCATACTCCGCCCTGCATTTCTCTTAATTTGATCTTTCAATACAATTTTGTAATTTTTTTTATATTATTCATGATCCAATAATAACATACAAAGTAACACATGGTATCAGTTAAACATTTAAACATATTAAATTTAATGCTTATTAACATACGAACTTACCTCGAATGCCAAAACGACCATTTTACCAACTTTCTCGATTTTCAATTTTTCCTCCAGTTCTACATCCAAATCTCATTTTTCGGGATCTAAAACATCACATTTCACTTATTTAATTAATATACTACTCAAAACAGTCCCTAACTCAAACTTTGGAAAAATTACAATTTTGCCCCTAAACTTTTGCATAATTACGATTTTTCCCCTAGGCTCGAAAATTAAACTTTGTTCCTTTTTCTTATGTTTTATGACATGCTGAACATTTTTCCCTTCTATTGCAACTTCAAATTCTTACTATAATACATACTTATGAACAATAACAACTTTTACCGATTAACTCGTTTTACTCGTTTTCACCGAAAATCACTTAGTAAAAATCGTCCCTCTACTCATAAACATGCATAATCTACCATCAAACATCAAAATACACAAGCTTTCAACAATGTCATAATTCAAAATATCCACCAAAATCAAAAATTCAAGCATGGGTTTTGTAGATAACTTAGCAACGATCTCAAAAACGTAAAAATTATTAAAAACCGAACAAAAACGGGCTTACCAATAAGCTAAGAAGCTTGGCTGAATGCTTGAAGCTTTCATGGCTGTTCATCTTTCTCATTTTCGGTGGAAGATGATGAATAGAAAGATAAAATTTTGTTTTATTATATTATAATTATTTGCCTTTTTACTAAATTAACCTTTAAAAATAATCAAATTTACACAAATGCCAAACCAAATATCATCCACTAACTTACAATTGGATTAATTATCATATAAGGACCTTTCCTTTATTGTTCTATCGCTATTTGACACTTTTAACTTATAGAACCCAACTTTTACGCTTTACGCAATTTAATCCTTTTTACCGAATTAACCACTTAAACGATAAAACTTCTTTATGAAAATTTCACACAACTCTAATATCGTGTTGTAAATATTAAAATAATAATAAAATAAAATTTTCAATGTCGAATTGTGGTCCCGAAACCACTGTTCCGACTAATCCCAAAATCGGGTTGTTACAAGCAGATACTACATGTCCTAAAAATACCACTTCTGACAACCAGAATTCACATTTACTTAATTTCCCATACAACTGTTTTTCCCACAGAATCTGTAAAACTTTTCGAAGATGCTGATCATGTTCTGCCTCCTGGAAAGCTTCCTGGAACTACATACCTACAAGGGTAAATTTATCATTGAAAAAGTTAACTTCAGATGTTTCTTGCCCTCGTTGTGGTTTGGGGTCAGAATCTTTGAATTACCTGTTCAGAGAATGCTCAATATCAGTAGAAATGTGGTCACATCTAACTGAAATAAAATTGATACAAGATTCTAATGCAGATTTTAAACAGTGGCTCACATCGTCTTTTGCTCTTCTTTCTTTAGACTTGTGTAAACTTTTCTGTGTAGCTCTATGGGCTTCATGGGGGGACAGGAATGCTCGAGTTCATGAAAAGATAAGCAGATCGGATAAGGGAATAGCAGTTTTTGTGAGAAACTATGTAAAAGAACTTGATGGTGCCAAGCCCAAAGTAGTCAAAATTTCTAAAGTTGTCAGTAGATGGTAACACCCACCTTACCAGACTGTGAAAATCAATTTTGACGGAGCTTTTGACATGAAGGAGCATCTCTCCGCTTCAGGAGTTGTGGTCAGAGATAATGAAGGATCAATTATCGTTTCGAAGTCTAGATTACATGAGAAGGTGGCCTCTGCCTTCGCGGCCGAGGCTTTGGCTTGCCGAGATGCGGTCTAGTTAGGGATTGACATGCAAAAGGAAGAAGTCATTATTGAGGGCGATTCCCTTACGGTTATCAAGAAATGTAGAAATGTTTTGCCAGATAGATCTCAGATCGGTTCATACATTTTTTATATTCGTCAAAAGAAGTCAGATTTTAAAGCGATAAGTTTCGATTTCATTTCTAGATCTGTTAATACCCTAGCACATCTGATAGCAACAGAATCTTTGAAGAATAAAGAAGAAATTTACTTGGTTAGGGGAGTGCCTTTCTACGCTGAGACATAGGCGAGGAAAGACAGTTTAAGGGAGCCAGACTGATCGCCAGAGAGAAAGGAAGGGGAAGAGGGAGTGGAGGGATACAAATGATTCTATTCTGTCCGTTCAGCGCAAGGAGTTTTTCTCGACAGAGTTTCTGGTTTCCAGCAATATGGAAATGAAAAGGCGAGGGAAAAAGGGAAGGCTAAAGTAAAGGTAGCAGAAAGCAATTATCACGCATTGGGAAGCTGTTACCATTAATGGCTGGGTCGGTGGGAGGTGACAACGTGCAGAGTTAATGACACCCAGCTGTTGATTGACTTGACTGGATAAGATTTTTGAATTAGGCACTGTTAGTTTTTTGGTTAGTCTCTTTTGGGTTTGTTTTGTTGATAGTAGGCCTGTTCGTTTTCTTTTTTATTCTTTTCTTGATTCATTCTGCTGGTTTCTGGACTTAAGCCCAATTTTTTTTTTGTTACTTTTATCATAATATATAAATTCAGTCATGTTATTTCAAAAAAAAAACATATAAAATATTTAAAAAATGTTTTTTCTCTCTCATTATAAATCCTTAAATACCTTCACTCTTCTCCCATATCTCCTTCAATCACCCTCTCCAATGCCTCCTTGTTTATTGAGAAAATAAAAAGTCTCATCCGACTCTAACCAATCACATTAATATTTGGGTAAACTGCATTATTAATTATTAAACTATAGATAAGTTTTCATTTTAGTTACTTAACTAAAAAATGTTACAATTTGGTCACTAAACTATTCAAAAGTTTTCATTTAAGTCACTAAGCTGTTAAAATCGATGTTATATGACTTTCTCTATTCACACTGTCGAAAAATTTCTCTCCCCTTCTCTTCTACAACTCAATTTTTTTTTCATGAAACAACTTTAGATGTCACAAATTTATTAACAAAATTCAAAAAACAAAATTTTTCGACCTCCAACACTAACAGTCATATCAACTTGAAGCTAAAGTATGTTATTCTACTTATCAATAGGTACCGATTTATCAAATCGATTGTCGAATCATTGCTTGAAACTCGCTAGCGAAACTTTAAAAAAAAAAAACTTAATAGCCCAATGAATTAAATAAAAACTTTTGAATAGTTCAGTGACTTAAATGAAAACTTTTGAGTAGATCAGTGACTAAATTTTAACTTTTTAATTAAGTGACCAAAACAAAAACTTGCCCATAATTTAGTAACTAATGGTGAAATTTACCGTAACTTTTTCTCTCTTATATAATTTTTTTTCATAATTTGTTTCGCCTTTCCTCTCCTTCACCTTTACAACTCCTATTTCATTTTCTTGAATTTTAAGAAATGAAAACGGGTTTACGATGAAAGAGTGATGAGCATGGTTGTCAACCGCCGACCACTATTGTCCAAAAACTTCTTTAACTCATATAATATTTTGCCATCTCTATTTGATTTTCTTTTTAGTTTTTCCGAAATCTTCTTGCAAAAGAATAAATAAAACAAAAACTCCACTTAAAAGAACTTTAAAAATCTAATAAAAATTTCACTTTTTGAGATGTCCAAGTTTTGTTATGCTTGTACTATTTGCCAAATATTATGATTTTTTGAAATTTAAAGGAATAAAAATCTTTCCCATGAGTTGTTCGTTGGGATAATGTCTCCGAATCGCCGCACGCTTGGGTTTCCCCAAACAATGGCTATTACCGGCAAAGGGGTAATAAGGCGGGAATAAGCTATTCTATGGAAATAATTCGCTAAAACTGTTGAATATTCTTCAAATAAAATATTTCATTGATATGTAATTTAATACAATTAAAGGAAATGAGTTATAACTTATTGTATATTAAAAATTAAATTCAAATATAAATACATTAAAGAAATAATATCGATAAAAAATTACTAAGCGGGAAAACACAAATTGGTGTGTTGAATTGGACATGAACAATTTTATTCCTCTCAGATACCTGCAAAACGTAAACAAAAAAACTGAGGCTTGAGTAATTGAGAAAACAGGAATCTTTATCGACTCACGAAACTTCCCCTCATGAGAGGAGTCAAGGGTCAAACTCCCCTTCGTCGTGCCGGAAAAGGTTACATTCGGCTTTGGCTAACCATGGTTGAGGTTGTCCCAGACCCGGTCCTTTCATAACACAATGTCGTTTGAGTTGAGTAATTATACTTTAGCCGTTTGGGTTTCGAAAAGGTGGGTGAGAAGGAGAGTCACATAACTGTAACTTGTCTGTTTGTGGCGCCAAATGTTCCAAAAACTTTTCCTACCTATCCATTAATAAGAAGAACCACATAACCCAAAACAACTGTTTATAGTACCCAGGCTCCAAATGGCTCTCTTCAGACTGCCTTATTCTTTCCCTTCCACTCTCCCATCATTCTTTCCAAAGATACTCTTGCCAGTTCCCTCCTTTTCAATTTCTTGTTCTTCAAAATCCACTCCCAATCAACTAAAAAACAACGATGATAACAGCAACACTGATAATCCCAAGAAACCCAAGAGACTGTCAGAGCAGTCTTCCTGGGAAGCCAAAGATTCAGAAGGGAGAGATTATCTATATAGGCTTGGCAAAGAGGCTGATAACATGAATATAGCTGTTGGTGCTCGGGCTGGTGTGATTGATGATCTTTTCACTGGGAATTTTCTTGGCAAAGACTGTAATTTTCTTCCCTTTGATCTTCCTTCTTATATTTAACTTAAGACAAACCGTTTAAAGAAATGAAATTGAATATCTTTTCTTTTCTTTTCTTTTTTTATCTGTAGCGGATATTGTGTTTGATTACAGGCAGAAGGCAACGAGGTCCTTTGAGTATCTACAAGGGGATTATTACATTGCTCCCGTATTCTTGGTAAATTTTCCAGGCTAACAATTTCCTTTTGCATTTCTTTTGGAAAAGTTGAGTTAAAGGTGACTTTTTATGATTCAGGCTGATGATAGGTTTGAACTAGAATGTGATTAGCTTTACAGGGTCTTGTTTATCTTTATCAAATATTCACCTCTGCTGTGATTAGCATATAATAATAAAATAATAATTTTCAGTTCAACTTTACTATCTTGTTTGAACTTAGATTTTCATTGTCTAGTTCTTAATTTTGCTTTAAATTCAGTTGCAGTTAACATATATACACTATCTTTTTTTCTGCTGTTATCTATAGAGACAGCAAGTTGTTATTGTATTTCCTTTCTTCTTCTTATGTGTTTATTATTCGTCAGAAGCTAACACTGCATTATGTTTGCTTTTCTCATTGTCAGGATAAAGTTGGTAAGTTTTACGGAACTGCACAAAGATGAGAAGATTGCTATGAATGATACAGGAAAAGTAGGAAATCTGGCAGAAATTAGTGACTGGAGCATTCCTTCAATTTTCTGTTTTTTGGAATATCCATGGAGTTTAAGATTATTTTGTTTCTATTATATGCTTTAATAATGAGGAGAAATCCGATATATTACTGTCGATACTATTATCCATCACCCTTTACCATTCCACGATATTGTCATCTCTGATGTGTGATCTTCCACTTGCCAACCTTCTCTGATTTTCCAGCTTGATGCTGAGCCTGTCATATAGTTATTATTTGTCTTCTTGAAATAATCCTATCATTTTGGAACTTACGAAATAATCCTATCATTTGTCTTCTTTAATGATGACTTGTTTTTTTTCCTGTTTTACTTGCTGCAGCATGCCACATCGTGAAGAACTACCTTGCTCATCTTCTCAACGTGAAAATTCCTTTGATTCTAGGTATATATTTGAAATAGTCAAGTGAATTTTTTTTTTCTACTTTGGTTGGGAAGGGATGAGGGGATGTTTAAAAGCTTAGACATACTTGTTTTTTTACTTTTGTGGGTAGGATTGGTTTATATATTGGAGTGTTAAGTATAAATTCCATACTTCTCATTGTTATATTTGTCCGTAACGGTTTGGGTCTTAGGACAGCTCACAACAATCTTGAATCCTTGATGATGGTTTCAACAGCTATGTTGGAAACAACATTTCACTGCATTAAATATCTTATGGACTGCAGATTCTTTTTCTGGCATTTCTCGCAAAACCAATGTAGTATATAGCTTGAATTCTCAATTATTTTATTTCTGAAACATTGGATTTTGACTTGAAGGTGTCTGGGGAGGAAAAGGTCAAGGAAAAACATTCCAAACTGAACTCATTTTTCAGGCTATGGGGATTGAACCTGTAATTATGTCTGCCGGGGAACTAGAATCTGATAGGGCTGGTAAGATCGGTTTCCACCGTTTTTCCTTCCTTGCCATTTGTCTGCAAGAATATAAGGAGATTCGATCCATTCAGTTATAATTACCTTTTTATGTGAAAAGACATGATGTATTCAAATTGTTGTTTCCTGGACAGGAGAACCAGGAAAATTGATACGCGAACGCTATAGAACAGCTTCCCAAGTGGTCCAGAACCAAGTTAGAAGCTTTACCACCCTCATTCTTCGTATATGTATGTCTAGGTTTATGAAGTTTAATAATGCTCTTTAATACATATGGTAAAATCTGCATGTCATATTAGCCTTTGCATAGGGATATACTGATATATAATGTGTCAACGAACGGATTATTCCTCCTCCTCCAACATCTTTTTCAAGTATATTGCGGTCCTCTTACAATGATAAGATGAAATATTCAACCATGATAATGGTGTAAAAGAGCAGAAGAGGGTTGAGAAAAATCCGAGTACAAGAAGAGAGAGTGAGAGAGCATTTTTGCCACTTTGACTCAAAGCCTTCGCAAATGCTTGAACTCCTCAAAATCCTGTGAATAATCTACCAAATAAGATGAAAATGATCAGTTGAGATGTTGAGTTCTATTTCCGCCTAGAGGAGAGCTAAACAAAATAAATGCCTTAATGTTCCAAAATAGCACGAGCACATTCAACTATCTATACGACCTTTCAATCAAGAAAGTGGTGAAGCTTTGTCGTCAGAGTTTCTATTTCCATCTCCGATTTTAAGTTCATCAGTGCCTGACAGAGACTGGAATGGAAAGGCTAAAGTCGTTCCCTTGCCTTAGAAAGTCAGAACTATGGCAAACATATTAGCATGAAAATAGAACAATTATGACCATAATAATATCCGGAGCTTTCAGTATAAATATATACAGATACTCGGTATGCTGATGTATGTTCCACATCATTGTTAATGACTTTCTGCAATTGTTCTTAATTGCATGTTTGTTTGAATTTTCTGAACTAATGCAGGGCAAGATGAGTTGTCTGATGATCAATGACATTGATGCTGGTCTTGGTAGATTTGGTGAGCTTATGTTTTACTGGAACAGAAAACCTTGAACTGTACCAATTATGCTTTAAGTTTCATAAATTTCCTCTTGTTTAATAAGTTTTAAAAAGTTACTTATGTACTGATTCGTTATCTTGAACTTTATATATTTTTCACATCTTATCTAGGTAATACTCAAATGACGGTCAACAATCAGATTGTTGTTGGTACCTTAATGAATTTGTCAGATAATCCAACCAGAGTTAGCATCGGACAAGATTGGCGAGAATCAGATATAACAAATAGAGTCCCTATCATTGTCACGGGGAATGATTTTTCAACCATTTATGCTCCCTTGATCCGTGATGGAAGGATGGAAAAGTTCTACTGGTACATGATACTAAAGCTCCACTCTTTTTTACTTCCCTTGTGGTGCTTTGTTGATACAATACAATCAAATGGTCTTGTGATGGTTCAAAGAAAGAAATCAAGCTATTCCATTATTATCTAACACATCATTTGTGATACAGGCAGCCTACTAATGAAGATATTGTGAACATTGTTCACAGAATGTATGAGAAAGATGGCATATCTAAGGACGAGGTCGTAAGGATTGTGGAAACGTTTCCCAATCAAGGTATATTCAGATCCTGCATGATCTCCATGATTAGATTTTCTCTGTCACTTCTATAGCAAATATGTAGAGGGAAAAACAATGACTATATCATGGAGTGCATATTGAATTGTTTTTCCTCTATGGTTTTGGACAGCATTAGATTTTTATGGAGCTCTTAGATCTCGAACATACGACCGGTCGATTTCAAAGGTATGTAACTCTTCATTTAGGTATAGAAGGTGTTCTCAAGTTATGTGTGGATTTTCTTTCTTAAGTGATTGTCATACCTAACATGGTGCAATATTGTTGCTTTTACCTTGCTAGTTAGTGATTATTAGTTTCACCATGTTAGGAAGGTATATAAAATGTCCATACCTGTTTTATGCCGTCATTTGGACACGTATTTTTTTCGTCGGTTCAAAGAAAACAAGTAAATATAATGTATTTTCATCATCTTACTCCTTCCACATTACAGTGGATTGAAGATATTGGAGGAATTGAAAATCTTGGAAACAAACTTCTCAGACGGAAGAAGAATGAAGAACTCCCCGTATATACTCCCCCGCAGGTAGTATGATAATCATAAACTTTCTTTTAGAGGCGCAAATTCATATGCTGTTAGTAAAGTTTTCAAGGAAAATTGGTTAATAACAAGTGCATGATCATTTTTTATAGAATAAATACCGAAAACAACATACGGAAGCCAAAAGAAACTTCAAAAATATTACATCTTCTATCAGGTGATGAACAAATCAAAACATGGTGGAATTCCCTTTCCAGTCCTTGCCCCGCCACTGGCTTTTTGATTGTTAGTTTATATAAAAACATCTTGATATGATACCCCCCCCTTTTTTTTTTCTTTCTGAAAGATGGTTTTTAGTAAGTTGAAGCTCGCAAAAGAAGTGAATGTAGTTTTTTGTGTGTGTGATTTGACTGGGAGTGGGGATGTTTCATTGAACAGCAAACGGTGGAGGCTTTACTTGAATCAGGGTATTCTCTCCTGAGGGAGCAACAGCTAATAATGGACACTAAACTTTCAAAGGAGTACATGAAGAACATTGATGACTGACTCTGATTCGATACCATGTGTTCTCAATATTATTAATATTTTTAATTTGTGGATTACTTTCTTTTCTCTTCTGGTGGTTGATGTGTATTTCACTTTTTTATACTATTTATATTTATCTAATTCGATTATTGATTTTCTTTTTTAAATCAACCGTTATATATGAAAAATATTGTTAAATTTAATTATGGATTTTGGTTTTCTTTTTTCTCCTCTTCAAAATAATAGGATTAGCGATAGAATGAAGTAAGTTTGGGTCGGGACAAAGTGGGAGGTATAAAAGTCGAGGTCAGATTAGGGTTGGGGCAAGCAAAAAAGATCTCTTCTCGTACTATTGTCATTTCTAATTTTATTATTCTAAATACACACCAGAAAGAAAAGTCTATTTAATCTCAAAATAACTTTTTTGATTTTGTCAAAAATAAAATTAGCATTTCAATCATTGTATCATTATTTGTTGTTAGAGATGTAACGGGAATTGAATCACTCATGGCATAATTATATGCGATTTCGGTTACACCTCTTATAACATATAACAACATAATGATTAAAATGTTATAAAATGATAACATTATTTACCAAAATGTAACAAATCAAAGTTCATAGCTCAAAACATAAACTTAACCAAACTAGTTATTTTTGTAGTTTACCCAAAAAGTTATAGATTTAAACCACAATTTTTTTTACTTATTTTATTCAAATAAATAAGATGTAATAATGATAATTTATGTAATTTCATATTATTTTGAGAGTATTTATATTTTTTATATTTCAATAAATTCACAATATGAAAATTATAAGATTTGAACTCATGATATATATATATTTTAAAATTTTACTATTTCAACTGAAGATATATTTAATTTCTATATTAATTTTCTATAAATTAATTATATAAAAATTTCACCCACGTGTATTATAACTTAATGTCAATAATTTTTTTCTTGTTTTAGGATGTGATTTCCTTAGAATAAAAATGTATTTAAACTTTAACACTCACGTTTAAGTTAGCTTTTATTCCTTAATTATGACTATGATTAAGATGTTTATGTCATCTAAACCATTCTTCAAAGGCAAAAATAGCTTAACTCGTACGATATTGACAATGGAGTGACATTCATTTTCCATCAAGTAATGTCAGTGCTAAGAACAATTAAATCGGGAATCCAATGCTTTGTTTCTTGAACACCCCTAAAACATGCCTATTTTTCACTTTAAAGCCTTTGGGCTACCCAATAATAATCAAGAAGAAGAAGAAAAAATTGTCCAACTTTTCTAGTCAATTGGGACAATATTCCTACAGCTTCTAGTGATGGTTTATGGGGAAATTCTTTTGAGTGGAAAAGAGAAGTAAAACTTAGTTGACTTAGTAAAGGCACTAATCTTGGTTCTTATATTGTCTTCGTTCCGCTAAATAATTTTTTAACACAAACACACAAAAGAAAAAGGATTCTTTATTTCTTTGTTTATCAGATAACTCCCATCTTTTATATCTTAAGCTTTGAGTTCCAATTATTTTAGACTACTTTATGGTGGGCAAATGTTTGATGCTTGCTTGGCATGTTAGATTCGGTTTTATCTCTTTCGATTTACAATATGATTGGTTGTTCATTTTTATACCTTCTCTAATACGCAAAGCAAAGGAGCCATATCTTGATGCTATTACTAACTTTTCATTTTTCAATGAATGGAATCTACCCTTCTTTTTAAGTTATTTATTTTCGTAAATGGAATTTTGAAAATTGCTACATTATTTATTTATTGGGGATAATATTATTTTTATTGTGGTCAGACTGCTTTCACTCATTGTTTTTAAGTTTTAGGTGACATTATTAAATCCAAGAATACTTCCAATAGAAAGCAACATTGGTAATTTATGATTTGACTCTATTTGCAGAACTTAATGTGCATTATGATGAGTGCTACTCTTTGTCATATCCTTCCATTCATGTTGTCCTTTCAGCTTTGACTTTAATTGTATCAAGTTTTTTTCTAATCTACCAATTTGTTTATGGAATTATGAAATATATTTACGTCTTCTATATGGTTATATATCAAGATTACTATTCGACCTAACGTTGATAGTATTTTTAATTTTTATTAACGGTATGGTAGTTTTATTCTGCCTTTCAATTTATCTATCACTTCATTCTTTTTTAAATTAAATTTTAAGGTAAATTATAAAAATAATCATTTTTGTTTGTTTCAAATTACATTTTAGTTATTTATGTTTGAAATATTACGTTTTAGTTACTTACGTTATTGTTTTGTTACGAAGTAGTCGCTTTGCCGTTAAGCTCCGTTACCACCCTAACGGCATTCCTACATGGTAGTCTAAATGGGTTTTAAATGCCAAATTGAATGTCCAACTGGGATTATAATAATTTTTTCAGTCAAAATAGAAAAGAAAACTAAAAGAAAAAGGAGATGAATGATTTTTCTTTTCCAATTCAAGGTGTAATTAATTTAAAATTTTTAATTAATTAAATTTATTTAATTAAAAATCTATTCTCGTCCTAATTGGATATTTAAAATCCATTTGAACTGCCGTTAGGGAGGTAATGGAGCTTAACGACAAGTGATTACTTCATAATAAAACGATAACATGAGTGATTAAAATATAATTTAAAACAAATAATAATAATAATTTTTATAGTTTACTCTAAATTTTATTAGATATATATATATATATATAAAACATAAAATATAATTCAGTATTTAAATTTCCACATCTACAAATTTTCCTACTATTTCTTTAAAAATAAAATGATAACATTGTATTTAAAAAAAGAAGAAAAGAAAAAACTTTGAAAGATATGCTTGTCTTCAATGGTGAGTGATAGCAATTTTACATTCAATATTTTTTTAAGTATGAATTAATCATTTCAAGATTGAAAACATGAACCTCCAAATGAAATCACCTTATAATCATTACAAACAGGAAAACTAATGTCTTGAATTTTATAATATTGTAGCATATAATTTTAGTATACTCTTATTATTTTAATGAATTGCTATTATTCAACTTGTCAATTCAGCTAAACATTTTATTACTAATATAGATATTTATTACTATTATAAATTATATTTTTTTATAGAATAAATAAATCATCTATTAACTATCTTTAAAAGGTTACTTTATTCTAAAAGCACTCCATAACAATAACCTATTCTTCATTCCTTGTTTTTTTTTTTAATATTATACGTGTATATATGTATATGGAAGAAAAAGTGTTGAGATCACTAAGCAAAACCCCCCAAAAAAAGGGTGAGATGTGATTAGGCACAAAGACGACAATGAAAAATGGGTTTGCAAATTGGTTAGCGTTGCATTAGGTATGAAGAGCCTTCCATACTTTTATAAAGTGGTTAGGGTTGCATTATGAAGAGCCTTCCATACTTTGTAAAGTGTTTAAAAGTGACCCACCATTTTTTTTTTTCAATTTTAGTTGAAGTTGACGAAACCCGCACATTGATTTATACTATATTGCCTCCATTGGTTCCTTAAGTGAAAACGAAGTTCTACTTTTTAATATTGCATTTAATTTACAAGGCAAATTATTGGAACAATTAATTGGTGTGTCTTTATCATTTATTAAGGCAATGGGTACTTTTTACACAAATCAAAACGTATCCTCGTGGATTTATGTTTATTATGTCAAATTCGATATTGATTTTTTTTTAAAGAAAAATTCATGTTAGATTAAAACATCAAAAACAAACACAGGGTAAAAATTCAAAATTGAATCTGAACCAATAGACTCACCCCCAAACCCCACACCTATATCCATTGGCTCCAGTAGAACCCATCAAAAGATTATCCGAAATAAGAATGTTTAAAAAACAATTAAAAATCTCGTTCGACGTAAAGTAGTCAGCAAGTAACAGAGCCACCCGAGCAAAGCTATAAGCTGCTCTATTTGCTATCCTACACGTCCATTGGAAAGGCAAAGAAATAAAATACCGTCTTGCTTCGAAACAATTCCGAGCTACTATACCAAATCCTAACACGTCATTTGCCAGATTATTGCACACTTCAACAACTTGAGAGCTGTCCATTGAAGTTATATATACTAGCAATTTAAGGTTCAAATACTAATAATTACCTCCTCCTTTCCTAATTTTACAATATATTAAAAGAATTATAATGAATTAAAGGTTATAGTAAATTAACAATGGACAGTTGAATGATATTTTAACCTAAAAGTTGGAAACATAGTTTATGGTAAGGAATTTTAGTTCCAACCTCTCTTTTTTTAGTTTATTTATATTTATTATTCATAAAAATAGAAAGAGGCAAAAAGAAAATTGGAGAATGTAATTAAAAAAAATCATTTTTATGATGTGTGCATGTTCACTCATATGATATCACATATGATGCATCATCAATCATTTATTAGGAATTAAATGAAAATTATGCAAATATTAATGACTATAAAATTGAACGACTCGTATATTTGCACCACAAAAAAATACTAATAAAAAATAACCCTCCACACACAAAAAACTCATAAAATATTCAACTTGGTGCTTACCTACCATCAAGTGTTTTGATTTAGACAATGAAAGATTTGAATTTATGTGCAGCTCCAATACTCTTGATGTTAAATTAGCTTTGGAGGAAATAAATTAAGTCCATAAATATCAATTTGAAATTTAAATTACATATAGGTTGATTTTAGATTTATTTTACCGAGTGCTCAAATGTATTTTACTTATTCAGAATTTTTTTAGTATTAGATTGTGATATATGTGTGAAAAATATAATTATATAATAAATATATTCATAAAATTATATAAAAAAATAAATTTTCGATCGTATGGTAATTATTAAATGTTGAAAACTATAAAAAAAATAATATGATAAAAACACTTATAAAATAAATGTTTTTTTTGTTATTAACCAATTGAATTAGTACTCGATTCACTTGTAATATCTACTCAATTAAATATTTAATATATTATAGATAATGGTTAACTTATCATTAAATTGTAAGTTAAAAAAGAGATTTTTTTAAAAAAATTTGATTAGGTTTTGCATAACAAAAATAGTAAAAAACAAGAATAAGAATTATTTATTTATTTTTCAACGAATAAATGCATCATAATTAAATTGTTTTTCATGCTAATGGTATCTTCAACTTCAACTATGAAGAATATTTTCTAATATAGGTCAAGAATAAATATAAAACAGCAATCTAATTCGTTAAGGTAAATAAAAAAACAGAAAAATCTCAATCAACTTGCCAAGATGACAATAAATATTCAAAAAAAAGAAGCCAGGCCTAGGTGTTATAGTGAAATGTAGAGGTGTTTATAGTTTAGTTAAAATTTAATTAATTCATCCAATTAATTTAATTTGATTAATCAGTTAATGGTCGAATTTAGTTCAATCAGAGGTTAATTAAAGATTTTTTAAAATTTTAGTTATTAATGAATTCAGTTCGAAATCGAGTAATTAATTAGATTACCCAAATTAACTGAATTAGTTTCCAATTAACCAATTTCCCTTTCTCTTTTTTCCAATCCCCCCTTTTCCCTTTCTCTTTTTATTTTTTTCTTCTATCCTTTCTCTAACCTTCCTTTCTTTCCCTCATCTCTTTCTTATACCCTTTCTCTAACAGTTTGTTTCTTCTGTCAATTTCATCAGATCCTAAATGATCACATCCTCTCTTTCATTTCTTCCCCATAAACGTTACATTGTCTTCTTTCAACCTTTTCTTTTTGACTCACTATTTTCTTTTATGGTTTTTCTCCTTTTTATTTTCTGGGTAATTTAAGTTTGGTTTTAAAATTGCAGGATGTGGGTTGTTACTTTTGTTGGAATTCATTCCATACCGCTTTCAAGCAACTTGCTTTTTATTGTTTGGGTTTTTCCATGCTTTGATGATGTTTTCTTTCTTTTTTCCTAAAAAAATCCCCCCCCCCCATTTTCTATTTACGTTTCTGTTTTCTCATTTTCTTTTGGTTAACAAGGGAATGTAGGGCGCGTGGTGAGCTTAAATTTTGATTAACCGAGTAAATTAATTGATAATATTTCAATTCATGTATTTAGAAAAATTTAATTTAACTAACGTTTAAAAAATTTTATATTTCAATTAATAATTAATTTGATTCAATTATTAACCGGATTGACGGTTTAAAAACCCTAGTGAAATGCGCAGTCTCCAATCATGGATTTACTAATTGGGTAAAAAGTAAAAAAACCTTCGTCAAAAATCAGGTCAGACACGTTCCATTGCCATATCCGGTTTCTTATTATCTACGTGGCGAACCCCTTGCCGACACTAACATTATTCTAACTAATATAATATTAAAATAACAAACTTAAATTACGTATTTCTGTCACATACAAATTTTAAAATTTATTTTGCTTTAATAGACTTATTTTTTATTTTTAAATTTAAAAATAAAAATTATTTCCTCAAACAGAATGGAGCCTCAATTTAATCTACTAAAATATTTATCTAAGGTGTTGATTTTCGGTATTTAACTTTGAGATTTATCATTTGTAAATGTAGCTAACCTTCTATATAATAATTTTATTTTTTGTCTAAATTTTACATAGAAATGATTGTTATATATTTATAATATGTTGTTATAGAGAGATAATAGCTTACCATATGATTTATATAATGAATTTCTATCAAAATAAAGAAAGTGAAAATTGTGTTAAAAAAAAGAAAAAAAAGTAAAAATCAAATTAACAAAATTAAAAGGCAGTATAACATGTGAGTGCATTATTACTTTTATGAATATTTTATTTTACATCCTATCACATGATTAATTATAAAGTTTATGAATTTAACAAGTTTAATTAATGAATAAGTTCTTAAATTAATTTATTTAATACGAATTATTAAATTCAAGTAATCAATTTATAAATTTATGATATTACCAAAAAAATTGTAAGTTTATGATATTTCAAATTTACAGTTTATTTTTTAAATATTAAAGATAAGTAGTAAATATTAAATTGAAGCAAAGCGAGTTGAGACAGGGATGAATGCAACTAACATCCATAGAAGTGATAGTGTTTTCAAGATTTTACATTCATAGTGAAGTGGGGTAGACGATAAACCAGAGCGTGCCAATTATGAGGCGATAATAAATTTAGCAATATCTACCCTCGTCCCCTTTCATTGACATCCCTAATTTTAATTTAATAAAATTATATATAATAATTAAATAATTCTTTAACACATAGTGATTAAACGGATCCTAAATTTGATCATTGAAGAAAGCACCTCATTTCTTTAATAGTGATGATTTTAAACAACTACTACTACTACTACTATTATTATTATTATTATTATTATTATTATTATTATTATTATATTATTATTATTATTATTATACATTTTGTAATCGGGATTATGAAAAGAATATGTGGGTAAGACATATTTTAAAAATAATTATATTTTGAAAATAAATGAAAAAATATATAATTTTTCATGAGAATGGATAAATTTTATAACGAGACGTGTATTTATTTAGGGAATATTCATGATGAGAGGATTAATCATTATAATTGATGGTAAATATCCCGACTACTTAAAAAATAAATTTTTATTTAGATTTAGATAAAATTAGTTTTTTAAAAAAGCGGTTATGTGTTATTTGTTGATTATTTGTTAAATACTACTAATTTGTTATACAATATTAAGGATAAGAGATGAGGTAACACAATTTGAATTTGTATCAAATTGATATTTGATAAGAGCTTTAATCATCTCTCTATACAAGTCTATGAATATTAAAAATTTTAATTATCTTTTATTTTTATTTTTATTTTATCATTTTGGTTTTTTTATCATCTATGAATATTAATCTTTCGGATTTTATAATTGTCACTTCCAATAATCCTAAACTCTATCATTAAAAATATAATATGTATTACCACAACACCACTATTTTATTGATTAATCCTAATTTATATATCACACAAATATATTTGACAACTTCTATATCAAGTTGTTGTTTTCATTCTTCTTACTATTATAACGACCAAATTAGAGTTGGTTTTCTCTTGGGTAAATTAGATCATTAGTAATTAAATTATGGTTAAAATTTTATTTTAGTCACTTATTTAAAATAAGTTATAAATTGGTCACTGAATTATGTAGAAATTTTTATTTAAGTCACAGAACTATTCAAAAGTTTTTATTTAAGTCATCAGGCTATTAATTTTTTTTTAAAAATTTCTCTAACGAGGTTCAAGTGACAATTCAATGATCGATACGGTGGATTAGTACCCATAACACTAGTAGAACATATCTTAGATCCAAGTCGATTTGATAGTCAATGTTGGAGATCGGAGAAAAACACTGTTTGAATTTTGATTCGTAGATTCATAATATCTAAAATTGTTTCATGAAAAAAAGAATAAACTGTAGAAGAGAAAATGAAAGAGAACTTTTGATTGGTGCATATATTGGGGATAGAGAAAGCCATCTTCATCAATTTTAATAACTTAGTAACTTAAATGAAAACTTTTAAATAATTCAATAACCAAATTATAACTTTTTTAGTTTACCAAAACAAAAATTTACCGATAGTTTAATGGTTAATGGTGTAGTTTACCCTTTTCTTTTATGAAATATAAATGAAAACAATAAATAAGGCATAATGATAAATTAAACTCTTAACGTTTATAATTTTTGTCAATATGACCTTTTTTTAAGTTAAATTTCACCATCAACTTAAAAAATAATAATTCAAATTTGGCATTAACCTTAAAAGAACTTAATTGTTGTTTTCTTAATGAAAATACAAATTAAAATATTAAATCTTTAAACATGACAATTCATGTGTACTTCATGTTATTTTTTTTTAAATTTTATTAACTTTTTTATATTTCTTTGAATTTTGAATTATTTTTTATTTTTTTGAATATTTTCATAACTTTTAAATTATTTATTAATGTGGCATATAAAATAAAATAATGTCATATCAGCATGAAGTACACATAGATTATCATGCAAGTTGTTATACTAATATTAGTAAAAATTAAGATTTTAGTTAACATTTTTATTAAGATAATACGATTTGACTTTTTTTAAAAAAATGATAGAATTAAAAAAAATGTAAATATTAAAGGCTAAATTTATGAATATGGGAATAAATAATTATGTCGCTTAAGGTGATATATTAGTCACGTGTCGGTGGCCATAGTCCCTTATATATTGGCGAAAACAGAAAAGCAAAGCCCAAACATTATAAACTGCTATTTATATTAATTTTGTAATAATTAATTAATTATGGTTATGGTTATGGTTATGGTGGAGGGAGTTACAGCCTACTACTACTGCTTCTACTACCTAAGATAATTAATTATCTGCGCAAAACCAAGCTACCTTTCTTCGTCCTCATCTGTGCAAAGCCTCTGTTTCTTAATTTGTTTCTTAGTGTTTGCTCATTTTCGTTAGTATTAGATCAGAGAGAGAGAGAGAGAGAGAGAGAGGGTGGAGATCTGGACAGGTCTGGCTGCGGCCGGAATCAAAGAAGAATATTTGAGGGAGGAGGAGAAAACATCGAACAAGATTAAAGATAAACAAATTAGGAAAATTCTATGGATTGGTGGCATAAGATGATCTTCCCTGTTCGACGACTCTGGTTTGTTGTTTCTTCTCGCGTTAAGGCTCGCAAAAATGGTGCGTTTCTTTCCCTTTCCTTTCCTTTCCTTTCACCCCATTCTCTTTCTCAGTTAATGTTCTTTGTTTCCCAGAGGCTTTTATTCTTTCTTTGGAGTTCTCTCTTTTCTTCTTCTTCCTTCTTGTATTACTGAATTTTCAAGATAAAAGAAATTATTCACTAGCCAACAAAAGGTTTTAATGAACTCTTTTATTTTATTTTTTTTCAAATTTCTTAAAATTGTTTTGATGTGTATTATTGTTTCTTTTTGAGTTCCGAAAAGAGTTCAACTAGTCAGGACGAAGAGAAGAGAGGGAAAAATATCATATGACCTTTTGAATCAAATTTTATTTATGCTTAAGCTTGAGTCTATTCGAAATATTGGTAGAAATAATCATATCCTCATAAAAAAAATAAAAAAAGATTTATTTCTCCTAAAATCTATAATTATAGTAATATAGAACACATCTTGCACCGACAAAAATGCTTAAGTTTGAAATTGAATATTTTTGTTAAAGTATTTTCGAATGAAAACAAACTCATCTTGAAATGGATTATTCCTTGATTGTATTTTTAGTTTCAATTCATTTGGAGGAAAAGAAACAGCGGAATTTTAAAACTGAAACAAGGGAAAAGAAAACCATGTTAATTTATTCCATAATATTTTTTTTCATTTTTGCGTTAACATGAAGCTGCTGCTTCTTTTTGTTTTTCTTATTATTGTTCACTAATTCCTAGATAACACGAAATGATTCTTTGATTTTCCTTTTTCAATTTCTAAAGATAATGCAATATGGAAGGCTCTTAGTAAGTACAAGATACTTGTGTCGACAATAATTATATATGTACTAATTTAATTAGATGCACATAATTGTTTAATATATTTTCTTATTTAGAGAAGATAAATTGAAATATTACTTTTTCAAATGGACTTACATTTGACTCTTTGTGGATGTATAAAATTTACTTATTAACAAGGACAGATATATACATATAATTTTTAAATAAAGTGATATCATGTGTTGATTAACAAACAGATAAAGTTCTTTAAATATTAAATATTTATGTAATTTAACATTTGGTTGAATAATAAGTACTTTTATTTATTTATTTTTCATTTAAAATATTAAAGAGGGATTTCAAAATTTGACGATAAAAATTAAAAAAAAGAGAGGCTTTTATTTACTAAGAAATAGAATGGTTAACTAAGGGGCCCATGAGCCCCCACTTAGTAATTTACCAAATATCAATATCAATATCTTGGTTTTGAAGTTACTTAATGAGAAAGATTAGGTTAAAGATAATTTAGTTAAATTACAATAATCAAGGAAAGATGATTGATCTATAGATAAAAAAGAAAGTTGATTGAAGATATTTGGTAAAGTAATTACGCATCTTATCTTTTTCCGGAAGCTCGGCTGAGATTGGACGAAAACATTATTTTATTTTCAATCATGACTCAACCAGAATAACTTTTTTTTTTTTTTTTAAATGCAGGAGCTGGGTTGTTGAAGCTTCACGATGATGTACAAACATGTGGATACGAAGATGTGCAGGTGATGTGGGAAATGCTGCGAAGATCGGAATCGGAGCTGATGGCTGCTAACAACAATCCCAAGCGCAAGCACCGCCCAGCTTTCTGGAGAGTTTTCGTTTGGTCTTCTAACCACACTTCATCATTCTCGCCCAATCATGCCTAACTTCACACCATTTGCATGCATACTTCCTAATAATAATAATGATAATGATAGTAGTAATAGTAATAATAATAATAATGTGTTCCTACTGTCCTGCAGCATGGACATTTGCGTCTTACATTTAGAACTGAACTTATAACTCTGACGGCCTACCATAGAGTGGCATGGTACAGAGCTCTGTTGCAACCATGAACAATGTTCAAATTGAAATGGAAATATAAGATGATGTATAACTCTGTTCCTTTTGCTGGGGGTTCAAAAATTGCTTTCATGACGCAACTATTATGCATACATGCGTATATACTTATCAACTGTAATCAAATTACAGCACGGTTGTTCAATTGGTGGAGGATAAAGAGACTAATAATAATTAAAAGTCCACTTGGAAGGAACAAAAAGTTGTACGTATGTATGCATGGCAATTGAAAATGATTTAAGCAATTACTTGGCTCCATAAAATTGTCATCAAATCAAATTACTACGACCAATCAAACCGTCACAAACAAGTTGACTAAAGCGAGAAGAAAGATGGCATAAGAAACCTCTATTTCTCGTGTATTTTTCTCCATTAAACCTTTGGTCCCATACCATACCATATCTTTTATCTCATGTATTCATGCCCCTGTAATAAAACATTAAAACACAGGCAAAGGCAGCTTAATAATCTCCCAAAATATGATAATACCTGTGTAAGAATTGAATGTGAGGAGAAATACCTGATCAGAGAAACTTAAGAGTGTGTATTTGTCACTGTAACAATTTATCTAAGCTATGCAAGGGAGTCGACTCTTGAGCGCCTTAAGTACCAGCTATTATTACGGTGTAATAGAACTATTCTCCATCAGTTCACAAGAAGAGAAGCCATGGAATACAAAGATACAAAAACGAAGAACATCGGAAATGACAGAAAATATGAGGTTATAATAAGTGAATATCACAACAATTCCAGATCAAAGCGACAGTTCATCCAAGAGTTTCAGAGAAAAAAAGGTAAAATCAGCAAGAATGATAAAGAGAGCATAACTTTTGATATTAAGATTCTAACTGGATTGTTGCAAGTGAATACAGTGGAACTTCACATCATGAAATTTGTCTGCCTACTAAGCTAAGATATTATTCCTGCAAAACTGTAATAAAATTTTTCCCTCATAGGCTATTATAGAAAAAACTAAGTGAACCAAAATAATGCTAAAGGTACAACAACATGGCAATCAATCGTATGTTTGCTTTTCTCCTTATCCCTTTTGACTAGTTGCCAACTAACCACAAGTATCGTGTTTTAGGGGGCATAATCCTAAATGCAGCACCCTGCTCACGAAAACTTATTTCCGCTTCCGGGAACCTTTTGACATTAAGTTACCAAATAAATTACTGACAGACACACAAGTTCCTGAATGTTATTCCTCGGGTGAATGCATGTATATCTTCTCAAGCAGTACTGGCCAGCCTTCTCCAAGCCTCTGTGGGTTCAATTCCATGGCAGCCTTGAAATCCAGCAAAGAAATCAGTTTGTAGTATCTCTGTTCGTCTATAGCTTCCAAATTCCAGCTGCTATTTTGAACCTGATTACGGTGACTCGGTGAGACACCGTTAACAAGATTCCAGTGGGAATGCTGCTTCACTGTATTATTTTTACTCAAACTACATCCATGCCTGGTTCCTACTAGCTCAAAGCTCATCCTTATTAACCTCTTTAAGTAGACATCCAGTCCGTTGTTCAAGATATTGGCACAGTCCATTGGCACACCTTCAAGGCCCTCCAGTGCAGCAATTTGTTGCATGCGTTCCCTCAATGCCTCAGAGTCGAGCAATCCACCAATAGCATATGACTTGGCATGTCTAGTACTTCTTGCCAAAGTCAAAGCCCTTCGGGTCTCAGAGGTACTACTAGAGAATAATGGAATTCCAAGTGGTGCTTGCAATGAACTTCTAGCACACGACTCCTTTCCATCTTCAGCAAACAATACTTCACTTTGACCTCTGCCATCTTCAGAAACAAAACCATTGGCTGATCCCTTTACCTCAGAGTTAGGAAGCAGAACATCTCTTCCATTATCTGCTTTGCCTGAAACTTCTTGATGATGCTGCACCGGCTTCTTTGTACCACGAGAAGTCAGATCCTGATTTTCAGATACAATAATGTCATTAGTTATTGTTGATTCATGAGAAGCAGAATCCACCTTGGCAGTAAGCCTAATGGATGCTCCAGATCTAGCTTTCCGAGGTGACAATAGAACATCCCCAATTTGCTGACCGTCATGGATAGTCACAGGCGGTGGAGGGACTTTCGCATTACAAGCATTTTTCAATATTGAACGGATTAGGAGATTGTGTAGTCTAACATTCTCTTTCCCGAGAACACGAAAGCAAACCTTATTGAACTCAACCTTGCTTAGCTTCAAGTTCAACAATTTATTCAAATAATGGTAGTACTGTTTCGATCTCTCAGGCCCCAGTCTCTTTATTAACTGAGCTTTCAACTCAAGGAGATTGATCCGCGAGTGCTGATTTGGCGGTTGCATTGTTCACCGCTAAAAATCCATAACCTAATTATTTGACCAAAAAATGCAGATACACACTTCCTTTCACCCCAAAAACTTCAATTAAATTAGGGCTTCTTTGCTCCATTTCAAAAAACCCCCTTTCCATAACCCCACTAAAGATGTTCCACTAACTCCAGAAAGACCCATGGACACCATTACAAAACGCATCTTTGCAACCAACAGCAAAGCTCTCATAAAGTTCAAAGATTTAAAAAATCAACAAAATTCAAATAACCCAGAGAAATGAAAAAGAAAGAAAGCCAAATTTGAACCATATCAACCCAGAAAAAACCTCCTTTATATTTATTCAGAGATAAATTTGACCAAAAAATCCACGAAAATAAGCTCAACCCACTTCATGAACATCTCCTCTTTATTAAGTAGAAGCTAAAAGAAAAATACCGCCTCGAAAAGAAAAGTGCTGCTACGCGGATCAACGAATGTTAAGAATATAAGTTCAATGCCAACTTTCAACAACAAGCTTGAATTTCATGGGGGAAATTGAATACAACAGAGAGCAAAGGAAACATGAGATTCCAGAAAGAGAGAATTTCGAAAAGAAACTTTATTGTTGCTCTGACCTGATTGGAGCTCGAGAAAGTGGAAGAAAATTTCCCCGGATAAAGAAAAACAAAATACCGTTCTGCTATCTTTCCTTCGAACTCGAGCTTCCTTCTCCTTATATCTTCACTTCCTATTCTCTCATCAAAGAACTTTTTGTAGCATTTTCAACACATTTTCGTCTGATTTTCTCTTCCAGAGATCTTTGATGGATTTTGGGTTTGAAATCAAAGAGTTCTTCAGCTTACCCTCTTTGATCCATTATTTTTCTACGATTTCCTTTCTGGTTTTTTTATCCTTTTCGTGTATATTGTATTGAGCTAATATAATATTTAATACCTGATATTAACTTCAATGTCTAATTTGGTACCTAAATTTGTTCTCATTTTTATACTTAAATTTGATTTCAATGTTTTTCAATCTGATACTTAACAATTTTTTTGTCCCAATTAAATACATGAGTTTGACATCAATCCTCAATTTAACATCTAATTTTTTTTTCTATCCTAATTAAGTACTTATATTTTTTTTTACTAGAGAACAAATATTAAATATCGACAGAATTTGATACCATTTTATTTGAGAATTAAATTGAATATTAAAACAAGTTGCAAATGATATATTAATATATTGTAAATAAATGTTACAATGTAGGAGCTCCAAAAACAATTTCCGCTTTTTGTTGAAGTTGAGGGAATAACGGTTTGGTTCACTCTCAGAGAGTGAATATGATAAAGTATGTGATTTCCGATATAGCAGATAATTTTCGAATATTATAATGAATTAATATTTAATGCATTAATGTAATAAATTAAATTCTTTTATTTGTTTATTTAATTTATTTATATTCAAAAATTTTAAGATTCAAATAGATAATCAAATCCATTAGGTGATTTGTTTAATGATATAATCAATTTGATCAATTCAATAAATTAAATCAATAAAAAATTATAAAAATAAAAAATATATATTAAAAATCCAATTTAATTTTCCTGCTCAATTAATCCAAATCAACTGATCCGATTCAAATAATCATGATTTACTCTAATTTAATCAATTTTAAATTTTTTTGTACTTTCTGTCAAATTCAGTTCTTAAAACTTTTACATTTTGTTTACAAGTAGTGGATTTAATTTGTATAGTCTCATCTATATTTTTCTGATAAATGTGGTAAAAAATAAATTATATAAATGAATGTGACATTTTATTTAAATTTCACTGAAAGTGGACCAAATCAAATAATAACCTATTTTATAATAATAATAATAAATCAAAGCCGGATGCCAAACAAAGAAAAATTATATACACCACTGAAAAAGGAAATTCTATGATCTCTGAAATTGAAGCAAAGGATTTTATTACCAAACTGGAAAACTCTAATAAAACGATTGTACAAGTCTCGGGAAAATTCTACTATATATTAATAGGTAAATGGATTTCAAAATGTAATGAAGGAATATTTCCTTAAACAAAAAACAAAATCATGGACGGTTAATCAGAACACCGAAAGAACCTGAAATGCTTTGCACTACAACGCTTTGCTTGCTCTTACTGTGAAGCCAGTTGGAGGTGAGGCCTAATTGGCAACCGGATTGCCAGTCTTTTAAGCTGTACAAAGAGATGACCAAGAAAAAGCCAGACTTTCAGTTACTACGGAATATTCTTCCAGGGTCAAGTTGTCCGCTACAGTAACTGGAAGGAACAGCTGAAATCTCCAGCCTCCCTTTCCACTCTTCACCAGGTTTCAAAATGATGGGCTTCTCTACACAAGCAGCTGTGACACATAGCATGTGTTTATATTCATCATCACCGAAATCAGCCATCGCCTTTGCTTTCTTATCCCAGGGGTTCCACACGACTGAAAAGAAAAAAAAGGAAATACAGGAATTAAAAAACTGTAATCAACACATCTAACCATGATTTACATCCTTATCCAATCATCTAAAAGAAACCATATGATTAAACCTATCTTCGTCATATTTAGTCGTTCTAAATACAGTCAGCTGATCTATAGTTGTTAACTTCCAAGGTGAGAATGGACCAACAACAAAATATCCATAGCACGCATAATTAGTGTATAGAGACAATGAGCTCACCAGCATCTGGAAGTCCATCCTTTCTCAACACAAAAGTCCGCTTCCTTTCATGGTCCAGGATGGCAATTTTTGTAGGTGTACTGAGATATACTTTGTCAACCTTTTTCATTAAGGATAACGATAATAAAACAATAAACACAAAGTAGAATTAAAAAGACCAGGAAAATGGATAAGCCTGCTTATGAAAATCAACACTAACTTCTGACTCGAATGTTAATGCGTCCCCTTGTTCAGTGAACCGCTCTCTATTCTTCAGGTTATCCAAATAATCCAGTGTCTCTAGTCCTTCTACTCGCACTTCACTAAATAAAATAGAAAAAAAATTACAAAGAGCATGAATGAGTAGGCCCTTGCAATTTATCATACAACAATGTCTAGAAACAAAGCTTTTTTTTCATTCTATCTGTAATACAAACGTGTTATTAAAACAACTTTATTAACATTTCAATATAAAGTCATCATCTTTTGCAAGAGTATCTAGAACACCTATGCAAAATAGTAAAGCAAATATATTTAGCTACAGTGTAGAAGACTGTAGCCTGCATGATTATAAATCATACGTGTAAGTAAACTAATCATGTTCAGTGACTAATAACTTTGGTCTCATATTTATTCTCCTGCTCTTGATAGCCCCACTAGAACTATAGGGTGATTTCATCAAGGAATGTTCAGAGATTGCATCTCACACTGCTTTCAAGACTTAAGGGAAAGAGAGCCAGCATTGTTAAAAAAAGAAAATAACTGCAACAAGTAAAATTAAAAATGCATAATACCATATTTACATGCGAAGGTTCTCATAACTAAAAACCACAAGATGGCAAGAAAAATATATTGAACCTGATATCAGTGACTGAAAAATAGGTGTGATAGGCAAATGTAAATGTAAACAACTTTCCATCAGTGTTGGTATTTCTAATGCGGGTTGTCAACATCAAATCACCACCAGGACCCAAAGCTACCCTTAATCGACACTCATACCTGCACAAGATAGCATATCCCTTAATCCAAACAATGGAATTTCAGTATCAATCTCACATGCATACCTAAATGTACACATTAAATAAACAGGACAAGTAACATAGAAATGAAATCAGCTAATCCATAAATCTATATACAGACCAGTACTAGAGGACAGTAAGATTGACTTCAAAAACAGTGTACAACCGAGTCCCAAAAACAATAATGTTTTATGGGAAGAACAAACTATATTCCATGCCACTTTAACAGTTTTGCTTAAACTAAAGCACTGAAATGAAAATGCCAATTTAGGAACATAATTAAATAGATCAAACTTTGTATTGACATATGCACCTGTGAGGCCATATTTTCACTTCTTCTTCAGAGTGCCTGAGGATTAAGTCCACGAAGGCCCTGTGAGAAGTATTTGCTGGAAATGGTGGGGGATCAGGATCAACACTCCAAAGACGATTCCTTGCAAATCCATGTTGCTCAAGAGAACCAATAGTCCCGAACTGCAGACCGCAAACATTTGAGCTGGAAGAAAAGTATACATAATAATTGCAAAAACACAAAGACAAAAGAATTGAAGCACATACTTGAGGAAAACAGATCTGTATACCTCCATGAATAGCATTAGGGGGCTTAAATGTAGCCTGCAGAAAGCACACATATTCATTGATAAGGCAATCATATTCCTAGTTTTCTTCCAAAATAAAAATCAATATACATGGATCATTTCAATTAGAAAGTTTTTGTACTTCAAGAAAATCCAGAAACCTTGTTTATATCAAAAGGTAAGTAAAACTGACAGTTCTTTTGACATAAGTAAAACTGACAGTTCTTTTGACATTTCCCTCCCAAAACTAACTCATTTTTCAGAAGTGCTTTTTAAGCACTAACCTCTGTACCAAATACCATCAAGTGTTGATCAAACATGAAACACCAACTAAATAACTATAACCTGCAAGAATTAACCAACACACTGCAAAATTATGGGACCCTACAAGCATATGGTTGACTAAATGGGATAAAAAGATAACAGGATTACAAGTGACCAATGTGGTCAAAGTCATCCCATGAACTATTGCATGAACATTCTGGGACTATCTCTGCTGAAGATAATTAATAAAATGCGGAAGAGGTAACTTTAATTCTTTTAAATCGTAAGCTAAACATCTTCTTACAAGAATAATTCTAAAACAGATACCTTACTACTAAGGAAAAGCAACTGTTCCCTGAATTCATTCTTCCAAGAAGTGACTTGGCCTCCATCCAGATAGACCTGTTTAAGAGGAAAAAAGGAAAATGAAGACAGAATTTGTGTTGTCTAAGAGTGTATTAAGTTTTTCAGGAAGACTACCTAAGCAGCAATCACAACTTTCTCTGTTGATACGATAGGATTTCAAGAAACACTGATTCCACTTTTAAGCATGGTTAATATAAGGAAAAAAATCAACAGACTGAAGATATTCAAACAAAAGAATTAATTTTCAGAAATAATTATCATCAGAAGAAAGAGAGTGAGATAAAGATTCTCATGGCTTTAAGGACACAGAAATGGACTATTATCTATACTAGTATACTACGGTGGAGGAAATCAAAGACTTCTCTAGTGAACTCAATTTATCATCATGCGTCCATTTAACTAAATATGTTAACATAATAAATCAAGATCAACTTTATTATTTATCATCCAATAGGATGTGGTAAGCATATCAACTCACACGTTTTAAACTTCCCTATAGGTGTATAGAAATAGTAATAATGAGCTTTAATCGGCACCCTCAAGATTGGTTTCTCAAGAATCTTTCGGTTCATACATTTCACCTTTCTCTTGACATCTTCTTTTGTCTTTTTATAAACACACTCGGTGCCATTCATGATTACAACAAAGAATGAATTATTCTTCATTTTAAATTCAATGCAAACGCAACGCATCTTCAGGAGATTCATAGAACACAGTCGGTCCCATTCACGAGTACGACAAAAGAACAAATTATTCTTCATATAAATTCAATGCAAACGCAACGCATCATCATCAGATATATTAAGCAAAAAACCCGACCGTTACAAGACTAAAAATTATCACAATTTCATTATACAAACAATTAACAATCACAAGATCTAAATCGATGAACACAATAATCAAATGCATAACACGCAAAACTCTGAAAAGAAAAGAAAAAGAACAGGTAATCTTTTAAATGCAGCTTAACATTTTAACAAAGTTTTGAAGATTCCTAATAAAAAAAATAACAAGAATAACTCCGGCTCCGAAACCAGAGGCAAGAATGATGAGATAAGAAAACGCAAACGAAAGATCGGAGGAAAGAGAGGGGAAACCTCAGCAGAGCAACCACGTATCTCCCTTAAGATGACTTTGTCGAGGCCATTAACGCCTTTACAGTGCTCGACATACACATTCTCTGAAGCCATCTAATGAAATTCTTCAATTTCTGGCAAGAGAACAGAGGGGGTAAAATCATATAAAGGAGAGAAGGAAAGAGAGAGTGAGAAGTGGAGTATTTCGGAGGATGTTTGTTCGGAGGGGGTCTACTTAATTAAGGAAATATCTGATAATTTATTTTTATTTCGTAAGTTTTTTTTTTCTTTTCCTTTTAGTAAGTTTATTTTATCTCGGTTTTCATTTGATGGGATGGAACGTAACAAGAACGTGTGTTTACGGCTTTACGCTCCATTATTATCCTTTTAAAAAACGACGGCATCACGATTGCTAGAATAAGTAACATTAACCATATTATTTATCGATGAAAATAGGTAAACGAGTGAAGCTTCTAATTTGATTTTTTTACTGAAAAAATAATAATTTAATTTTTATATATTTTAAAATGCGTAAATTAATTCTTTTGTGAAGTATTAAATTTATGTTGTAAATTATTATTTTCAGATAAACTATAAAATGTCTTACGTTTTATTATGGTGATCCCACTATTAATATTTTCGATTTAATTACTAAATTTTTTGAATTAAATATTTTATTCGAGTAATTCGAATTCTTTTTATTGGTCTAGTAATACAATTAGTCCTCTAATATTTACATATTAAATTAATTTGATCATAAATATAGAAAATTCAATAAATTTAGCCCTTAATTTTATAAAATTTGTCATTTTAGTTCTATTTTTAAAAAATTTAATAAATTTGACCTTCAATATTTACAAAAATATGTCAATTTAGTCTTAACTCTATTTTTTTAAAATATTTTTTAAAAAATATTTTAGTTCTTTATAACTCGTTGACTAACTCATGTGAGATATTAAAATAATAAAAGAGTACACACTTTCAAGTCATTTGCATCAAATTCTTTTACTATAATTTGTGCTTTACATTGGACCAAACCAATTTATTTGGACTCTATCTGAAATAATTGATTGCATTGCCACATGAAAATGTTTCGTTTTTAATGCTTTTTATTTTATTTTCTTTTGGATCTTTTTTTTTTGTATTTTATCTCAACCTTTTTAAAGTCATTTTGCAAGTGACTTGAAAGATGATACTTTTTTTCTTATTTTAATAATAATAAAAAAGACTCACATCAGTTCAAATGGACTAAAATAATTAATTTTAAAAAGTTTAGTTACTAAATTAAAAAAAAATAGTTGTGTGGCAAAATAGAACGAAATACATAGTTGAGTAACCATTTTTATTGTTTACCCATAAAAAATAATTTCAGCATAAATATAACATTCCACGTACCATTTAATAAATAAAATTTAATAAATAGACTAATTTATACATTTCAAAATATATAAAATTAATTTACTCATTTTTAGTAAAAAGCCAAAATTCAATTCATCTTCTCTTATACTTTTACCATGAAAATACTATATTTAAAACCACATGTTCTACTCTAAAATAATATTAAAAAAATCTTCCCGTTTTAAGCAGTGGCGAATCTAGAGGGGCTGGCATGGGCCCCAGCCCCCTTTAAAATGTAAAATTACTATTTAAACCCTTAATTTTTTAAAAAAAATTTAAATTAGTAAAGATAAAATTGTACTTTGCCCCCCTAAAATTATAAAAATTTGATTTAATCTTTTAAAAATTATAAAGATATAGACTATAAAAAATTAAAATTTCATTCGGCCCCCTTCAAATATTGTTTTGGCTTCGCCCCTGGTTTTAAGGTGAACTAACTTTTAAAATTGAATTTGGTAAAGTCTTAGATGATTCTAATAAATTTTTTATACGATTTTAGTAATATTTTTGGAGGCAGAAAATAGCTTATATCTTTATAATTTTTAAAGGGTTAAATCAATTTTTTATTATTTTTGAGAGAACAAAATGTAATTTTACCATTAATAATTTAAAATTTTATAAATTATAAAATGCTTAAATTAAAATTTTATCATTTTAAGGCGTCATAACCCCGGGTCTCTACTACACACTGCCATTGAATTTAGAGACTCATTTTTAAGAGGTTGTCGTTCTAATTTTCATAAAAAAGAAAAAAGAAAAAGAAGGAGAAGAAGAAGATGAAAGAGTAGTGAAAAGAAAAACTACATACCATCATCGATCAAATATGGTATACACAATATATACATATTCATAATCTAGCATGAATTTTATGTTGCAAATCGTGATGATGCATTTAAGAATCATTAAATTTTGTGTCATATATGGTAAATGCAGGTAAAATTTGTTTTTTAAACTAAAAATAATAATAAATTAAGGGGAAAAAAAGTTAAAACTACAGAGCAAAATGAGGGAAACTAAGGCAGATAAATTTAAAAATATGTAAACCCAAAAAATTTTATTTTATAATATTTTAAACTTGTTTCTCGTTCAAATATTTTTAATTATTATTATTTTTGTAAATTCATTTATTGAATTGATACCTCTTTTTCTCGTCCTACCAATAGACATAAACAGACATTTTAACACCATACTTAATTTAGGACCAACGCTCCATCAGAAGCATGCAATAATGCTGTATCCTCGTATATTAATGCTGTATCACACGTTCACCTAAGAAATAAATTTTGATTTGTCGGCCACCTTTTAGATGCCGTGCTTCACATGATTTCGTCATATATACCGTGTTTGCTTCATGAGAAAATGAAACATCATCAAATTTTATTTGATTGCTTTGGTTAAATGTAGTATTGTTTCATATACATACTGAACTGAAAATCGAAGTCATTTACTCTGATGTGATGTTACATACCTTCTTTTTCTATAAAAGTTTACTGTTTAAGGTTAAAGTTATATTTAAGTATTTATATATTCTATAAAAGAACATGTAAAGTATAATGTACAACAAGTAGGGCATTTGGGGAATAAATTTTCTTTTCAGCCAATACTGTGAAACAACCTGTATATGATACAAAAAGAGTATCGTGCTACAAACCAGAAGCTTAATCCAGTTATGCAATCACCTTTAAAATTCAGGGTCCAATAGATTTACAATTTGAGTCTCAACCTCTACAACTCCTTTCCACCTTTCCTTTTCCTTAGACTATGACCTCATTTGTAGTCGGTCATAATTGTTTCGAATCGTATCTTTCTAGCTTCTGTTAGGATCATATGGTTTAAGAGCTCAGTTCTACCTCCATCCGTGCGCCGGGTGGAAATAAAATTACACCTGAACTTAGAAGGTTAAGAAATGTGCAGGCTGTAGAAGTAAGAAACAAGAGAGGCAACAGATGAGCAAAGTAATTCAGAAACTAACCTGAGCATTATCTGTTTTATATTTTTGCAGTTCTTCTTGGGCACAAATGAGCCTACATACAACAAACCAAGGTTCAGACTAGTTTTTATGTTTTGAGATGGTAAAATTAAGAAGCAAAAAGAGAACTGAATGCACTAGACATTGGAATACCTCCACTGTAACTCGGATATTTCATGAAGCAACTCCTTCTCCCTATCATGAGCTACTTCCAACTGCAATTCAAGAAAAATATGTTTGCCAAATGAATTGTGCAAGACGAAGATCTAGATTCGGGATCATTCATGCAACCTCAAAATCATGTAGGTCGATGAGGGGATTACAGATGATGTAAGATAAAGTTGAATGTTATAGCATAATAATGATTGACAGCGAACCAACAAACAAATGCCAAAGGGAAACATGGGAAACAAACGCCACTGTAGAGCTTTCTTAGAACTTGTTGGAAACACACACAAACTACTACTTCCTGCTTTTCGGCAACACATTTCGCTCAATTCATTATTGACCTTCACATTGCTCTATCACCAAAATATTATTCCATGCTTCAATTTTTATTGTATGTTCCCTTAAGTTGTCGACAACTCATCCTAACTAAAGATCCCACACATGTATTCCAAAATTTCAGTTCATAAAGTTCAGGACTGCAGGTTCACAATTTTTTTATGGCAGAGACTATATTTTTTGAGATTACCTTGGCTGATTTTTAATGATAGAACCCTATACGACGTACCAAAGATTTCTCTGTGACAGTTGAGACATTAGCTGGCATGGAAGCTCCCTCGAATGGGCGGTTGGCTAAATAATAGAGAAATAGAAAATGTAAGATCATCTAATTTGCATTCATTAAAGAAAGGAATAGGAGAGTTTTGAGGAGCGTTAATTTTAGCACACCTATAGAGTCACCAGCAGAAACTTGCTTCATCAGATTAAGAATATGATCCTGTTGATGAAAGTAAGCCAAGTAGAGACATTACCTTTACAGATACAGTGGTAAAATGGCAAAATATGTGGCTAACTTATACCCTTTGAAGAATGTTTGTCTGCAAAACGGATTGCAATAATGGGAAAAGTTGATTGGATGAAGAAGCTGATGGTGTGGCAACAGGAGTTGATGATGAAGCAGCATCAGATGGTGCTGCTGCTGACACTAAAGGATGTGGGTCCATCAACTGCATAACCCATAACACTGACATTATAAAAATTATAAGAAAATAAGTAAGATTATAGATATGTTTATTTTTTCCAGGCGTACGAGGCATCTTTGTCTACTTAGGATGATTGAAAAACTACATATGCATCCAAGATCAATTATCACTTCCTTCTTGATGCTTGAACACAAGCCACCTACACAATGGTTCATGTGGACTCTGAGATTTTCTGAGTGTGATATGTGATGCTCAATCAGCTCTCGAAGCAGTCATAAGGTAAGGTTAGTTTTTTCATAAGGTTTAGTGCATCCCCTTAGCCTGCTTTTCCTTGAATCTCTGGAAAAGCAGCTTTAAGCTCCCCTTTCTTCTTTACTAATACTTGTTAGGCTTACTTATTGTCCGAAAATTTTTTGTTACGGATACAATTCAATCTCTTATAAATCAAGTCAGATACCTAATCATGCATTTACTAGAGACTACAAAATTGGGTACTAGTTCTAATGTTGGGTGCAAAAGGCAATTTGGCACATAAGGCTTTGCTTGGTAGAGTGGAAAGAAAATTGGAAAGACAAAAAATTGAAGGGGTGGAAAAATAGAAATATGGAAAATATTTGGTAGGAAAGGTAGAAAAATGAAAAGAGAAGGCTAATTTATATCCCTTATGAGAAAAAGAAGCAAGAGCCAGACCAGAAAGATATAAATCACCTTCTCTAATTGCACATTTTCAGAGGTAACCTTAAAACGACCCCTTTGCTGAACAACAGGTGGCTTTGCTTTCTCATCTAGATCATCATTGTTCATTGCTGCAATTACACTTTCGTTACTTGGGAAGTAAATCAACTTGGAGTGGCAAGAGAGCAAAATAATCAAATCAACCAACCAAAAGACAAAACCTGGAGACTGTTTCTGTACAACAAAAGCTAGAGAGTGAACAATTAACACTTGCCTGATGATTTAGTAGATGCCTTAGAAGGAAGCTCTGAAATAGTATCCTCTTTTACGGCCACTCCATTGACACCAGAAATATTCTGGGACTGGTTTTGCTTATCACTGGAAAACTTCATAAAATGAATGAATGTTGAAAAAATAGTATGATAAAAGGATGACAATAATACTAATACTACAGTTAATGTTGTGAAAATGAATTGGATGGGATGATAGTTTAATAGAAGTTTGGATAAATGTTTCCCAGATGTCTAAAGATTACCCCTTGTCAACTCTCTGATTCACACAACTCGAATCATATGGGTAAATATAGATCACATGATTTGGCTTTTATTCTATCAAATTGGAAATCAAGCATCTGGTATGCCCATGATAATCATAGACCAAGATTTAAAACAACAATTTCACTGCTGACATAAAAAGCAGGACATCATGCTTTATCTCAAAGGGACAACAGGCAATGAATGGAGTTTGCAGAACTAATTCTTGGTAGAGGAACTTTACACAATAAGACAAGCAAATTAAGTTGCCACACTACTGGTGCAACAGAGAAGTAAGCATTAGAACCAAGAAAATTTAAAGAATTATGCAGGTAAAGTATCAAACCTTTCTCCTTTAATTAGAAGAATTATGCAGGCAAAGCATTAAACAAGCAAAATAAATTATCAAACCTTTCTGGTGTAGGGGTGCTCCCTAAAGTTGCTAACCTTTGAAGAGAAGGTTTGGTCATGCTATCAAAAGATTTTCCATTAAGTTCCAAAACATGCTTTTCACTCGGATTACTTTCAAGATGATCATCATGACAAAGGGAAATTGCATTCAGTTCATTGGTGGGACTAGCAACGCTCGAGTCATCATCAGATCTTTCAGATCTAGCTCTGGATAGTCAAACACAGACATAATTACATTACTTACAGTAAATGAAGCCTTAGTTAAAGTATGAGACCTGATGTGACACTTCTGGGGAAAGAAGACTATTCAAAATTTTATTTTAGCACAGGCATGATACACTATGTTCTTATAACTTCCTATACTTGAACAAAAGAGATAAAAAATTTAAAAAAGCATGAATGTCAGATAATTAATAACATACTTGGCAAAATTTGTTGTTGGTTCAACAGCTGCAAAAGAAACTGGCTGATTCAGGACCAGATCATTATCTTCCTGTGGAAGCTAGATCATCATGAACCACCCAAAAAGGATCTTGTAGGAAAGAATAAATGACCAAGCACAAGGCATACAGAACCAAAAAAAAAATACTAATAATAATTAAGTACTTTATATGTGGCCTGAGAAGAGTTGTGCAGTTCTGATTGCTTCTCTTGTCCATCAAGAGTAGACAAAGAACTTGAACTCCCTCCCTGGGTAGTTTCTGATATAACATCTTCATCCTGAATCTGATGAAACAGAAAAAAAGAAGAATACGCCAATTCCAAAGAACTTGAAAACAAAACATAGAAGTTTCATGTAAAGGATGAAAGGAAAGAAACCATTACTGTACCAGGGAAGCCTGAGCTTTCACATCTTCAAGATTGAAATTCCATTCACTTATCCCACGTTTATATTCATTCTGCTCGTTATTACAAAAGCATAGAAAAATCATGAACTTAAGATCATGAAATCCTATCAGTAGCCATAGTTGCAGAAGATATTACATCCATGAGCAGGAAAGTAGAACATGCATCCACGATAGAACAGAGTAAAATACATATTGGTGAAGTAAAAATCCACAAAGCAAACATACACTTACAAATTACCAATCAAAGTTAATAATATAAATTGCAATCTAAACCCACACTCTAGTATTGACTTCATGATCTAACCAAAAGTTTTAATTCAATAATCATGACTTAACACAAGAACATCATAAAGACCACTTGTTTCAAGTTTTTAAAGATCTAACCTGTGATAGTTCTTCTTTTTCACCATCTGGCATTTTCTTTTGAGCAAGCATATCTTCTTCTTTTCTCTATGTTTGAAAATGATAGCATTTGTGAGTATAACATAGAAATTTAAACATAACGGAGGCTTAATGATACAAACTAAGAGCCATATGCCTAAAAGTAGCATGCTAACCTTCAATGCTTGGATACGGTCACCAAGAGCAGGCAATCCATCTAGAAGTGTTCGTGATATATAATCACTTGACCTCGCTTGCTTAAAAAAAGAATGTTTTAATAATTTCTTCGCTGAAGGTCTTTTTGAAGGATCTTTCACCAAGCAACTAGCAATCATTTGCTTGAAAGACTGAAGAGAAAAGAGAAACACAAGATGAACACATCACTTTATCTAATTAAATCCAACTATTGAGAGTTTTGGATTGATTAAAGCTTACCTTAGAAAACTTCTTATCTCTTTCATAATCCAGGCCAGGAGGTGCATTTTGCAAGGTCATAAGCAATACCTAAGAACAACAGATAGGTTTTTAAATCAGAATAACTTTTAAGGTCCGGCAAATGATCAGGATTATGCCAAAGGGGATCACAGAAGCTATCCACCTTCATTGGAGGATATTTTGAAAAAGGAGCATGGCCATGAGCAAGCTCTAGTGCAGTTATACCGAACGACCAGATATCCGCCCTACATGGATTTTGCCAAATAAACATCAACATGATGCCACCTAAGGAGCATAAATATACTTTTTGAGAAAACAATAGATTTACTTGAAATCATAACCATGCAGTTGCTCCATAACTTCAGGTGCCATCCTGAAACAATGGAGAGGAAATTAGTCCACAGATTATAAGAAACATCGAAACTTTGCCATTCTTGTAAGTCCAGTGAGACATCTCTTCAAAATTAAGATGCTCTATGAACAGGATTAGCTGGTTATTCTGTAACCTACATTTCTATGGGTTGATAAGGATATATCTAGCCTGTGCTATACATAAAATATCTGGCACTCAAGAATGCTATCTAAGAACTAGGAACTAATTGAAATTTAGACATGATAATGTAAACATACCAGCAAGGTGTCCCTACAAATGTATTCCTCAGGCGTTGCCTATCACCTGATTCAAAAATGCAAGCTGAAACACCAAAGTCCCCCAACTTGATTCCACCGCGGGAGTCAATAAGAATATTCCCAGCCTGTTGAACAAGATCATTGAGGAACAAAGAAACGAAGTACTTCATTTTTACATAAGAAACAAATAATTAAGCTTTAATCAAAATTCTAGGAGCTCACAACAAAATAATCAAGATATTCCACTTGAAGTTGCAATAGAGAAATAATCAACTCAAACATATATTGCACAAATCAGAACCTCTGTTGTAGCAGAAATACTATCTTCACTTGCCCTAACGATTTTCAGTATGTATGCCTTTTGACTAGCAAATAAATTGCTCAATTATAGAGAATTAGAGAAAAAATAAACTGAACCAGTATGAGCTTTGTTTTAACCCCCCCCCCCCTTCGCCCAAAGGATTACATGTGTATAGCTCAAATGATGCTACAAACTGTAATAATCACTAAAATGTAATAGCACACACAAACACAATAGCTTTAAATCATGATGAAGACCAAATGCTTACTTTAACATCCCGATGTATGTGCCCATGATGATGAAGATACTCTAAACCTTTCAACACTTCACGAAGTACTGTTGCTATAACAACCTCCTCAAAACCATCTGGATATGCAGCCTTTAGTATATGAAGACAGGATCCCCCAGACATGTATGGCATGACAACCCATAGATTATGATCGCTAACAAAGGAGCAATGAGATTTAAGAACATTTGGATGGTCAACCAAGACCATTGTTTGTGCCTCACGAGAAATGTTATTCTACACAGGCACAAGGATGATATCAAAACAACTAACAATTTTTATTAGCTGAAGCTGAACAGGAAGAAAAAAACAAAATCCCTTTAAAAAAAGATAGAACTAGTGTTAATAACTTTGGAACAATCATGTTTGATGCAAAAGCATTCAGCCAAACTCTAAACATACTAGCTATGTTTGCAATGAAAAGAGCTTTGCTCCACAACTGATCTTATGAAAATGATGATCTCTAACTTTTATTAATCCTACGCATATTTCAAATGATTGATTTAATTTGAGTTGACCAAATGCACCAATATCTACATCATGTATTGAGGGAGAAGTGCCTCTACTACATGAACATAAATCTGTGTCCCTTAGCAATCTACATCAGCAGATATTAAAAATCAATATCTACCAGATCAAGAAGAAAATGCTAATCCAAGCTCAATTAGGTGATCAAGATTGTTTGAATATCGTTGCAGAATGTTAACTAATTGTATGCCTTATCAACTATGAAGAAAGCACTAACTTAGTGATTTTCAAGTGAAGTTTAGAAACGGGGTTCAAGCAAATATCAATGATCCTTTTTAAAAAAAATGAAATCTCATCAAATTGCTGACCGATCTTCAACATAAGATATAATGGATCTACAGAAATTCTTCAAAGTAGTTCATCATTGTGCAGCACAACAGATAAAAAGGAGCAACGGTAATTTTTTTATTTTTTTTTATATTGATCCAGTTTGGCACAACCTTTAGCCCGAATCAGATAAGAAATGATCAAAACCAAATTTCAGTATATGAAGAACCAAACCACCACCACCACCCCCCAGAAAAATTGATAATAGCTTAAAAGAGAAAAACAAAAGCAGAATCGGAATGAAGGGATTACCAGATCACAGTTATCACGTTCAAAATCAAGAATTTTTATTGCAACAACTTCATCAAAGGGTATACAATGAGCACGACGCACAGAAGCACTAACACCCTGCCCGACCTCCTCATGCAGAATATAATACTCCGGTCCAATTGGATACTTCTTCTTCTCCATTATAATTTAGACCTCTCCTTCCCCTTCACTGTCACATAAACACAACTTTCAATCGTCTTCCAGCATTAAAAAGCAAAACTTGATAACAAATCTTAAAAGGGCATAAAGTTTGAAACAAAGCCATGATAACAATAATAAAAAATGATTTGTTGCGGTCTATTAGGAAAAAAACATGTCTGTTGAAAAAAAAAATTCAAGCAATGGGAGTATTGAATCATATACAAGCTAGCCTCGTTCTCTTAAATAGCAAGCAAAGGCTTCCAAAGTCTAGAGAGAGATCGGAAATGGAATCCAATTTTTAATAACAATATAAAACCAATCAAACATTTTAAAACAAATATTGAATATAAATATTGTGATTTACATTCATGTATATACCGTATCCAATCTTCCAAAAAAAGAATCAATAAACAAACCTGAAAAATCGTTTTCAAACCCACATCCCGAAATCAATCTGCATAAAAAGAAAGAAAGAAAGAAAGATGAGGCGTATTATAATAAAACATTGAAAAGGCATGTATAAAAAAGTTAAAGGGAAAAAAAATGATTACCGTGCAATGTAATGAGATGAGAGAAAGAGAAGTGAAAAGAAAGGAAAAGGAAAGGAGATAAAAGAGAGAAAGGGGAAGGGAAAAGAGGCATTGATGAGATGAAAGGGTTTAATTGTTGTTTGGCTACGCTTTCCCGTGAAAACAAAGAGCTAAAGGAGAGAGACAGAAAGATAGACAGCGAGGCTCTCGGATCGCCGCTAAATATCGTTTGCATGCAGGAATCCCGCCACTTGTGTTTCTCTTTCTCTCTCTCTTTTATTTTCTTTGATTTAAGCAACATTATAAGCTAATAATCATTATTTACTTTGATTTTTTCTTCAAATTGAATTTTAAGAGTTTGAATTGGTTTGTTAAGCTTGATCGAGTTTTTCAATTTTTTTTAAAAAATTATATAATATCTTTATGTTATTTTTCATTAATTTTGAAAAAAAAAATCACTAATCAATTTTTTTGAATATATTATTACTATAATTGTTCAGAAAATTTCATGTGTGACATATTTATTTACTCCAAAACGTTTTGTAAGGATATACAGGTCCAGGAGATATATATGATGAGGTTTGAGGAATTTTAAATAGGATAAATTCGTTATTTCATGAGAAATTTGGAATATTTTTCTGGATAAAAATATTCATATGACATGGTTTATGCGCAAAATAACTCAAAATTATAGGAATATTTATATATGCAATGGGTTTTGGGTGGGAGGTGGAGTGTGTATATAAGTGTTGGGACACAAGTTCCTCAGGAGTGTTAATGTGTTATTATATATTATGGATGGTCCGTCTGATAAAAGAGTGCATGACCGTAGGATTTACAGAGGCTTGACTCACTCAGAGTGTTTGATTGAAGCAGATGATGAACAGAAGAAGAGGTAGTACTGGGATGAAGAAGGAAGGTATGGTTGGACTGATTGGAGTTTGAAAGCCTTTTCCGCTAGCAGGCTGTTTAGCCTATGATTGATACTGTTACGCTCAACAACAACTAATTGGGCTTCAAGCCCAAATAAGATCCTGTTGTTCAGCATATTGCTCCCAACTCTCCTACATTTCAGTCAACCTCTTCTCTAGCCAATCTTTTACATTTTTCATGTTTCACTGCTATGTGAAGGACATATAATTCCAGATGCATGAGATATATTTTCTATAATGTTTTCAGGCACGTAGACCACTATTTTCAATTTTGGACCGACCGGACCAGCCTCTACTGTTACAACAAAACGAAGCAGCCTTTATCCAACTGACCCCCACTTCAATGGTAGTACTAAGTGGATCCCCAGTAAATGTTTGTGAATGAAGGAAGATGTCTATTATATATGTGCTCAGTTTCCATGTGCTCCACTTCTATAACTGGTGTGCAAACGCATGCATGGACGCCCCCGTTGGCTGCTACATTATTGGCAATCCAGCTGAGTATTGAGGATGACTGTAACCTTTCTCAACCTTCCTGGCATTAAGAAACTTTTGCAATCAATAATGTTTTCTTTTCTGTTGGAAATAGCTATATATGAGGTTCGTACTGAAGTCATCGTCGGCTAGCTAGAACCAATTTCTTCCCGGTGTACTTGCCTGAGAAATCAGTAGACAGATTAATGTAAAACCGAGACCTGCATTAATTAATTAAAATCTTTAAGCAAGTTGTTTTTCATTTCGTAGTTGGGAATATATATATATATATATATATATATATATATATATATGTATTATTCATCCATTTTCCTTTCAACTATAAAGGGAAGGTCTTGGAAGATGCAACAGGAGTAATGACAAATTGACTTAACTAAAAAAAAAAAAGTCTTGCACAAACCCCAGAGGAATTCAGAACATGGTGCCAGCCTAATCGATGGATTAGAGATTCTGCAAGGAAAAAGAAACTACAAAAGAAATTAAGCCCAACTTGATTGTAGTTGACACTTGACGGGGTAAAAGTCAAACCCAAAACCTCGCAGAGTTTAGAGATATAGAGCATATAAAAAAAAGCCAGCTACCCGATACAAATTAAGAAAAAAGAATATATGTTGTGGTTAACTCTAGGAATTTGCACTAATCGTCCATTCCAGCATTAGTTTTCCCCATCATTTTACTATATAATCAAATTAATTAGTCATATCTTTTGAACCAACCGCATATATAATTATATATAATCAACATTCTTCCCTCAACTTACTTTAGAACATTGGGGGGGAAAAAGTCAATTGGTTGCAATTTTCTTAGAGCTCACAGGTGCCCATAAATAGACATAAGACATGCAACTAATCCTTCCATGGTTAGTCTCTCTCTCTCGCCATTTTATGAGCTTAAATCCAAAGAGAGAGACCTTAAGCAGCTTAAGGGGGAAAGTTGCATTATCTGTAAATAGGAAGGGATCTTCAGGAGAGTGAAGAAATGGGATATGTGCTGGTGGTTTCACTTCCCATGGTGATTCTCTTCATCATGTTGAGCTTCGGTTGCTTTGTAATGGGAAGGAACAAAGGGCGACAAGAAGGGCGTGCATTGGCTGCTCAAGAACTTGGGATTAATCCTCAGTCACAGGGAATGGTTTCGGTTGTAGATGGTGTAATGGTGCCCCCAGGGACCCCTCCACCACCACCTCCGCCTCATCAACACCCAGCATTTCCTTCTGTTCCTTCCCCTCATCAACCTGCATTCCCTTCTCCTACACCTCATCATCCCAATACCCTCTACTTGAAGCAACAAAATGGCATGATCGCTGCTTAAAAGTTCTCATGTTTTTTCATGTCGTTATGAACTAAACAAGCTCTTCATATGTATCCTTGTTGTTGATTAATTTTAACGACATTTGAGTTTGGTGTAGTTTCTTGGTTTAATAACTAATTTTCTTTGGGCTATTTGTTATTGTAATCGATTGAATTTTTCAATTTTCTTTTTTTTTTTCCTTTCCTTTTCTTTTTGGTTTGATTAATTCATCTCATTTTGTATTGTTATATATCCATTCGTCTCGTATGTGTGTCATAGCCCTTGCCACCTACACTTCTTGGTAAGCAGCAATTTTTGTTTCTGAGTATCGGTATTTACTTCCCTCATAATTTAAGGGGAAAAAAAGAAGAAAAGTTGGCCAATACTAAGTAGAGCATAAATAGAAAGAACCTTTGCAAGTGGAGTTGAGTTGTATCTTAATTAAAATAATACTACTAAACTACCGTAAAGTAACATCCTAGGAGAATCAGAATGTAGTGATTTGGCAGACAAATTAAAGACCTGTTCATGAGCACTTAACTCAGCGTTACTACACTTTTGTCCACTGGAAATTGACAAATGCCTGCATTGGGTTGGAAAGTTTAGCCGTGGAGGCTTGAACATTAAGCTGCATACAGTTAGCAAACACATTAAAAAAACACCTACCTTTCTCTTCCACTCTGTCCTTCACAGAATCTGAACCCTCACTTTATTTAAGAAGCCACAAGAAACCTCTTTATAAATATATTTCTCCTCTTTACAAAGAGATTTCATAGGGAAAAGCTCAAAGTAAAGATGGGTTTGGTTGTAATCATCTCTCTACCACTACTTATCCTCTGCATATTACTTGCTGGGGCATATTACTTCTTCAGAAGAGCTAAACGGAGACAAGCTACCAACCCTCAGATTTATGGGGCACCAGCTCCACCGCCTGGTGCACCTCCTCCTCCACATACCAAGCCTGACAACTTGGCCAGTGTTTGACAGGTTCTAAGAATGGATTTTATATCTCTGGGATAACTTTAGAAAAGAAAATTCCCATCCCTGTACTTTATTTTACTGTAGACAAGTTTTTTGTTTTTTTGTTTGTTTGGTTGCTTATATTTGCGTGAATTTGAGACAAACTATGTTTGGTTATCTGTGTTAAAATGATATTATCTCATCAGGGTTAAGTTTAGGGTTGCCTTTGTCATTTGATTTTAGATTGGATTTGTTTGTGTTGCCTGCCCTGTCCACTTTTGTCACATGAAAAAAAAATGGTTAAAATGGTGTACTTGTTGTATCCATTCTGTCTCGAGTTTATGTTTTTATATTCAAATGGAGGTTGTTCATCTAATATCAATATCAATTAAAGAAGGAGGGTTTCAATTTAACAGGTTGAAATTATAAAAGCTAAAAATCTATTTTCTGAAGCATAATTTAGCCTGAACGTTTGATGTTGCTTAACTCAGTTATTTTATGATACTTTGCAGATAACTAAGCACATACATTAACCATAGTAGTGGTTGCCGATGTTACTAAACCATAAAACTGCAACAAAACTTTGATTAAAATAAACAATCGGTTGCTTTATCAAAAGAACAATCACAGCACACTATCTCAGGGAGATAGTACTTAAAGAAAAAAAATCAAAACTTTCTACCATGATTTACACTCGATTAGAGAGATGTGTGGGAGCACGAGCGGTGTGAGTGGGAAGACGCTTACAGTTCTTTCTCAAGAAACCACATAAACAATGTTTCACTCGCAAATTACCCATCATGTATGCCAGGCCAGATTTTCTTGCCTCTCTCAGATCCTCCAGTTGCTTGCTGCAACTTACCCCTCGAAATCTCTCTGTTTTGTTTGCTAGAACTACACCCATCTCTAGTTTCAAGCCTAAAATCCTTAACATCGTCTGGTGAGCTTTGATTGCTACTTAGTCAGGGCAAGTGGCCTTCCAAATGCTCGAAGTTGACCATCATCAGGGTCACAGTTCCAACTTTCTAACAGATGATTCTCAAAATCATGACCATCCTTCCTTTCTTTGATCTTCATAATAGTTACCTAACAACACATTGAGTGAAACAGAACTCTGCAGAGCCAATGCATCTGGTAAAGACATCAAGCAGAAATAGAGCATGGCAAAGTCGGGAATTTTTTGATAGAATACAATTTAGTAACTAGGACAGTGATAAAATTTTCACTATTTCTCGAGTAAGAGAATATTAAACACCTGGCTCTGGTTGCCCCTTTCGCTTTGCCCCTGCAAGCAGGTCGTAACGATCATTACACTAATTATCGCTAGGCCTAAAGATTTATTTTGGCACATCATGTTAATTTTATGTCTAAAGATTTTGCATTTAGTGACAAAGGAATGGAATTCCCATCCCATGTTAATTGATGTTATGTTTTGAAATAACGGGGTTTTGATATTTTTGAGTTCCCCCTTTGAATGATGTCCTGTTTTATTGTAACCAAAGATATTGCTACAGTTACATGCAGTAGTGAGTAGGGTCTGGCTCATGCGCAACACACGAACTAACGACAAAGCTCCCAAGTTTGAGAGGATATGGATATAAGAGAATCTGAAACTCACAACCAACAGTCGCCCTTTAACCAACCACAACCATCCATCTCAGCTTTCTTATCCTTCCTCCCACCACTAGTCTCTCCCTTACCCGAATCTAAAAGACTAAAACCCATCCCTCACCTTCCTCTCTTTCTTCATCATCAGCAAAGAAATATACCAGAAAATCAAAAAGAAGAAGAAAAGAGATCCCCAAGATGTCTCTTACAATCCCAACTAATCTCTCAAAATCAATTTTGAAGCCAAAGCTGGAGACCCAAGTGATCCCCAAGGCTTCATCCAGATCATTGATTGTATGCTCCTCCAGCAATCCTTCCTCCGACAAATCGGCTTCACCACTCCAGGCCTTCTCAGCGGCTCTCGCTCTTTCTTCCATCCTTCTTTCGGCTCCACTCCCTGCTGTTGCCGACATTGCGGGGCTCACTCCTTGCAAAGAGTCCAAGCAATTCGCCAAGCGCGAGAAGCAGCAGATCAAGAAGCTGGAATCGTCGTTGAAGCTTTACGCCCCCGATAGCGCACCGGCTCTCGCCATCAAAGCCACCATCGAGAAAACCAAGAGACGGTTCGACAACTACGGCAAGTACGGCTTGCTCTGCGGCTCCGATGGGTTGCCTCATTTGATAGTGAGCGGCGATCAGAGGCACTGGGGTGAGTTCATCACGCCCGGCCTGTTGTTCTTGTACATCGCTGGATGGATCGGGTGGGTCGGAAGGAGCTACCTCATTGCTATAAGCGATGACAAGAAGCCAGCCATGAAGGAGATCATCATCGATGTGCCTTTGGCTACCGGTCTCATCTTCAGAGGCTTTATTTGGCCTGTCGCTGCCTACAGAGAGCTTATCAATGGTGACCTTGTTGTCAAGGACGTTTAATCTTATCTTCCTCAGGTGTCCAGCATCCCTTCAATTTTTTTCTTGAATTCTCGACAACGATACTTCCTGTTACCAACAATGTCATTAATCATTATACTTGTTTTCTCTCATTTTCTTTTGGGCATACAGAGATTGAATGGAACAACAACTAGGATGCGAAGACTGACTTTGTTCATGGAGAAAAGAGGCATCTTGGGAAATTTCTTCTACTTGTATATGTAAAGTTTTTTTTTAATCTGTGTGAGCTTATGTAATGCTAGTCTTAATTTGGATATGATTTTTCTCTCCATCTCAATCGTTGTTACCCAAATTCATGTGACAGTAAATACAAATGTGTGCTATAAACAGGAAACTTTGAATACCATGAAATCCTATACTATCAACTTAGATGTTAAATCACACCAATGGATGACAAAACGTACAGCAGAGATGTATATATATTTCAAGTTGAGAATAGAAGGTGAGATTTAAGGAAAGATGGGTGGTGATTCTAATGCAAACAGTCAGCCAGCCTCTTGACTGGCTTAGCTGGGCACCAATAGTAACATTAACAGGCCCTTCATCAACTGGCACAAACTAAATGAACAGACCGATACGGAGGGCCAGGAACTCGACCTGCATGGCACAAAATAAATCGTCAATATCTTAAAAGTGTATGTGTTAATCTACTTCAATAAAGTAGTGAAGGTTAGGTTCAGGTCTTGATCATTCAGACATGTTAAGACTGTCTTCTGAAATAAAGAAATTAGTGTTGGAAGAAGTCTTTCGGTTAGTAGTGAACCCTGTCTGAAGTTGATCATCGATGGAAACCGGACATCGTCTTCCAATAACCAAAAGACATTTGCAAATTTGGTTCCTCGTGGTTAGCCCATCTTTTTTAGCCATTGTCCGAAGCTCTATAGACCTCAAAAATTGGACCTTGATCCAAGTAGCAAACATCAATTTTCTTTTTTCCTTTTCAGCTCGTAACCCAGATTGATATCAAACCAAGTTGGGCCTGGATCATTCTAGTTCTCTTCTCATTTCTTGGTTTGGTTACCCTTGACATATTACATCCACAAGAGCAAGTACGAAACTAAAAACAAATCTAATTAGTTTACTTAATGGAATCTGAATTGCGAACATGGAGTTTAAGTCCATATCGGGTTCGAATTCCAATATTTACAACCTCTTTTCTTTTTTTTTTTATTATCTCAAAGTAGAACCCATATTCATAGAGTATATTAGTTACATAAGATAAATGATGGATGATGTCTAATGCGGGTTTATGGGTTAATTAGGCAGTCTGAGTGATCGCAAAGGGACATAATGAGAGAGTAATTTGACTTACAGAAGTCCATAATGGTGAGTGCATTCCACCAACCACTATGCTTTCCCTTCCTTGAGAGAAGAGAGATGGACCAGTCCTCCATATCTCCTCATTTCAAAAAAAATATACCTACCGCTTCACTATTTGTAACCCTAATGGGGAGCAAAAGGAAACTGGTATAAAGGTGTGATTTGATTTTGGTATTTTGGACAACAAGTCTTTTCTTTTAAAAACAAATTAGCTCATACTAGTTTGATTTCTTTAGGGATATTGCTTAGATTCCTTTGACAATTTTACTGCACACTTGGCAAAGTTCCTTCTTCCAAATTTTGATTCAGGGTTTCAAGGCCAATCAGAACTTCTCTTGCTTCCGTAATTCAACATTAACAATTATGATTATTGAATCAATTATCAGATACCCATAGCCAATTTAGTCTCGTTCAAAAAAAAATTTTTTCTTTCAAAGAAAAAGTAACGCAAAGAAAAATTAGTGTTAATTAGGTCTACCTAAGACCTCCTAATAGAAACGAATGATTCCTTCGTTGAAACAATTAAAAAGGGATGTTCAGTTTAAACAAACAAATACATTAATAACACTACTACAGGTTACTGGATGTGGAAATGATTGGGTTAGGGGTTTGACTTTCTGTAGAATCCCATGTTGCATTATTTGACACCACCCACATATTCAACACTTAAAAAAAATTTTCCTCCGGTGCTTAATTTAAATTGTTTTTCTTTGTTTTTTAAGTAAAGGGCGGGAAAGGACTAAAAAGTAGGTAAGACGTCAACGTAAGAGAATGCATGTATGTTATAGCCACATTAACCACCCTCAAGGGTACATGAGCTCAACTGGGGTTTATGATTATGGGTTTGATTAATGTTTTTGTTGGGAACCGAAAGGAAAGAATTAATGTCACAATAAGGAACCTATTACTTGATGTTAACCCGTTATTCCACCAACTTAATTATGTTAAATCATAATCTTGTCAGATTGTAGTGTTTTGGAGATAAATTTTAGAATTTTACATGAATTATGGTTTAATATGCAATTATATACACAAACTTTAATATAGTGCAATTATATACGTAAAACTCTAATTGTGGTTCAAATATATACTTGAAACTTTAATTTTGTTTTAATCATACACATTTAAAGAAATAAATACATCAATTTATTTTTATATTGGATAAATATAATTATTTATGTATGTAATATATAAACATAAAATTTTATTATATCAATAATTGTGTTAATAATTTATAAGAAGTAGATCAAATCAAAATTTCATGTATAAAATTGCACAAAATCAAAGTTCATATATACAATTGCACATTAAACCATAATATTCATGTATAATTTTGAGACTTATCCATTTTTTTATAATTAAGGTATTTTTTTTGTTGGATTTATGGTTTATAAATACTTTTTTTAGTTCATGATTGTTCTTTAAATAATAATATTCTAAAATTTGAATTTAAAATTTTTCATTTAAAAATGTAATTTTAGATATGTTTTATTTTTTCTAATTAAAAGGTTCTAGTCTGAAAATTTAAATCATAATAATTGTGGATGTTTTTTCTTCTTTTTGAAAATGGTTTGCTAGACTTATCTTACTTACCAGCAAATCTACTTTCCCACATCTCAAGTCGTTGGTTTTTTATTGAAAATTTGAATTTAATATAAAAAAGAGAGTTTATACATTATTTTGGACTTAAATTTGGTAATTGTTTTTGTATTGAGATTTGAATTTTTTTGTCCAAATTAATTTATATACTTCACAATTTTTTTCACATTGAGATTTAAATTAGATAATTTATTTTCATATTGAAGACTGAAATTTTTTTTATCCATATTAGCATGTTAGCTTAAATTAGGCAATTGTTTCCAACTTGGTTTTTTTTTTATTTAATCCATGCTCCCACGTTTCAGGTAAACTCATGAGGCAAACCAAATAAATTAAGCCAACGTAAAGCTCCCCCCCCCCCCCAAAAAAAAAAAAAGATTAAAAGATTTTCATATAATGGTGTTATATGGTAGGTAAACCAACACCACAAAAGTATTAACCCAGGGCTGACTATATAAGCAGTCATCAACATCAATTAGATAGCAATGGAGAAATTTATGCACTAATTCAAGTCATTATATAACTTAAAAGATAGAAAAAGAAGAAGAAGTAGTAGCTAAGGGTGCTCGATTTTCAAACTTAATAAACGTCACCTTTTAAATTGATTGCATCAACCAAAATAGGCTAAAACCAAGCTCATGTATAAAAAGTTAAAATTATACATGTACATCAAATATAGTTAATGATAAAGACCCTTTTCAAACCAAAATATGCTAAATGACCTTGACAACCACTCTAGCCGCCACAGCGCCACCGCTACCGCCACCACCTCTCTTTTTTCTGTCTACTCATATTGCTGTATATAAAAATGATTTAGGGATTATATTTAAGAGGGAAATCAAGCATAGGGTGACAAAAATGCAGCCTATTGTATATATATATAATAATAACCTAGCATGACCACATGGACTCTCCGAAGCTAGCCTGGTCAACTACCATATCCATGTCAAAAATGGGTTTAGCTTGTGAACCCATCAGCTTGGATGAGGGTGACCCGCTATTACTCGGGCTTCCAGGGCCGAACCCATGATGTGAAAACGATGCGGTCTGCCTCACCCGGAGGTGCACCACCTCTGCCTGTGCCATGGCCAATTGGGTTTGAAGGGCGTCTATCTGCTGCTGAAGTGATGATATGGCTCCGACGCACCCGTAAACTGGATCACGTACCCTGGCATTGGCCTCGTACACCATGCTGCTAACGGCGTCACCTCGCTGGTGAACCGGTAACTCCTGCAAGTTCGATAGCTTAATTCGGTCAGCTGGCAGGGCCTAAAAGTGAGGTCTGTGTTAAGGTGCGTGCCGAAGTAAAGGTCCATGGGCCAAAAAGCCGCGGTAATATGAGCTCATAGTGACATCATTTTAACAACTTCCCCTTGCATCATTTCGTATTATCAATTGAATTAGTCAAAAGTGGAAAGCATTGTTTTAAAGTTTAAAGCGAGTTCATTTATATATATTTATTTTGTAAATAAGGTTAAAATGATATTATATATATTTAATATATATACAATGCTTAAATTTGGTGGCTCAGTTCTTTATTAGTTAGTCTTATTTTAATTAGAAGGGACTTCTTCGGTGAAAAGACAATTTTCCTTACTTTGGGGTCTAGAATCTACCTATTTCCAAGCAAAATATAGAGGGAAAAAAAGAAGTTGGTCAAAAAGATAGTTTATGTAATTTCCCGCTCGGCACCTAGCCAACATCTTCACGTGATCTGCGAACAGCCCTTAGAAATTTAAGCAGAAAGAAGAAGAAAAAAAAAACAAGCAAACAAAAAGTTCTATTCATATATTTTTTAATAAATGAAGTTTTTTTAACTTATTTCTCAAAAAAAAAAGTAATGGTTAGAGTTTTTAATTTTCATATATTTAAATTCGATATTAACATATGATCTTCTTATATAAAAAGAAATTAAAATTTTATTTTAGGATATTTACTAGGATTCAATATATATATATATATATATAAATTTCGAGTTTCTAGCTGGGTCCTATACTAAATCTGGAGAAGTTCAAAATGAAAAGAATGGAACAAAAAAGTTGTCGTTATTACCCTAAGGGAACACTATAATCTATATGGGGCCAGGAACTGTTTATTAATTTTGTTTTAATGTTAAACAGAACATGCTACTTAATTAAGATGATGAAAAAGACAAAATCATCAAAACCCCCCCTTTTTTTTTATAGGAAGCAGCAGAAGAAGTTGAAAATGATGAGTTTGGACATACTCTGGGAATGTAGAATGAGAGTATTATTGACATCAAGTTAAAGCTAAGAAATATTGAATAAGGATCTCCAAAGGTCATTTTAGTTAAGCAATATATTATTATATATGTAAAATGGTGGGTATTGAAACCTGGAGCATCTTGTTGACATTGCTAGCACCAAACACCTTGTGCACATTAGCGAACTTCTGGGGCTCGTCTGCAGGGAAATAAGGAGCAAATACGCAGTCTTGGGCACACCTCCTCCTTAGAAGCTTGCATGCTGCGCATGGTGGAGCTGCACCTTGCTTCCGCCCGCTCTCCTTCATGCTTTCTTCCCGCGCCCTCTGTCTCTCTCTCTCTATATATATATGTATGTATGTATGTATGTATGACTGCCCTCTCTCAGTCAATGTTAGTACTTGCACTTTCAAAATAAAAAAAAAAAGCTCTCCCTTCTTAAATCTGTATGCTTTCCCTCTGAGATGATGATACGATTAGAAGGTTAGGTGAAGAAGAAAATTAGCGAAAGAGATCAAGATTGAGAGTGTAAAAGGAGTAGGGAAAGGAGGCGTTTTACTAGAGGGAGAAGTGGGGGGTGGTATTAAATAAGCAAATGGGCAGTGCATTTCAAATGGACCCCATTTTATCATTTTAAAAATATATATTTCATAAAAAGAAAAGTGATTCACTTACACCTTTTGTATACTGTAGAATTAATATTTTAACTAACTAATAAATATTGAACGTCCATGTTATATTCGATATAAATTTAAAAAATTAATTATTTGTTTTATATAAATAATTCCGTCAATATAATAAATATTAATATATATCATATTTTAGATTGACATGATATAAATCGGTTCGAAAATTTATATGAATGACATTTATAATTATATTGATAAATTCAATGATCGGATCATTAAAATATTTATCGTGCATAAATATACAAAATGATTTAATTTTTTACCTATGTATGTAGATCATTCTTCTTAATAAAATATAATATAATAAAAAAATTAACACTTGATGACTCATTCACAATGTATAATTTGATAATTAAATTTATTGTTTGATAATTTTTTTAATATACTATTAACTTATAAAATTATATATCATCAATTCATCGATATAAATCTATAGATATATAAATTCAATAATATATATCTAAATTTATATTTCGATTATAACCAGAGGCGAAGGCAAAAAAAATTAGGAGACCGAAATTAAATTATAATTTTTACGATAATAAAAATTGTAACTTTATTATTTTAATATCCTAATTTTTATAATTTTTAAAGGATTAAATTAAATTTTTATCCTTTTTAAGAGATTAAAGTGTAAATTTATCTTTACTAATTTAAAATTTTAAAAAATTTAAAATATCTAAATAAAAAAAAGTTGATTTTAAGGAAGTCGAGCCTGCGAATCCCTAACTACTTCTCTGATTATAACATAAAAAAATTGAAATTCTCATATGATAAATAGATTATAATGATGAAAATAAAGATATGATTTTTCATGTATAGGTGGATTTGCTAAGAATGAGGTTAATTTGGTGGGGTCCCTAAAATTTCATTGCATGTAAGCACACTCTTAAGTAGTGTGAAAATGATGCATGTGCATGCTTGGGAGCATAACATAACATGCTAAATAATAATAATTTCAACATTAATCATTATAAGAATAGAGTTTGGCCAACAGTACAAATAAATAAATATATATATATATATATATATTTGAGGATCCAATGCATGTTTTGCAAATCCTCACCTTTTCCATCTTCATGTGATAGTGTGAGGGTGAGGTGTGAATTAAAAAATTTAAGATATATCACAATTTAATTTAATATTTCCTCTTCATATGATCAAACGATGGACGCGAGCGTAGACTTTTGTAACAAAAGATTTTCGAGCTGTTAATAAAACCGGATCAGGCTCGATTTAATCTGAAACCGGTTCATTTGAAAATTTTATAACAAGCACCCATATGTTTTCTTTGTATCCACGTACAACTTTAATCTATAAAATTGTTTGTTCGTAGGTAAAGAGGCTTATTGGTCTTTGTGATTGTTGAAGTTTACACGATGAATACGGATCTCATAATTTTGATTTATTATTTTTATAATCTCATCAATTAAAAAAATAATTTTGTTGATATATTAGATTAACGGACGTGAAAATTAAAGAGATTTTAGTCTAGAAATAGAGAAGAAAAAATCGATCCCAGAGATGTCTGTATAATTAAATATATTAACACATAAATGGGAAGTTTATCATGCTTGAATGTTTTGTTTTGTTTAAAAAATTCAAAGAATTAAAGAAAGAGAAACATAAGATTGCTGAATGCATGCGGCAAAATGATAGATAAATAAATAAATAAAAGAATGGTAATAATGAAGAGTAATTTGCAAAGACATGTCGGGTTTAATTTAATTGAAAGCAGCACCTTCCTTTCTTTATTGGTTCACATAGGAAGTTTTGTTAGTTATGCAGTATTTACTTTTTGATTTATGATGATAACATTTTTCAAAACAGAAGCTTTGTTTCATATAATAATAATGAATTGGCCTGTCAAGTGTCAACTTAGTTAATGATGATTTGTTTTCAAGATTATCATGAGATTGTTTTAGTTAAGCATTCAATTATGCATTTAATTAGGAAAAATATGTATTAGATTTGAAAATAAAAAATACAAACTATTCTCACTTGTTTCTATTTTTGCATTTTTAATTTGTTAAATACCTTTAAAGATATAACCAAAATATTTTTTTTAAAAAAAGTCAATAATTTCAACTTGAGAGCATCGATTTTTTTAATGTACTTTAGGAATATATGAGACAATTATTTTTTCTACTAGACTACTACATAAAAAAATATTTTATTATGAATGAGAAATTACAAGTTTTTTTAATTAAAAAATTGTATCAGCTGACAAATTAAAGCAATAATTTTAGATTTTCCAACTATATAATATAAAATGAAATTATAAAATTTTAAGATGTTACATTAATTTATGGTTTCAGATTTTTAAGGAGTTAAATAGATTTTTTTTTTTTAAGTTTAAATTGCAATTTTACCATTTTATGAGGGGATCAAATTACAAAATTTTCATTTTAACTAGAGTATTTGTTTTGTCCTCCTCGGATTCGACTTTAACTTAATATGAAATCAAATTTTAACTTCAGTTTTGATTTTGTTTACTTTGCATATTATCATTGTATTTGTATGGTATTCCTACACCTGGTACCGATAGAATGTGTTAAATTAAGTGTATTTTATATTGGTTAAATTTAAAATTTTCCATGGTATTATAATTATTTATTTAATGCCTAAACTATTTCTATATTTTATCTACTTTCAAATCATATCCTCTAAAATTAACATAATATGATATCAACCCAATTAAGATTTATTTGAACAATTCCTTTTATATAAAACATGATACATTAATGAGAAAGTATTTTCATCATTCCTCTAAAATCTAGAATAATATATTTAATAGGATTTGGACTTAAAATTTTACAAGTTTTAAACACTTAATTCTATCATTTCACTAAATAATTTCAATATAATTTACTACATAATATTTTTTCACTGATGTTACATAATTTAATTACATTCTAATTTATTATGAATTGGTGTTATCGATTTTAGGTGGATGTTTAACATATAGGATGGAGGGTGAGGCCGCGAGAAATAGTTTGAATCCAAATTTGGAATTGGGAGGGCAGTGGGTAGTGTCGGCGTCGGCAGATTAAGATTTTGCCCCCTTTCTATTCTGTGCTCAAAAACTTCAAATTTTTGGTTGAATGAAAGAATGAGCGACCGAATCCGATGTGTCGGGCACCCATTTTGGTCCAATCATTGGGGGGGGTCTCTTTTAATCGAGAACCATTTGGCATGAATCTATTGGCTGTTCCATGTTTTATTTTCTATAGATGGTGTTGAAACTCGAGAGTTGAAGCTTGAGATTTTTTTTTCTTTTTTTTTTTTTTTTTGAGAATGATACAGATTTGGTAAAGTGCCGACAATACATCAGAGCAATATTTTTTTTGTATTTATCTTTTACGAATAAGCAAAAAAACTAAGGGAGAGAAAAGAAAAAGAAAAACGCAAGATTATCATACATGTAGAAATAGAAGAGCATGTACTGCAAATTTGTTCTACTTTGGATGAATGGCATGCCTAAATCATATACACCACCAAAAGCGAAAGGTGGTGAATAAAAAAAGAAAAGAGAGAGGAGGAGAGAAAAGACATCAACGGGGAAAGGCAGATGGGTCCGGCAACAAGTAAAACTCATAATGAGGTGCTCAATGGCTCAATGCCACTATTTCTAAGTTAATGATCAAATGTGAAAGTATTTTTAGGATAATTAAAACAAAAGTGAAACATGGAGGGACAAGCCTCTCAAGAGTTGGAGGAGGTTGAGGCTTTTTTAAAAATAATCAAATGTGAAAGTGTTTTTAGTATAATTAAAACAAAATTGACTTTTTAAAATAAATTTTATATTGTTATAGTTTAAATTTATGCATTCTAAAATCAAAATATTGAAGCTTTATTGTTATTTAAATTTTATCCTTTTTATTATTTTTTAATATCCTCCTTACTTTAATCCATAATTCTCTATACTCTTAAATTTTTAAAAAAAATACTTAAAACATGATTGATCTCATATTGTTTTTCTTGTTACAATAGAGTTAAATGTTAACTAAATTAAAACTCAATTCACATTTATTATTATTTTTAAAATCTTTAAATTAATTGAATTTTCATAAATATAAATCAAAATCATGTAATTTTAAATTAACTTTTTGTTTAAATGCTTTTATGAAATTATTGACGTGATAAATATATTTATTATTTTCAAAAATTGTAGAATTTTTATTTCTACTTTATATTTTAGAATTTTTAAAATCATTAATCGAATGTGTAAATATTGATTGTATTTGTTGAATTTTTAAAAATTAAATTTGAATTAACAAAATAAAAAATATCAGTAATTAAATTTATTATTATACTATACGGTAAACTATCAAAATAGTTACTTTTGTTTTCCTCAGGTTAAATTTTAGTCACTTATATTTGAAATGTTACGTTTTGGTCACTTATGTTATTGTCTTGTAACATTTTAGTCACTTATTGTTAATTGTCATTAACGGTGTAATAGTAAGTTGACGTGGCACGTTACATCATCATTTCAAACAAAAATTTTAGGTTAAATCATACAATCGGTCCCTATATTTTTTTCCTTTTGAGGAATTTAATTTTTTTTCTTTTACGTTAAAAGAGATGGAAAAGGGAGAAAAATAGAGGGAGACACAGAATAAAATGAAAAGAAGAAGAAGAAGGGAAAGTTAAAAGAATATAAAAGAAAAAAAATTTGGGACCAATTATATAATTTAACCTAAAATTTTTTTTTGAAATGATGATTTAACATGTCACGTCAGCTTACCGTTACATGGTTAACGACAATTAGCGGCTCAGTGACTAAAATATCATAACATGTTAACGTAAGTGATTTAAACGTAACATTTTAAACATAAGTGACTAAAATGTAACTTAAAGAAAACAAAAGTGACTATTTTAATAGTTTATTCTATACTATATCATGACAATATTTCATTTAATGATTAAACATATTTTAATGATAGAATAATTAAAATACGAAATTGATTAAATTAATATCAATAAAAATTTGTAACTAAAACAGAAACAAGCTAAAAGGAGGATGAATATATCAGCAGTTTACTTTGTAATTAATTCGAGAACCGCGGGAAACACTATTGCATTTATTGTTATTGCTCAGACACACTTGCATTTAAGAATCGTGAAATCCAATTGTGGTCAACTATGGTGTCCTACCATTGAGTCAATGAATATCCTTTAAAGTTCATTTATTACGGCTCTACTTAGTCTACTACCTTACAAAACAAACCTCAAATGACAGTTGATAACTGTGTCGGCACGACAAATCTTCCATCGATTTTTTATAACATAATTTATTAATTTTATTCTAAACGTAATCATATATTTTATTAAATATTATTTGATATAAAGTCACTTACTTCCCGAGAGCTTATTACTATTACTATTATTAAAAAACCTTGATTATTAGATGTTGGGGTTTAGCCGTTTAGCGGGAGTGTCCAATTAAAGCCAAATTCCCAATGCCGGTAAAAGCGTCTGATAGTTATAGTGGTACTTTTCACGATAGGTTTCTTTCTCGGGGTTCAACCTTTACCTCTTTTGGATAAAATACAATCTTTTTGACTGGTAAAAGTTTTCATTATAAAATAAATAATTAAAATATTAAAGGAAGATGTAAGAAATTAACTTCAAAAGAAAAAAACAAACTATTCGTGGTAGGACTCGGTTCATGTTCTTAGTTTAAGTATTCAATATTTAATATTTATATATTTTTATTTTTAATCAATAGCCTTTTTTTTACATAAAAATAAGACCATTTTACCCAAAAATGCCCATTTCTAAAATTATTTACGAAAATGGGCTAATTTTCTGATTATTTATCGGAAAGGGTCGAATTCTACGAAATCGCGTCCACGTCAGCCCGTTCTCAGGTGATGTATCAGCAAAACGCATTCCTGGAAGAGCGTTATGCGTTTTGTCCACGTCAACACGAAGCGCTTCCTCTTCTTTGAAGGAAGCGCTTCGTGCTGACGTGAACAAAACGCTCCCCCAGAGACGCGTTTTGCCCCTTTTTTGGGGTTAGATTTTTTTGCTTGGTTTAAGGTTTTATGGTCAGGGTTTAAGGTTTAGAGTTTTAGGGGTTCTAAAAAAAATTAATTAAATTATGGTTTAGGGTTTAGGGTTAATTAATTATATTAACTATTAATTAAAAATCAATTACATCAGGGTTTAGGGTTAATTTATTAAATTAACTATTAATTAAAACATTAATTAAATTAAGGTTTAGGGTTTTAGAGTTAATTAATAAAATTATGTTTTAGTTTTTTTAAAATAATTTTATGTTTAGGGTTTTGGAAAAAATATATTAGTAATATAAAAACTTTTTATTTTTTTTACAATAGTATCTGAAAAAATAATTTTGAGAAACGTTTATGAACAAATTGTGTCCAAAACGTTTTAAGCAAAATGCACTGTCAGCAAAATTACTGAAAAAAAGCTCCCACGTAGACACTTTTTTTCTATAGTAGTATATGAAAAAATAATTTTAAGAACATGTTTTTGAACAAATAGTGCCCAAAACGTTTCAAGCAGGATGCACTGTCAGCAAAATTACTGAAAAAAGCTCCCACGTAGGCGCTCTTTTCCTACAGTAGTATTTGAAAAAAAAAATTTGAGAAGACGTTTTTTAACAAATAGTTTCCAAAACGCTTCAAGCAGGATGCACTGTCAGCAAAATTACTGAAAAAAGCTCCCACGTGGACGCTTTTTTTCTATAGTAGTTTGTAACGACCCAAAATCCGTGGGCACCAGAAAAAGTGTGTTATCGGGCCTCCGTCTTAGTAAATCGAGTTAGTAAATAATTATTAGGAGTAATTATGAGTCTAATAGTGTGTTTAATTAGATTTTTATTTAGTGAATTTAGCTTAATTTAAAGTAATTAGGAAAAAGGACTAAAGTGAATAAAGGGTAAAAGTTGAATTGTAGATTAAAAGAAAATAAAAAGGACTAAAATGACAAATAGACCATTTAGTATATTTGAGGCGGCATAAGCATAAGAAAATCTGAGATTTTTATGTGTTAAAATATATTATTATTATTATTAGATAACTATATTAATATAATATTATATATATAATAAAGTAAATAGAATAAAAGAAATAAGAAAAGAAACAAAACAAAGAAACAGAAAAAAAGAAAGAACAGAGAGCATACGAAACAGGGGAAAGGAAGGAAAGAAAAGAAAAAGGAAAAATTAGGGATTTGAAGCTTTAAGCTTTGAAAGGTAAGTCAATTTAGCCATTTTCTCTTAATTTTTGATGTTTTAGAAGCTTTAAAGCAATATTTTGATGAAACTAAGTTGATATTTTGAGAGTTTTTAGGTTTTCAAGTGTAGTTGATGTTGAAGAAAAAGATGAATCAGGGATTAAATTGAATGAAATTTAAGTTAGAATTAGTAAGAGGATTAAATTGTAAAGTATGCTATAAGTTGTGTTAGAGGGATTAATTTGGAAGAAATTAGAAATTAAAGTTTTAATATGAATATAGATGGTCAAGTTGAATATGGAAGGAATCTAAGTAGAATCAAAGCATGAATTAAGTTAAGAAAATAAGTAAACTTATCTAGGATTTAATTGCAAAATAAGCCATAAGAAAACAGCTTTAGGACAGCAGCAGTAAGGTAAATTTGAAAAATCACCAAAAATGGTAGAAAAGGAATTAGAAGTTGAGTGAGATATGAAATTAAAGCTTATTGAGTCTATTTTCATATGAAAGAAACAGAGAAAGCAAAGAAATTCTGTATTATGAGATATTTAGATTTTAGTGAAACTGGTTCAGAGTGATTTCGAGATCCTCTGTTCTGACTTGGAAAAATCATTAAAAATTGTACAAAAATAATTTTGGGATATAATTTATATGGTTAGATTCCTTGATGAGTCTATTTTTATAAGAAACAAACTAGAACATCATTTGAATTCTGTACAAAAAGATAATTAAATTTTAGAAAAGAGTGGTCGGAACTGTCAGACAACAGAATAGGGGTAGTTTTAAAGAATAAACTGTACTTATTGGCTAAATCAAAAATTCTGAAAATTTTATGGCAAGAAAATATGTGAGTCTAGTTTCATAGAAAATTTACAGATCTTAATTTGGAATTCTGTACCTCAAGATATAGATGATTTAGTGACAATGACTCAGGTAGACAGCCTAGAAAGAACTTATAAGTAAATAATAGAATTTTGTATAAAGAATGTGGAATGAAGAGGAAGAGTAGAAATTGAATAAAATTTAATTATTTATTGTAATTTAATGTTGTAATTAATAATGTAAATTATTATTATTTTCGTAGCTAAAAAGGAACTCGAGGCATCAACCCACAAAGGGAAGGAGAAGGTTACCGAGGAATAATCAAGCAAATTCGGGTTTGTATTACTATAATTCAAATTATTTATTTATTCATTAAATGTTAAATTAATTTATGTATATGGTAAGTAAATTATAAGGTAAGTGTTTTTATTGAATTGAATGGAAATTGAGTTGAATGATGAATATGTATTGAAATGGAATTGTATGTGGATTGAAATGGAAAAGTGTAATTGATATTGAAATTGAATTTGTTATGGAAATGAAAATGAAATTGAGAACTGAAATACCCTATTAACTAGTCGGGCTGAGTCGGATATAATTGGCATGCCATAGGATTTGGAAGAGTACGGGATTTATCGGCTTTGCCGATCAGGCACTTTATGTGTCGTATATCAGGCACTTTATGTGTCGTATTTCAGGCACCTCGTGTGTCGTTTCAGGCACTTATGTGTCGTATACTGATCAGGTACTATGTACCGTTTTAGGCACAATGTGCCGTACTGGTGTGTTTGGGTTGGAATCCGTGTATCCGTTAAAGTCCGAGTCTGTTAATAGGGGTATATAAGGAAAAGGTTAAATTGAATAAAATGAAATGGTTGAGCCATTGGAAGAAATGCGAAAATAGAACATGAACTGAAAAAAAAATGTGATTGGAATATGAGTATGAGAATGGAAAGTATGAACCATTGGTTCAAGAAATGGATAGTGGCTCAACATGATTGTGTATTATTTCAATTGTCGAATAGCTAAGATTGAATTGTATGAATATATTGAGAATGACAAACTTATGTTTGAATTGGTTTAGTAAAATTAAAGTTATATGAGTTAATGATATGATTATTATGTTTATAATTTGAATTATGGTAATACCACTGAGTATCTGTATACTCAGCGTACGGTTGTTTTCGTGCGCAGGTTGTAGAAGTCAAATACTGGACCAGCATCCGAAGCCAGACCCGACTTCAGCAAACTTTTGGTGATGTATATTTCCTTTTGATAATGTGGCATGTACGTAGGTTGTGTATAAAGGTTATTATGTTTTGAATGTAAATGGTTAAAAATGTTTAGTATTATAAGTTTAAGAATTATAATGAAAGAAGTTTATCTATTTTAATCTAACTAATACTTTGATAAATTTAAGTTGATATTATATTGATTGAGTTTGATTAGAATGTATTTAGAATAGAAAATAAATATATGAAATAAATTGATTGATTTGGTTATGATTGAAATGAATACGGTTTAATTTACAGGGGGTTTTATATGATAATAAGCAGAAATGCTGCCGAAATTTATAATAAACAAAATATATTCTGAAATACTTAAACGAGTTCCATTTCACTTTTAATACAGACTTAGACTTTGAAAGTTCATAATAGGGATCAGTTATTAAAATTATACTATGAATGTTATTTTTTTTAGAATTATTTGCAAATTGTTTGATATGTCTGGTAATGCCTCGTAACCCTGTTTCGGTGATGGTTCGGGGTTAGGGGTGTTACATAGTTCCTATTTGGCCTTAGACTATAAATGAACCAAATTTTATTCTCAGATGTAAAAGTTATAGTAAGAGAAATTGAGGCTAAAGTAGAATAGAAACTGAAGATAAGTGAACGTATTAGTGCTATTATTTACTATGATGGTGAGGTCCGTGACACCGAGAACAGCGTTGGTTTTTTATCTGAGAACACAGCGCAACTGGTTTTTAACAGAACATAGATTTAGCAGAACTTCGTAAAAAAATTAGGCATAAAATCTTCGGAATTACGCCAATGAAATTTTTGTCTATTAAGTATCGATTTGGTACTTTAGTTGATCCTGTGAGATATGACTCATTCGACATGAAAGGTCCTCATAGCTTGGAGGCAATGGTGCAGACCCATCTTCCTAGTGGATCACCCTATCTTGAGTTATATGTATAATTTTCATCGTTAAATGATGCATTTGCGACTTCAATATCTACTACTGTTTGAGAGGAATACACGACCCCTGTCGACACTCCGTTAGTAGGTGGAAAAACACGGACGTGCTCGTGTTTGGTAGCAGTATGGAATACACAACCCCTGCACGTCACTCTGTTGGCGAATTGGACATGCACCTCGGTGGGTCGATGTTTGATACTGGAAATACGTATTGGGGAATGACATCAACTTCTAGTGGTTGGCAATACACATCTGATTGGGAACGTTATTAAAAGTTTACAAGAATGGATGATGTACTCCCTACGACATCCACCGGCGAGGGGACCTCGTTCATTGCAGATGATGGTGGGTCGGAATGTGTGGAAAAGATGCTAAGCAGAAGGCATTGGAAAATATGTTTGGTGGGTGGGACGCCTCATATAATGAAGTGTGACAGTGGTTTCAGATGCTAGAGAGATATGTCCTAGGTTGCATAACAGACCTTGAAACGACACCTGCGTACTACAACGACCGATTGCTCCGTGGATGCCAAGTGTTCAAGCATTTGTTTTTAAGATTTAAGTAATGCCGAGACACATTTCTATACTGTAAGCCATTGGTACAAATTGACGGTACCTTTATGTATGGTAGATATACCCATCGGCTATTGCTAGCTGTGGCACAGGATGGCAATGGGAGAATCCTTCCAATTCTGTTTGCAATAACACCGGGTGAGGAGTCAGCTGATGATTGGGATTTCTTTCTTTTTAGGTTAAGGAGGCATGTCTGCCCCCAACCTGATATCTGCGTTATATCGGATCGGGGCACTGGAATACTAGCCACAATTGAGTGACAAGGAAGCCTATGACATCGCACACACCATTGGTATTGCCTAAGGTACGTTACGTCAAACTACTACAGGCAATATCGATTTACAACTGCTCGACGACAAGTGACGAACATGGGTATTTAATCTCTATTAATATAATTTCGTTTGTAATATTCAATTTATTCTGAATGGAAGAGTGGTATGTAATTTTTGCTATCAACTTATATTGGCAGGGTATGAGATACGTAAGGATCATTTTCATGAGATGTTGGCGGTTTTGCGTTCAGTTAATGAAGAAGGCGCGGACTACCTCTGTAACATACCTTTCGATTAGTGGACACAAGCATACGACGGCGGCCTACGATATGGTCATATGACCTCAAACCTGGCTGAATGTATAAATTTTATTCTAAAAGGAACGTGTCATTTGCTGATAACATCGGTTGTGCGATAGACATATTTTTGTTTAGTGGCATTATTTCCAAAGAGAGCAGCGAGTTATAAAGGCCAAATGCACCATGTATAGTGCGCGAAGGTATTGCAAGAAATTAACAAAGCGAAGGCACGAGCCAACACCATGCACACAGTGCGTCACGATCGCGACAAACTATGGTTTCATGTGACGGAGTTTAACAAACCGAACCAATGTATTATTGGCGGGCAATATCGTGTACACTTGAGAAATAGGACCTGCGACTGTGGGAGGTTTGACGCACTTCGTTATCCATGCGCTAATGTAATTGCAGCTTGTCAGAATATTCGTCTGGATCCCATGAGCTATGTCGACGAAGTGTACCAAATAGAATACATGTACAACGTATGGAGACACGTATTCCCATCGATGCCAGATGAACGTAAGTGACCGTCTGTATCGCTTGCTCTGTTTAAGTTGTTACCGGATAGAAAATTGCGTCGCAAACCAAAGGGTCGACCTTACTAGGCTAGAATACATAACAATATGGATATCTGAGAAATAACCAACCAATAGAAGTTGTGCGGATGGTGTAGAAACCCAGGCCATACAACTCGATCTTGTCCAAAACGGAATAGCTAATAGTTGTTGTAATAAAATTATGTTGCATTATTTATATTTTATTAAAAATATAAAAAGGAAATTACAATTAAAATATTAAAAATAACTTTTATTTTATTAAATGAAATGATATAAAAAAGTTTGTACAAATATATTTAAAAATAAAAATATTAAAAATATTGTCTTATTCAAAAAAACTTTTATTTTATTAAAAATATAAAAAGTAAATTATAATTAAAATATTAAAAATAACTTTTATTTTATTAAATGAAACAATATAAAAAGTTTGTACAAATATATTAAAAATATTGTCTTATTCAAAAAACTTTTATTTTGTTAAAAATATAAAAGTAAATTACAATTAAAATATTAAAAACAACTTTTATTTTATTAAATAAAACAATATAAAAAAGTTTGTACAAATATATTTAAAAAAATCAATGTTGATGTCGGTCGGAATCAATGCCACATGGGGGTCATCGACGGTTACGCACTGGATTCCTCATTGGTTCAGCTTTCGGCGGGGGTTGTGGTTTCTTCGGCAGGGATTGTGGTTCCTCCGGTAGGGGATTTGGTTGTGGGTGTTGGGAGGATGACCTACCTTGATAGAATAATGACTGCGGAGGTGTTTGCATCACTCATGACAGAGGTGTTTAAATCTCATAAGGCGATGGAGATTGGTAAAAAGAATAGCTCCCCGACGGCGCCTCGTGCGATCCCTCATGCAACGGCGGCCTATCGATCTGCGGTTGACTCGGAGTAATCGGGCAGGGGCAAAAGCCGTCCCTGGGGTAGCGTTTTGTCCACGTCAGCACAGAGCGCTTCCTTCAAGGAAGCGTTTTGCTGACACATCACCCGAGAACGCACTGACGTTGACGCGATTTCGCGGAATTCGACCTTTTCCGGTAAATAATCAAAATATTAGCCCATTTTCATAAATGATTTTGGAAATGGGCCTTTCTGAGAAAAGGCCAATTAAAAATAATTTATTAGACTTTTCCCCAAGAAATGGAAATTAACGTTTTCCTTTCATATTAAAAATGACCATAATTTTCGTCCTATTTCAATTTTGGTGTGTGACACAAGGGCATGCGATTGAATGTAGAGCCAATCCGAAAAGGACACCCCTCGCACCGTTGCAGAAAAAAGAAAGCATAAATAAATAAATAAAAACAATTACATCCCTTGGGTAGGGTAGGTATAGAAAAGGGAATTTCAAATTAATGTACAAGAAACAAATTCAAAGCAATAGGGTCCCATATTATTAGAACTAATTAAAACCCTTTTTCATTTTTAGTTTCCCAAATAACTTCCACTATATCACGTTGATGCTACAGTTTTTTTCCTCTCCTTATAATTTATGTGAAAAACAGGTGGTCTGAGTAAAACACGTTATACAAGGCAAAGCTAGTAAGGTGGAGACTAGGGTGGTTGTCTGCTACCACAAAGTCAAAAGTCTAAGGTTGCCAAAAAGTCATATATAAACAAGAAGAAATAGGTTTAATAATGATGGTAAGATCAGATTAGCTGATTTGCATATTTGGACACCGAATTTTTCTGTTTCGATTCACAATCCTATCTACCAACTAGTTTCTGGTTTAGTGATTTGATGCCATATATTTGTGTTTCGCCCAAGAATGCTTTCCCAAACCAAAAATGGAATTTGACTTGGGTGTCTAAGGAATGTTAGGTTGTGTCACTTTCACCGAATATTTAAAAGATTTAATGTTGGGATTTTTCGAAATCCATGCCATTTTCAATTGTTATGCTTTTTTGCATCTTAAGAATTTTACTTCTTTCTTTCGTATTCATGATAACAAACATACTTAGATAAATATCCCGTAAGAATCCCTTGCTTATTCTTGAATATACCCTCTTTCACATTATGTCGTATAGTTTAAAATCCATTTTAGCATATCAGGCTTGATTTTTGCATGATTGAGAACACCTAACACCCTGCATTTTCAAACTTCAAATTATTCATATTATTTCTACGTTTTTTTTGGTTCATTATTGGATGTTTCCAAATTAAGTTAATGCAAATAACCTTTGCTTTATCCCATAAAAGAAGTTTTATTATTAACAATTAATTTAGCAAAAACTCCGTACATTAATTAATAGAGAAATTATTTGATATATTTTTCATGGAGTATTTTTTAGTACTCCACATCTGGATTAAGAATGTGACAAAAATTACATTTATTTATATTTATATTTTTTATTTTTTATTACACCCTATAATGTACTTATTAAACCCTTAATTTATTTGTAGAATATGAAATAATTTTCCCAATTAATAAATGTAGAGTGCAATAAATGTATTAAACATGTTTAGTATACTATGATGGTAGGAGGTTGGGTTTTGGATGAAAGTATATGCCTTGACACTGCACTTAGGAAGAACTTCCCTCTCTCTCCCTCTCTTTTTTTTTTTTTCCAGAAAAAACATTATTTATTATAGAAAATCTTAATGCTAATATGATTTTAAATAAAATAAATGTATCTTGTTGAATAAAATTATGATGCTTTATCTCTTATTAGATATTTATCTAACACAGATTTAAATCATATTATTTTATTTTTCACTTTTAATATTGTATAAAAGAATATATTATGATGCTTCATTAATTGCTAAAATAAGGTCGACAGAACATTCTAGTATAGCTACATTAGTTTAAATTACTGTTGGTTGTGTAAGAAACTAGGAATCTAGTGATGCACTTTGAGTAAGGTCAAAACTACAATTCTTGCAATAAATTATAGATATTGCGTTAAAACTTCTCAAATTATTTACTTTCTGGGTCTTCCATTTGGTGTAAAAGTTTATGATTGTGACGATGGCAATACATATAATTCCAAAATGTAGGCAAAAGTAAATTAACAACATCTACTGTGAGCGTTAATTATTAATTATTTTAGATGTTAATTATTAAATATAATGAACTACGGCCCAGTAATTTTCAATTAAAACAAAGGTCAATGCACTGACTTGAATGAGTCAAAATAAAAAAAAAAATGCAAGGAAAAAGAATTATATGATTAGGCTTTTTTATGTGGATTATAAAGGATGATGAGCAGGCAATAGTACATAATTTACCTTACTAGGCGCAAATAAATAAATGAATAATCATAACCGGCACAGAATTACTGTAATAGTTTTCTTAGGGAAAAAAAATAGAATTAGATTAACATCAGTGAAATTTTTCTTAACATGTTAGGTTGAAGCCTATTTTTTTGAGACATCCACCAGAATGATGAAATGATTTGTATATGAATCCAAGCCTTGAAAAATATGTGAAAGTAACACTAACTTAATCAATAATAGATTCAATTATACAAATTAATAATATTTTTACAAATTAAAAAATAGTAACTGTTGAAAAAGAGAGAGATCAATTACAAAATATCACCAGAACCATAATGCAAAACCTGGTCATCATTCCTTATTTGAGCAGCAATCGTTATAGGTTATCTTGAAACACATTAGGACTATAAGGAAATCCCTTCATTAATCTGGTTAGAGTGTGAATAACAATATTTATCTTCTCTCGAAATTTGTTGAATTTTCACTCTCTAATAATTTTTTTTATATATTTTTTTGAATTTTTAGAATCAAATTTTGGAGATGTGATTAAAATACTCTTTCTCCGAGGAGGAAGAAAAATAATTGAAACTTGTGAAATATTGACAGCAAAGATCTTGATTACAATGGTAAGATCCTCCCTGGAGCTCCACATGAAGAAAGTCAATATTTTTTTATTTATATATGATTTGATGATATTGACCTTTGAAGGCTCTAATTAACATTTAGTAATAAAACCCCAAATTCATAAGTTGATGCATTGGGGTATAATAATTAAGATTTACATTATCAAAGTTGAAAACTTTGATGATCTCACATCATTTGGGAGGGAATAATTTTATTTTTTTTGAGGTGCCTTGATTCTTAAGCAAAATCTTTTAGGTCCAAAGTCCAGTAATCCACTAATCAAAAGTAATTAAGGGCCTTTATTTTTAATGTTTTAACCGACATAATGTTTATAATTTAAAGACAAAATTATGATACGATAAGATTGCTTTGCATGCCTTGGAAGACTACTTTTTTTAACTCATTGTCGACTCATCAATACATAAATATACACACATACATATGTACTTCATGCCATGGTTTCATAAAGTTTATCTTTATATTTTATATTAACAAAATTTTTATTTATTCAGGTTACATTAGACGCAAATACGTGGATAAAAAAAAATTATTCTTGTCCAAATGATCATATAAAAGACATATACATTCACAAGCTCGTCCAAATGTATGCATAGAGGAACCGAGAACTCAATCCTCTAATCATGAATCACATATATACCTACGCATTGAAATAACATGACCCGATATTTCAATTTTTATAAATATTCTAATCCCTTACATTATCATCTCTCTACCTTTGTCTTTAAGTGTGTAATAGTTTATGTCTACATGATAATTCTGTCTTGCTTTTTGTTTTGTATTGGGATATCGTGGGGTGCACCGTGCACGTGCAGTACAATGAATATATTTATTTTAATTATCAATGGTATTTATGAAGCCGAGGAAAAGATTAGAGGGAGAAAAAAAGACAAATAGAATTATTGATAGTTTTTCTTTCTTTCTTTTGTGCGGTAGAGGGCACACATTGGGACAATCTTTAATCATTATTGTCGATCAGCCCTAATTACTCTTTTTCTCTTTTGAACTACAATTTTGATGTTTATATATGTATACTCCTTTTATCTTTCTTGACCAAAGTTACAAAGGAAGTGAAGTGAGGGTCTATCTGTAATGGGAGCAATGTTTGACTTAATATGCTATGGAGACTTGAAATTAGAGCTCATTTTTGTATCGTACTTTAAATGAAATTCATTATACGGGTTAAATATATATAATCATTTTTAAAATAAAACCACTATATATATATATATATATTATTTAATGAGAATGATATCCTCACTATGTTTATTAAAATTAATATAAAAAACGAGATTTAATTTGAATGATAAATTTGAGGATTTGAAAATTTTTAAATTTTATTATTGTTTGTATTTTTCTATATGTATTTTGGATTTAAATTGATTTGTATATATTTTGTATAAAATGTAAAAACACTTTTATATTGTAATATTTGCTTCTTTGTAAAAAGGTTATGTTTTTTTATTAATTTTTAATCGGATTAGTATCTAGTTAACTCTTGACATTAATTTATCAACAATTAAGCATATAATATAAATATTCATATTCTATTTGTTTAATTTTTATTGATATAAATTTTAACATATTAATAATTTTATAAAATTTAATTTTTACATACACATATGGAGTTTTAATAATTTTCTTATGTAGTTATATACTATGCGACCATAAAAAATCATTTATACTATAAATTAATGATTCGATTGAGTTGATGTAACCTAATAACCCAGACTAAACTCAATTAGAAAATTACCAAATATCCATTCATTTTATAAAACAACAAATATTATTTTGAGGTATTTATATATTTTTATATTTGATAAATTTAGAAAAAAAAAATACATGCATTTAAATGTAAATAATGAGATTTAAACCCCAAACATTAAAATCATTTAAACTTTATCATTTCACGCCTTTAATTTTCATAACAATTTTTTTATAAATATATTACGTAAATATTTTCACCTGCTGTTGCTATAAACTAGTAAGTATTTAAAGTGGAAAATAGTGAACCCCACCTCTCACTCCCATCCCATCCTCTTCATCTTTTAACTTGTTGAAGCAAAGTATATTTGGGTCGATTTGTTTTGGTGGGGGAATTATTTTCCTTATCAAATATGGGATAGCTTTTTACAGGAAATTGATTAGTACTTAGGAAGTGCAAATGGCAAAAGAGCCACAAATCTATCAAAGTTTTTTTCTTTGGTTTTTTTGGATTAAGCAAAAAGACGATGTTTTGGAATAAAGAAGAAAAGACATCTCTTAGAAGATCCTTTATATGAAAATACTAAAACCATGGTTGGGGGGCCCCTCTTCAACCTTTACTGCCTTGCACTAGTTGGTACATAGAAAACATAAGCATGCATGGCCAACAAGAAAAATCATGCTTCTTGTCACAAAAGAAAACCCATCAAAGAGAGTAGTGGCAGAAAATGGCTTATTACATCTTCCAAATGAACATATATATGCGGTTCGGTGATTCGGTCCCTTACTCATCTCTTCTTTACTTAATTTATTTCATTGTTGTCTCAAAGAGAATCCCATGATCATCTCCCGGATACAATTTTTCAGTTTTGGTTAATATCTTATTTCAATTATTAAATTCCATAACCTAATATCTTTATATAATAACCAAAAGTTAGCCCTACAAAGTAACTTACCCATCGACTTCCCAATATGGGTTCTGATTTTGGGTAGTAGAGGAGAGGACCAGCTGCGGAAAGCAGTAAATAAAGCCACTCAATTGCAGGTTTTGTTTTCCGTGGAAGTTTAGGATTCTTGGTAAAAAAAAGTAAAGGGAAGAAGATAAAGATTGTTGTTTGAACAAAAAGCGGTTTCCACGTTTTCATGCGCGTGTGTTGTTCAAGAGATTGAGTTACTACTAAGGATAAATTTGATAAATTTTGTGTAATTGGATATAAATGAGATTTTTATTTGATTTAATTTTCATAAATTATTAATGTAATTATATAAAAATAATTATAGTTATCTAATATAAAAATCAATTGATGTATTTATTTTTATAAATGTGAATGATTAAATTAAAAATTAAAATTTTATATATGGAGCTTAGAATACATTTCAATTTTTTATTGCTTTACTTTGGTTTGGTGTTCGGTTTCTTATGTAAATGTACGTAGAAAGGCTTTTAAGCCTTGATGGGCTTTATCGCTAAACCCAAATCCAATTATAGTTTCTTGGTCGAGTTACGTGGATTGGGCTCAAGAACAAGGCTTGAGCTATTTCCTTCAAATTCCGATCCATGCAATAATCCTCAATCTCTTCGAGTAAATATATATATATTTCTTTATTTATACAAAAGAACTAGATGCACGTGAATCATTTAGCATAAATAATTTGTGCAAATTTCAAGTCTATTGACGCATATTCAAGACTTGAATTTTGTGTGCAAATTCATTCCTTATCCCAAATTTATATATATATATATATATATATATATGTGGTGTTGATACAAAACCGACTCCTGCCTGCAATGTAGAAGGGTTTAGTCCAAAAACTAAGCCCATTTAGATTTGGATCCACCTTTTAATATTAATTGTTTTATCCCAGAGTAAAATTCAAGGTCTTCCTCGGGCAAGCAAAATATCTTTTATCAAGTTCAAACCCAATTTACAAATCCAACTCTCTTTATGAACACGGTACTTTGACTAACAAAAGACGAAGGGATATACATAAATTTTTGATTTAATATATAATTTGAAATTAAATCAGTGCTATAGTAATAATTGAAAATAAAAAAATTAATGTATAAAATTATATAAAATAAAAAATTATATATAGTATTAGGCATTGCACTAAAATTTATGAGTAATTTTACGATTTATCCTAAATACAAATTACCTTGAAGAATGGGGGAAAATAGATTTAATTGATTCAACCTCCCCCTTTTGTCTAAACAATTCTATAAAATTTCGGTAAAACTGTATTTTTCCCCGTCAAATGAAGTTTCATGAAGCGAAACATGATTTCAAAATTTTCCATCAATATATATGTATCATACAAAAAAGACAGGAATAATCGAAGGGAAAGATCCACCCGTGAACAAAGAAAGCACAAATCAATTTTAAAAAAGAACAACGAAAAACAAGAAAAAGAAATGAGCCACCCAAAGCTCAAAAAATGTATATTCCCGTAAGAGAAAAGAGAGAAAAGTGAAAACAGCTTAGAAAGGACACTAGTTGCTGGTAAAAGTTAAACATTGAAGAAAGGTTTTCAGAACAATCTAGTGAACACTTTCGTTTTTCCTTTAAAATTAGAGTGTACGTATAAATTAATAGGAAATAAAGAAAAAAAAAGTTGTTCTTCTGCACGTGTGCGTGCCAAAAGTATATGTCTAAACAATATAGTCCTTTATTGCAATAAATGGTGCTTTATTAATGGAATTGTTGTGAATATTCAAGTGTAAGTCGATATTTTCTTTCTCGTATAAATGTATATTACCGTTTCATCACTGTCCTAAAATTTAATACTGTAGGGAGCCCCACAATAACTTTGATTTTGATGGCCTCTACCCCTTATCATGCATAACATAAGATTATTTGCCGCTCTCTTTTGTTTCACATCACAGCCATCAGACTTATTTTATGTTGCACCACAACTTTTATCAGCAATCAAATTCTTTTTGTAAAAGAACTGGTTGGTTTGAATTTGATGATGCCCTCAAAGTTTACCATATATAGTTTTAAGATGAAGACCAAAGTAATGTGGTATCCTATGGTGGTGTCTTGCATTTGACTATTTGAGACTAACACAAGAAAGGATTTTTTTTTTTGTTTTTTGACTTGAACAAATTTTGTCACAATTTATAATTATATATATTTTTATCATTATAATATTAAAGGAGACATGAGAGATTGTTTGAATTCGTACAGTTTAAGTATCAAATGAAAGTTTTAATCACTGTTTTAGACAGCAGGCAGTGAGTATATCATTTTACCTATGTTCATTGAATCACTGATCTTTAGCTTTTGCTAGTACTTACAGATTCCTTTGCTTCAATGAGCAATCTTTGAGATATTTGACTACTTTGTTACCCAACATCAAATCAGCCCCCCAAAAAGAGAGCAAAAGAAAGACAAACCGTGTTCACTGTACAGTGATCGGTATTAGATTAGACCCCCCTTTGGGCCAAGTTTCGTTCTTTTTCAAGTTTTTCTTCTAAAAAGAGTTCATGTTGCTCCCTTTTGTTAAGCATTACATGAAGCTCCAGTTTCTCACTTCTTTCTCCCTTCTGTTTTAGTTAAGGGTGTTTGCATGAAGTTGGAGATGGCTGATCAAGGTGGTGACAATATTGTGACGAGGGAATACAGGAAAGGGAACTGGACGGTCAACGAAACATTGGTATTGATTGAGGCAAAGAAGATGGATGATGAGAGAAGAATGAAGAGAAGTGGAGATATTGAAGGGAGGGGCAAACCAACAGAGCTGAGATGGAAATGGGTGGAAGATTATTGTTGGAGGAAAGGGTGTTTGAGGAGCCAAAACCAGTGCAATGACAAGTGGGATAATCTCATGAGGGACTACAAGAAAGTGAGAGAGTACCAAAGGAGAATACCTGAGAGAGGGGAAGGGACTCACAGCAATGAAGGTTCTTCTTATTGGGAGATGGAGAAGAATGAAAGAAAAGTAAAGAATTTGCCAAGTAACATGTTGCGCCTGATATATGAGCGTTTGGAGGAGGTGGTGGAGAAGAAAGGAGATCAAACTGCGGTAGCTGCTGGTGGCTCAGGTCTCATTCCCAACATACCTTATGTTATGGATAGACCAATTACCAGTGTAGAAACTTCATTGCCTCCTCTATTGCAACATCAGCCATTAGCTCCTATTCCAGCTGCAATTCCATTAACTCTACCAGCACCGCCACAGCTGCCGCCGCCACCAATAGCTGCTGCTGCTGCTGCACCACAAGTACAACCACCTCCCCTTTCATATGCTCAGCCGTTGCCCACAGTAGGTACTCTCTCTCTCTCTCTTATTGCCACTACATTAAGGGTTGCTTTGGATTTGCTACATAGTAAGCTCGAGGGATTTATGCACTTGCTAAAATTTTGATATTCCATGTTAGAGACTAGTGTTTATGATGAATTGATGATGCACTGATTAAATATGCGTTTTGATATATCATCCATTTTTGTGCTTCAATGTTCTCAGAAGAGGTTGAGAGTTGGCAGATTTCGTCACAAATAATTGATATATAGCCTTCGTGTGTCATAAATTTTCAGATGGTATTGATTGATTTCATTGGTTCCATATCTTTCTCTTTTTAATGGTTTGGAGATGTGTGATAGCTCAGATTCTGATACAAGTGAGTATTCAGACTCGCCAGCAAAGAGAAGGAAGAGAGGAACTGGTAATGGGGAAGGCAGCAGTGGGGGCACAGCAAGTGCAAACAACTCAAATGAAGTGGGCACTGCAATCTCTAAAAGTGCTTCCATTATAGCAGAAGCCATCCAGGCCAGTGAGGAGAGAGAGGAGAGAAGACATAGGGATCTTGTTAGTTTGCATGAGACGAGAATAAAGATGGAGGAATCCAAGACAGAGATGGACAAAAGAGGGCTTGATGGCCTGGTTGATGCCATTAACAAGCTTGCTAATTCCATCCTTGCTTTAGCTACCCACAAGAAACAGTCAGTTCCCAAGTGAAGTGGGTATATATCCTCTTCTTGATTTTAAAAAAAAAAAAGAAAAGAAGGGAAAATACTACCCATTAATATCCAAGAGGACTGAGGGAGAGGTTAATTATTTAATCACATTAATCGGTGGTTGTTTATACTAATCTTGACCTATATTTTATGTTGCACTCACTCTGATTGATCATTCTAATTAAAAATTATCTTTGTCTTATGTCATTTCAAGTGTTTAAACTTTCATATTTTATGTTTAAACACTAACTAGGGTTGGTTGGTTGTAAACTAGTAATACTACCAAAAGTGAAATATAAGCAACATTGTCTCTGGGTTTATATCTTCAAGGAAATTATACTGTATACATACACTGATACACAGCTGTAGAGAGAAAAAATGATTATATTCTTCATCCAATATATCCGTAAGTATTTCGTAAGTGCTTGACATCTAGATTGTCATACAACCTTTATTTTTTCCTTTGAAAAAAAAAATGCAAAGGGGAGATTCATGACAGATATGGGTAGAAAAGCACTACTCTCCCTTGCTTAATGAACTCTCTCAAGCAAAGCAAATGCTTTCAGAGTTCACATAATTTGGGAAAGAGGGGTAGGAGTGTGAGTCACACATGCCACGGAGAGGGAGTGTGGGAAGAGCTGCTCATGTGTATCATTAATGAGGTAGAAAATGTGAGAGAAATGTGTAGCAGTGAGCATTACTTCTCTGGTACTAGTCAAAGGCGACCGGTCAATGGATGTCTGAGAGACCCGAGAGGGATGTCAGGTATTGATAGATTTACAGAAATGCCATAATGGGGGCCATTATTGGAGCTAGTCTCGTATTCTCTTGAGAAGGCTGTGGCAAAAGTTGGGCCTTTCTTTCTTCCTTCCTTTCTCTTTATTTTCCACTGAGAGAGAGAATTCAGAAATGGAAGGAAGTGGACACTGTTGGCTAATTTGGTAGGCTTGCTTGTAATCTTCTGACAAAAGCGTGTGTGCCTACTAAAGTTTGCCTTTTCTCCTTCATACAGATACAGTGTTATGATAGAGAGAGCCTGGCCGGATACATGTACACATATATGTATATACATTGCAAATTAATGGCTACTATTTCTCAGCTTTTCTTTCCTTTTTCCTGTGTTATCATCACTCAAATGACTAAAGTTTCCCCCTTTCTTACACTTTACTGTTTCACAATTTCTCTGGTTCTTTTGGTAAAACGGTACTGCTGCTACACTAGTTCACTTCTTAAAACTTAACCTGACCTTAGATGATTCATACCCACTACTCAGTCTTTAAAAAAAGAAACATTTAATAGGTCTTGAGTTTGTATTTTAATATAAATTCTCTTTGTATTTACCCTCTTTATAACCAAGAAACAATATATATATATGTGTGTGTGTGTGTGTGTTGAGGTTGATATTCAGAATTCAAAGTTAAAAGGGTAGTTGGGGTTGCCGACTTAGCAAACCCCAGTATGTAATAGTGGTTGCACAGTGGACATTTGATTAAAAAGGAGTTGTTATAGATAGTTGAGAATTGAAAAGCAATTAGTTGGCAGTGGCAGGGGAGGAGGACCCCATTCATGCCCCCAACATGAAGTCCAATTGTTAAAGAGTTTCCCTTATCATCTACCAAAAAAATTTAATACCAGAACCATACAGGAATCTTTAAAAAATAAAAATAAAAAAGAAGCCAAATCTGCTTGCTTCTTCTTTGATCCGAAACCAAAATATAAAAAATAAAAGCTTTGGTTCTGATCTGACAGATAGAATAAGATTTCTTGTCTTAAGATAAAGTCAAAAAGTCTTTCTATTTAGACCCTCTAGATTTATGCACCGATTTCTTCAATCAAACTACCATATCATATATATATATATATATATATAATAATAATAATAATCCTATTAAATTAAATTTTTTTAATTTTTATTGTATATTAAATCGAAATTTATATAAAATTTCAACTTCAGGGTACCAGCAATCCTTGAAAATTTATTTTCTTGGTAATGAGATTAAAGCCCAAACAAGCCTAGAAGTTCCAAAACTGGATTCACAGAGCTCAATCTTGTTAGGAGTCCATTCAGTAATGGATCCTAATCGTGGGCTTTAACGTTTCAATTATTGTTTTTTTATATAAAATTCTAATGTTTTAATATGTAATTTGATACATGAAATTTTGATTCAATTATATACATTAAAAATAAATACATACATTTATTTTTATATTGAATTAATATAATTATTTTGTATGCAATATATTAATATAGTGTTAAATCAATAATTTTATTTATAATTTATAAAATTAAATCAAATTAAAATTCCAAATATATAAAATTAAACAAAAATAAAATTAATATACAACATTGCATATTATAATTTTAATATTTATCTCTATGTCTAAAGCTGTATACCAATGAAATGCTTTAAACAAATATTGTAAGATAAATTAAAATAGGGGTGAGTATTCGATTGAGTCGAGTTGAATCGAGTTAAAAAATATTGAGTTAGTCGAGTTGACGAATCCTATTTTAGCAACTGAACTCAATTTGAAATTTTTTCAAATCGAACCAAATCTTAATGAATCCTATTATTTATACTCAATATTGTGTTTACATTTATAGATTATTTAATTAGTAGACGAAGTATAAGATTATATAACTACATATACAATATAATAATTTTACCTTTTAACTTAAGAACTAAACATTTATCAAAACGACATAGTTTTGCTTTTAATTTAATGATTTTGATTTTAACTTTCTACATATTTATTAAAATGATGAACTTTTTTTTTAAATATTGGAATAACTCGTATAATTTATATTCAAATTAAACCGAATAATTTAATTTTTTATTTGAATAAATTTGAATAACTCAATTAATTCTAACTATTTAATTAATTAAAAAACTATTAATAGGGAAATGAAAGAAAAAAAGATCAAAAGGTATCTTGTTGTGTTAAGCACACTCCTTAAAAACAAGAATAAGAAAAGGCAGGTGATGGAAAAATAAAAAGGAAATTCAAGAAGGAAATTCAATTTTGAGTTTGGTAATCGGGATCAGGGTGTCTTTAGAAATTAAAGAGAGTTTGATTTGGTTTTGAGGGTGGAGGCTTAAGGAGGATCCCTCCTTTAACTTTTATCGTTTGGCTTTTGTCAGCCACTCTTTTCTTTTTCTTGTTCTTGTTCTTGTTCTTGTTCGTCAACGCCTCCAACACATATTACTTAATCAATATTTTCTTCATCTGATTTTGATAGGAGCATCAGTCTGATTAGAAGGGATCTCATGGCCACCACTGGAAACAAGAACATCAATGCTAAATTAGTATGTTTCTCTCTCTCTTTCTCTCTCTAAACCCTCTTTTTGATTTCAGGAGTAGTTTCTTTTTCTTTTTAAAGTTAATACTAGTATTTTTTGCTCCGGTTCTTTCTTAGATGCTGAATTCTAATCTGGGTCTTGATGAATTGTGGATCATACTTGATTTTTATGTGAATTGTGATATGGGTTTAGCTTATTTTTGCAAAAATACTGTTTTGATTTTGGTAGTTTCAGAGCCGATCAAATCCCATGCAAGGGTCAATTGTTTGTCCTTTTGATCTGTATCTATGCTTCTGATTTAGATCGGTTTAGTTTAGCAAGCACGAAAACTTAGTACATATCTTCTCAAATCTGCATTTTAGGTTTTGTCTAGATTTTTGTCTGTGTCTGACTTTCGAGGATATGCTTATTTTTGCCTAATTTCTTTGGGATTAACTGTTGTTCAGATTGTATATGTCTGTTTCTATATGCATGTATGATGTTAATGGTTCATATTTTCATATACGATGATGCATCCAAACATGTTGAGAATTTGAGTACCAAATTATATATACGAAAGTTAAATTACGTCTTTTGTTTGAACTTTGAAGTGGTGTTTTTTATTATATATTAGCTATTAATGTGCATTTTATTCTTCAGGTTCTACTTGGGGATGTTGGAGCTGGAAAGTCTAGTCTTGTTTTGCGCTTCGTTAAAGGGCAATTTATTGAATTTCAGGTTGGTGCTGTTATGGATTGTTGCGAGTTAGAACCTTATTAATTAAAAATTCAGTTGGGAATATTAGCTTGACAATTTGTCTTATAATGATGTAGGAATCAACCATAGGTGCAGCTTTTTTCTCCCAAACATTGGCTGTGAATGATGCAACTGTGAAGTTTGAGATTTGGGATACAGCTGGTCAAGAGAGGTACCATAGCTTGGCACCAATGTATTACAGAGGAGCTGCGGCTGCTATCATTGTGTATGATATTACAAATCAAGTAAGTTTCTGATGCCTAACCAATGTCTTCTCTGTTTGTTTTTGTCTTTTAAACACTAAGCTACGTATTGCTCTAATCGTGACACTGGGAGATGAAGCACGTAGTCGAGGTCACACTTAGTTTAATTCCATAAATATTTATGGTCTCAAGGCATGGTTTCTTGGAATCTATTTTAATGGTGTTTCCAACATCAAGTTTTACTTGGGTTATGTTCAGTGGACGTCTCTATCAAGATTACTTGTTGAATATTTTGTTTGTTGAATATTAGTAGAGATGTGGGATGACATATGGTGTCCGAAAGATTTGTAATGGCATTCTTCGTATCTTGCAGGCATCATTTGAGAGAGCCAAAAAATGGGTCCAAGAACTTCAAGCACAGGGTATCATTATCTATTCCTTGAAGGCATCATTGTTGATTATCAATGGATCTTGTTTATTGTTGTTATTTTTTTTATCCTCATGACATGTTAATTTAAGTAGCCAAGTAATTTGTTTCTAATTTTTAATGTAGAATTTAATCTTTTTGTTTTCCTCTGAAGGCAATCCTGGTATGGTAATGGCACTTGCTGGGAACAAAGTTGATTTACTAGATTCAAGGAAGGTGGCAGCAGAGGCAAGTTATCAGTTCTTACTACATATCTCTTTACCTCAAAATTTAAACATAATATTACTGTTAATTGATAATTCTGAGCATGATTTTGAGGGTAGAATGACTTTTAGGATAATTATAATTTTGATTTTTTGACATTTCAAAACAACTCTTTCTCCATTTGAGATGGTAAACGTTCTAATGGATTCATTGTTCAATTTTGTTTCGGCTTCAATGCACATGCTTGTCAATTTGACTTCTTATTCTCATTGGCGACTCAGGAAGCACAAACTTATGCTCAGGAGAATGGTCTTTTCTTCAAGGAAACATCTGCAAAGACAGCATCTAATGTCAATGAGATTTTCTACGAAATAGGTGTTCTATTTGTTTCTTTGTCAAGTTTCCAATAAGAATGCTGTATTTCTTTTACTAACTGGCATTTGACTGATTTTTATTTCATGCAGCCAAAAGATTACCTCGAGTGCAGCCAGCACAAAATCCTGCTGGAATGGTTCTCATGGATAGACCTGCAGAACGGAGTGCTAGTGCCACTTGTTGCTCTTAGGTATTGGATGGCTTCCTTCCTGTATCTTCTAAGTAGCTTACGCAATACTCTCTGCGATCGAAGTTTTATCTTCCATGCTTTGCCATGTTTATGTGCTATTCATTATGGGTTGTACATGCATGCTTGTTACCTAGACCTGATGATATCTACCAGTCAATTGTGTTAAAGATTGATTATTCTTGTATATTAAAGTTCGATAATGGTATTATGTTTCACTTCCATGGTTACAACCTAAATGTTTAAATAAAATGCCATTCCCTCTATCGAAATGGTTGCTCGGGTCGGGTTCATTATCAGCAGTCTGTATTGCTTGATTACAAGGTGCTGAATTCTCAGCTTGTTAGTGTTAAGGGGGTGTTTGGTTTGAGAAATTTTATATTTTTGGTGGTAATCTTAAAATTTGAAACTATAGAATCACATTCTCATCTTTGGATTTCAAAGAAGGTAATCACATTACCAATAGTACTATGACAGATTTTGGCTAGAATGCTCATTTTACGACAAAAGGGTGAATTCTCATGACAGTTCTAATTTTACGGTTGGAGATTATTTTTCTTCATTTGCTATTTTTTCGTAGTTTAAAGTTCTTCTTTCCCTATACTCATGGTGCTAACGTGCTAAATAATTTTATATTTTGATGATATCCGAAATAGTGGGTTTTTGGCTCATTCGTTTTGCATTTAGTGAAGGATGCCATCACATCTGCTGCTGTTTTTGTTTGTGTAGCTGGTGCTAGCCATGCTTTAGGAGTTGCAGAAGCTTCAACATGTTAAAGCCTAAACTTTCCTCCCAATTAATACAAAGCATTATAAATCACTCCTTCAGTTGATTGTTTTGATCGATCAATGCTGTCTCAATTATAACGTAGGCATGCGTTAAAAGATTTAAAGCTTGACCAGTTTATATCTGTTCTAAGACATTATGATGATTAGTTAGGCCTAGTTTTGAGTATTAAAAGTTGGTACGTTATATATAATCATATATTCGAAAGTTTAGCTGTTGCCGGAACTAAATAATTGCAGTTTTCCAAAAAAATATTTGAGTGATTAAATGAAACAGTATATTCAGTTGGGATCCATTTACAACAATACCATCTTCAACTCCAAAAATTCATATCAGACAATTTTCTTGGTACTTAAGTTTTTTTATACATTGCACAAGTGGGAAAAATGCACAGAAGAAGAACGACTGAACATTAATTTTCACTGTCTAATTCCTTTGTCCGTGATCGCCTCTTCGCTAAAGTCTTCGCTAGACCTTTAATGATCTTCCCGAACCACATCAAGTTCAAGATGCCTAATGCAGACGGCACACCAAAAACCAAGACGAAACCAAAGGCATGCATCTTGATCACCTACTGAGTCACTCAAAGTTAGAACAGATACTTACCAAAATACTTGCAGGAAAGCAATGAGTGAACAGTTTGCATTTCGGCCATGGAATTTCTAAGGAGTTAGGGTGTACATGACCAGTCAACAAAAATAATAGCAACTTATAGAATATACTCAGAAGTGGGTGAATTTCATGTTGAAAAGGAGACAGTCATGAAACTTGGAGCTCATCAATCACTAAGTAATCAAACAGCACCTTGCAAACACCCTCTTTGGCTGAAAATATTAGTTAATTACAGCAACAAAAATATTTAATTGAAGCTTAAAAACCAGGGAGGTGAAATTACCTGATCATAATGTAGGCACACATGGTAGAACATGTAGCCAAACAGAAGAACTCTCGCAATCTGCGATCAAGAACTTACTTCAGTTTATAGAAAAGTTTACAGTTCAAGGTACTTCTAAAAAATGAACATCAACAAAAGAAAATCAAAACCAAGGAGCTTCTGCTATCTATATGCAACATCATCAAAGAAGGTTATAACTTAAGAAGAAAATCCAGCCAGCTCGTTTTGATGGCCATTCATGTCTAATCAATCATCTATTCTACTTTTATTCCCTTATTTTTCCTATTCTATGACACATACTTTTGTGGGGTGAAATTTAACAATGCGTGTTAATTTTATAATGGAAACTTCAGAAGAGTTGAGCTTACCAGCCAGCCAATAAAGATGACAACACCATTAATGAGATATGCAGTGGACCTTTTCATACCAGCTGTATCAAGATACCTTCAACCACAGAAACATTAGATGGGTTAAAATGGAAGTTTCGGCAAACAATCCTAATTGCATAGAACTTACCATCTCAAATGGATCTCTGGGGTTGTCACCTCAGATATAAGAACCATGTATGTATACAGCTGAGCTTCTCCAGTAAACATTGAATATGCCACTGCAGTTCCAGAAAGGAGGTGATGGATGACCTGCAAAAGATGATAAGTTTACCAGTTAAAAAGATTCAACTCTATCCACCGTAAGTAAAAGTTATTCCAATAATTTAACTGTACTGAATTGAATCCTCTGACCTAGAAGCATAACAACCCTATGCTTGCATGCTTTCTGTTGCATTTTTAGTTACTGAACTAAATAGATTTGTCATAAGTTGAATTGTGTAAGGAAACAACACAGTTTAAAAGGATATTGGAGCTTGTCATTCAAATTCTAAGGGTCAGTAGCAACAGTTGAATAGTTTTTGTTCCTTACAACAGTAACAAGATAGACAAATAAATAAAGTGTATGCCAGAGTGCATTTCGAGTAGAAAATATACGAACATATTCTATTCCACCTAAAGCGGGATATTGCCATAAAGTCATAGCAAGATCTGAGAAGAAGTATCCAAGAGAAACCTGCAAAATATAACAAATATAGGATTTATGACAAAAGTTGGAATTCAATATCCGATAAAAGGGTCAAAGGAGCTGCTAAGAGCTACAAAGGACGATAATGACTTCAATCCAAAAGGAGAAAATGATTAAAAAGAACTTGTTCAAAGAAACAAAATCAGTTTTAAGACTAATGAATGAGCTGAAAACACAGAGGCATTAGAAGGCATATATAGGGCATAGTGTTACTGTGATGCCTCATTAAATAAGGATAGAAAAGAGCATGGTTCCAAGTTCACAGTTGAGAATCTATTCCCAACAGATAATTTGCCCACAAGATACATGGCTGGACAACTTAAAGATCATATAAGAAGGTTAGAACATACCCCTAATCCAAAAGTAGAGAGTTGTGAGCTTCGGAAGACCATAAGACCCGTAAGATGTGGGTCAGAAAAGAGGTCTGACCAGAAAACGAAGTACAATGACAAAGCAGAAACAAAAATGGCATGAGTTGTAGAGATGCCACTGCCAAAAATATGTGAATAACCAATGAGAGAATGAACATGATTACAGAACCAAAAAAAGAGAAGGAAAAAACTAGAGCATGCGCTACACTAACCGATTGTTCCAATCTACTCGTTGAATTTTAGTAAGACTAGGGTAAGTCTTGATGTAAAAGCTGCTGATTAAGTCAGTCAGATCATAGACCTAAGGGATGAGGGAACATGTAAACAGAATTTCAATAGAATCCAAGGGAAAAGCAACCGTGTAATTACATAAAAATATCAAAACAGATATGAGTTAATTTAAAATATGTAAAATTCATTCCTGCAAGATTTATTAAAGGGTTTAAGGAAACATTCTGCCATAGGATTCAATGATCCTGAATTAAAAAGTTAAAACATATTTACAAGGGGAAAGATTCAGCATACCACTTTGCAAGCAAGAATGCCACCGAGGATGGAAGTATAAGGAGCGAAAGGATCAGCTAATAAGTAATTCTTAACCAACATCTGAGCCTGATTTTTGTAAGATTTTATTGCCATAGTTGTCTGTTTAGGCACTGCTGCCATATATTACAATCTCAATATCACCTTAGTAGAAAGAGTACCTTCTCCTAGTTTTGTCCCTCCTTCATTCATCAATTCTATAACAAATACAAAAAATGGCAGTCAAGAAAAGAAAAGCTTCAATCATGTCAAATTTAGAATAGAAGGTAATAAAGAAACATGGATATGGAGGAAGTTTCCACATTTTGATGCTACAACCAACCATACGATCTCACAAGCAAACACTAAAAGGGGTGAGTAACCAAAGCAGTTACCAACATCCATCTTAATCCAAGAAATATCAGATGTAAAAATATTCTCCATTTACAGATAACCTCAATTCAATCATGTTGAAACAAACAAGAAACCAACCAAAACTGTGAAAGTTTTTGATCAAAATGAAGAAAGCAAATAATAAATGTTTGACTAAATACAAAAGAACATTTCCATTTCATAAAAGCAAATGTAAATACAATGCAAAAGCCATTAAAATTATAAGAAATCCATGAGGAAAACACAAATAAATTGGCAAGAAAAGTAACACAAGGCAATCAAAGGTAATACAATAGAAGGGAAGAAGCTGAGGAATGTGATAACTGTGGTTACCATAAGCACGTTCTACATATTTGAAGAAGCAACCGTGAGATTGAAACAAAATGCAGCTGGATGTTTAAAGGGGAAAAGGAAAAAAAAAAAATTGAAAGAGAAACCTAAAACCAGGGACCAGAAGGGTTCTTGAAGTAAAACCAAGGCCAATCAATGCAATGCCCCAGACCCAGAAAGGAGAAAACTTTTAAGACAAAAATAAGGAGAAAATGCGAATGGGCACATGACAAACATGGGAAATAAGAAAACGTAAAAAATAAAGACAATAGGAAATCAATGCAAAAAAGAAATGGCCATGACAAGAAAACAAATGCTTTTCAATTAATGCAAAAAGGAACGAAATAAAAAGAAAGGGAAATCAAATCCAATCATCATTTGGATACCAATAAGAAAAGTGTAGCACCGACCTTAAAGTTCAATCAATGTTGGGAGAGTACTTTGAATCTCCAACTCCTACCAACAGAATAAATGAATGATTTTAATGAATAAAACCAAAATCAAATAAGGTACAATAACAATAATGAAATAAAGTTGATTTCTGGATACTTGGGGCGATGGGATTGAAAGATGAATTTTTTGGTGTGTTAGTTTATCCTTTGAAAGATCAAAGCTTGGGGGTGGAGATAGAGAATGAGATAAAAAAAAATGGTAAACGTGTGACACTTGTTTTTCTTTTTTAGGATTTTGTTGGAAATTGGATTTTACTTTCATAAATTATGATTTCATGTTGGTTCATAAGCGTGTAAATACTAGTGATAAATTTAGCATTGCCATTGCTATTGGATTTCAAACTTACATTATCATCAAATTTAGGCTTTTATAGAATCTGATTTTTTTCTATCTTACAAAAAGAGTTAGTTACTTAAATCTTAAAAAAATATTTTTTAAATATTAAAATTAAGTTCAAAGTTATTGAATATCAATATCTAAAAATATTACATAAAGGAATTGGTTTAATCAAGTTTCCTATGAGTTTGACTTGAGTTGAAACCAGATCATATAATTACCTGTGGATCATGCCCATGATCATGAGGTTAATTTGAAAAAAAAAATGCTGCCTTTAGACAAAAAGTTTGTCAATCTTCAATGAACTATTAATCATGAGTTTGATTTTTTATGAGCTGTTATTCTTGTTGTATCCAAATTCTCTTGATTGTAAGTATAAATCGTAAATAAACCAATCATTTTAGCCCCAAGGCTTCGAACCAGTCTGTACGGCAGTCGGGCAAAAAGCCAAAGACATTGCAAATGGAATTGAGAGTGTGTAATACGTGGGTTTGGTAAAGGAAAAAGAAAATCATATTTAAAATAATAAAATCTCTATAAATTTTGACCCATACTCAAAAACTTGTTTTTATTAATTCGATTCGATTTTGATTAGTAAATAAAAAAATTTTAAAGGAATCTAATTTTGACCAACATCAGTGGGTCCAATCCCAGTATTCTCTAGATCCTTGTCTTGTTGTAGCATTCCCTCAATAGTTGGCGAGGGTTGCTCGAACAGGCGCATCGTTGAACCTATTGTTCTTCCAATATTGGCCATGGCGTCCGAACATGATAAAAAAGCATTTGCCATCCTCTCTTAAAAAGAGCTTAAATCTATTGCACTTAAGTGATATTACTGGCACCTCCATGTTTGTCCCTTAGGAGTTTTATCAGCAATGCATTGTCACTCTCAGCCACCATTCGACATAAACCCATATTCCAAACTATTTGAAGACCTTCCAACAATGCGCGAGCTTCTGCCTGAAATACCGAAGTAGCTTTTAATCTCTGAGCATAACCAATAATCCATTCAGCTTTAGAGTCTCTTAGTACTCCTCCAAATATTGCTAAAAAATCTGTGGCATTCTTCGTGGTAGTATTCGAATTAAGCTTTATCCAACCCTCCCTAGGGGGTTGCCACGACTCATACGTAGTCGGAGTCAAGTTTCAGACATCTCAAGTCCGCTAAGGAACGGGCCCATGACAAGCTTGTTGCTGACAACTCTTTGATGATATTGTGGCTTCCAGTAAAAACGAATTCATTCCTATTTTTTTCTTATAACATCCAGTTAATGATTGAAAATAAAGCGCTCCAGTTGGCTCCTCTATCACTATTCCACCAATGTTGCTCAGGTTCCAAATCAGCCACTGCTCAACCTACAAAGAGAAGAAGATCTCATTGGACTCATTCGGCATGATAGACATCCAAACACTCCTCGGAAAGCTACAATCCTGTAACACGTTGATGTTGGTCTCCATTGCTCCACCACACCACATACAATGGCCATCATCTGCTATGTTTCTTCTTAATCTTTTAGCATTTGTGCCCCGGAATGACAAGCCAACGGAATTGTTTTACTCGCTGAGGGATGTCACACTTCCAAATTAAATCCCAGCCCGCAATTTTCGCTCCCCCATTGGTCCCTGCTACTGCCTTGTACGTATCCGATGCTGAAAAAGCTCCGTGTTCTGACCACCTCCATATAAGGGTGTCCTTGCCTGCTTCATTCGACGGGGCCACGACAGTCCCCATTTTTTGAATGATTTCCCTTGGTAGCTAGGAATGGTCGCAATTTGTGCCATGATCACACCCCTGAAGGTTCAACCATATCTCTAACATAAGTGTCTTCCCTTAAAGGTTCGTTGTCAATATACCAGTTTTTCAATGGCCCAACACCTCCCAGCTAAGAATCATTCCAAAAATTCACCATTTTACCATTCCTTGTAGACCACATAAGCCCAAGGAGAAAATCGTTACAAAGTTTCGCCAAGGATTGCCAGAAATAAGAACAAGAGCTTCTATGGATCGAGAGTGGAGTGATGCACATTACATTTTGATCAAGTATTTGAACCCAAAAAGCTTCTCTTTTTGAAATAAGCGAAAAACCAGCCTTCAGTAGCAGCACTTTATTTTGTTCACGAAGATTTTGAAACCCCAGACCACCATGCTTCAAGGTCAACAACATTTATCCCAACTCACCAAAGTCGGCCTTCTAGTCTCGGAGGCAGATCCTCAAATGAAAGTGCGAACAAGTTTCTCAATCTCATTACAGATTGCCACCAGCATGAGAGTCGAGCTCATAAGGTAATTAAGGATAGCGAGTAAGACCACCTTAGCAAGAGTAACTCTTCTTGCTAAGGAGAGTTTCCTAGCATCCCATACGTTGAGCTTCTTAGCAAGAAGAAGTGGGCTGCCTAAATACTTTCTCAAGTCATCCACCCTTGCAAACCCTAGCTTCAAGCTAATATCATGGGATGTTTTTCAAGAAAACGATTTGAGTTGCAGGAGCACTCACTTTGTAACCTAAGAAAGCTCAAAACTTTTGCAAACTATCCTTTTAAGTCTGATTTAAAAAATAAAATAAAATCAATCGCAAAGAATAAGTGTGAGATGCCCAGTCTATGGTGAGAAAGTTTAATAGGCTCCCAAACATTGTTCGTAACTGTCTGTTCAATTAGGTGTCTCGCTCCATTCGCAACACAAAAAAAAAATATGACAAGAGTGGATCCCTTTGACAGAGTTGAAACAAATGTTTTAGTGACTTCACCATTCCAAAGGAATTGCATAATGAAAGTCGAGATATAATGCATTATAACCTAAACAAAAGGAAGTGAAATCTCACATCAAAATATCCTTTATATGATCCTGTCCAACTCGATTGTACGCTTCTCCAAATCCACTTTATTGGGATCCAACTTTTATCACCCTTGCAAGTCCGCATTGTATGCATCACCTCCTGCGCTATCACAATATTGTCAGTTATATGGCACCCAAAAACTTGTTTGATTGGGCTTGATGAGTTTATTCATTATTTGGCCAAGTAAGATTTGTAATCATTTTCGTGATGATTTTATACAAAACATTCTACAAATTGATTGGGTGAAATTGTGCTATGTATTTCGATCCAATGACTTTAGACATAAATATCGACAAAATTCGATTGATTTCTCCATCTATACTACCACTCTAGGAGCTTTGAGGGGGCCGGAGTCATGTCAAAAAGAGCATTTCGAACTTCCTCTAAAGTGATAAAAATCATAAGTGTTATTGTGTTTTATTAACTTTTTAAAAAGTTAACATTTGAAACTTCTTTGACCCGAATACATTTAAATAAGAGTATAAATGTGTTTCAATACACTCGAATCCACGTCCCTTGCATAGGCAACAATGTCGATATCAACCGAGCTAAGACTCAATTGATCAAAGTGACCCGAACTTAAACTAAGTATTTTTAAAAAATAATAATAAAAGTAATACGTATAGCCTAAATTATTAATTTGTTTTAGTATTTAACTTATAGATTGTACTTACATTTATTAAAATAATTCTTCTTTTTTTTTTTTTTCCTTTTTACATGTAAAAAAAGTAAAAGCATCAACTACATCAACAAGAAAAGATTAGGATTCAAGTAATTTTTCTTATCAATTAATTTATATTTAATTATAAACAATAATTAATATTTTAACAAATCAACCGTTTAATTTATTGCTCCATTCATATAGATAATGTATATCAAGTTTAGCATAAATTAAAAATTTCTAACTAATTATTTTAAGTAAAAATATCTTTATACAATTAAATATATATCAATATAGATAAAAATTTAAAAAATTATTTTAATTTTACAGCTATGTAAATGTACGCATTATATAAAATAAACCCACTTATAATAATTTAGTTTTACACACTTTCCCAAGGATTTGTATTTATTAATATTTAAGCAACTTATCTATTGAATTTAGTTGTACCATTGTACTTCTCCTGCATATGAAATTTCAAATAGATATAATATCTTTATTTTTAATAGTTAAATACTTTTACAACGATCAAAAAAGTAAATATTTTTAATTTCAAATAATATAATATCACTATATATGTAAATAATACATGAAATATGATAATTAAATAATTAAAGTATCAACTTTACAAATTACTTTAATTTTATATCAATCTAACATATATACTTGGCTGCTAAAAGACTAAAGATTCTAGCTACCAAATTTGTTTTGTCAATACACTTGAATAAGTAGCAGAAAATGCCAAAAGAAAACTGTACTGCAATTATTATTATTTTTTCTTATAGATTTCTTCATTTTGTAACCTTAATTTAGACTCATTTACTCAATTATTTCAAAAAAAAAACAAAAAACATGATTGACACTGATTTGCATTAAGATTTCAAAAGCTTTGTTGATGTGTGTGATATGCTACACTTTTCATCTTTCCATAAAGTTTTTAGGTGACCTAATTGTAGTTTATAAAAACCCTAACTCTAAATAAATAAATAAAATCTAGAAAAAAGAGAGAGAATAAACATAGAAAACAGCCGAGTTGCAATGAAATAAACAAAATGGCACAGAGAAATGAGAGGAGGAGAGAAAGACAATAAACAAAGTCCACAAAACGTTAAAAAATCATCCTACAATCCTAGCTATGGCAGAAAACACTTGCCCTTTCTTATTTTATTCAGATTCGTATTCCTTTTTTATAAAAAAAAAAAAAAAAAAAACCCTCAAATTGACTGTGTAATTTCAAAATATATAAAAAAATAATATCAGACATATATTCATATAATTAATATTCAACACTCATTTTTAAACCAAATAACATTGATTCTACATTGACCATTAATATTTTTTCCCCTTACAAGTTGTATAGATAGAAGAATGAAAATTTTCCTACAAGTTGCTATGGATAGACAAAATGATGTTTTTCTTTTTAACTTTATATAAAAAATTCAGTGGTAGCACATAGATACAATTATATATAATGTATAATCATATAGTTCAATAATTAAATTGATTATTATTGCATGGTTTGTTTTGCATAAACAAGAGTTAATAGACAAACTATTCCTTGAAAACATCCATTTCCCTTGTGAATTATTTTCCTTGTCATATAAAAGTTGATAGGTCGCTATCCAACGGTCCAAAATTTTGTTTCAATCAACAAATAATGATCTGGCATATGGCTTCTAAATCACACCATATATATATATATGGACTGGTCCTTCACGGTATCAAATACACCTGGCTAACAATTATTTATCCTTTGATCTAATCTATTTGTCTTTCTACTTAAGTTGTGCATGAGAAAGTGAACGATGTTTGTGTATGAAATTCAGGTACGGTCTTAAATTTAACTTTTTTATATGTGCAATTTGTCCTATTTGTTTTGTTTTTTGTATTATGTTTTGTTTGTTCAAAATTATCAAAGATTTATGCTTTTGTACTTTGAAACATACGAGGTTATATTTAAACACTTTTTTACTGAGGATTTTCCCATCCGGAAGCCATAGATATATTATAAAATAGGTATACTAATAAATTTTATCAATTTCATCCTTATTTTTTAATTAAATTTGATTATTAATCTTTCAAAAAGAGTGAAATCGGATTTTTAACCGAAATGTTGAACTTTTTAACAATATTAGCATGACAAACCACGTGACAATTCACGTATACTTTATGCTAATATGATACTATTTGACTTATATTTTACATCAACAAATAATTTAAAATTATAAAAATAAAAAATTCAAAAAAAATTCATAAAAGTTAAAAAAAGTATCATAAAGTAAATGTGAATTACCATACATGTTGTCATATTTAAAAATTTAACATTTTAGTACGTATTTTCGTTAAAAAAACAAAAATTCAACTCTTTTTAAAATGTTGATATTTGATGATCAAATTTGATCCATTTTAAAAGATTAAGAGATAAATTTAACTAAAAAAATAAACCAAATTAGTATATATATATATATAACCTCAAAAGCTAAATTTACCTTTATCCACCATTTCCAATAAAACCATTGACATAAACATAAAAGATCCGCTATTAACAATGTGAAGTGAAAAGGTTAAATGAAAACAATTATTGGAGTCCCAAATTTTGTAAAAAACAATGCAAATTGTACCTGACCAATCCGGCAAAACTCAAGCATTAATATGAATTACAAGTTGGTTTGCATGAGAATCTTGAAACCTCAAATGAGTGAAACCACAAATTGGGGGGGGTGATTAACAAAGTGGCGTCGATATTACATAAGCAGATCACATGAGCTACCCATTTCCCGAAATATGCTGTTCTCTTGTTTGACACCATTTTTAACCCTTAAACAACTTGGTTTTTAATTAGATACAGACATCTGTCCGACCAAAAAAAGAAAATAAATCAGACATCTGATAAAAATGATCTTTTTTCACTAATATTTATTTTTCACAACACTTGAACCCCTTATGGCGGGAAGTTTAACTGCTTTTAACTGGAACAAACCGGCCTGATCCTTATTTTTATTTTTTTAACCGTCGAAAAGGGACAAAAACACAAAATCACCACCCGCAAAATCTTCTTGTCATAATTTCCTTTCGTTTTGTTTCGTTTTGTTTTGCTTTTTTTTTATTATTAATTTTTGCTGTTTCTTTCTTCTATGGCTGTCCTTTCGTTATCTTCTATTTTTTATGGTTTATTGCAAGAATGTCAGTGAAGCTTTATAGCTCGATCTCCATTAATCTTTTCCATGTCAAGAACAAGCTTGGAATATCTTTGAAGAAATGGCTTCTTCTTTACAAAATTTGCTTAAAGAAGAAGGGTTTGAGAGAGGGAAGGAAATCAGTCTTAGAAACCCAAGTAGTGCAAAGCCAGATGAGTCGGTAGCGCTGCCTATATACATCTGCCATGCCCGAAAAAGCTTGGGGAAACCCAAGCACGAGGCTGAGGAGACTGTTACTCGAAATGGGTCCTCAGTGTTTTCATCTAGAAGGGTGTCGAATTCGGATAGACCGAAACCCAAATCATCGACAAACGACGGTACGCCAAGTAGAGATGAGCCTGCAATCGATGACGTTGCCATTAGAGCAGTGATATCCATACTTGGTGGCTATACTGGTAAGTACATTAAAGATGAGAGTTTTCGTGGAATGATCAAAGGAAAATGCAGCTCCTGCTTAACGAGGAGAAAAACCGGTTCCGATGATGGGGTTTTTGAGAATATGAAACTTGGTATTGAGAGCATTGACAGCTTAGTACAAAATTCGGGGAACAAAAAGGAACTTGGAATGAAAACTTTGAGGAATTCGATTGAGCTTTTGAGCATTGTTGCTTCCTTGAATTCTAAGAAAACAAGGAATGGTTCAACTTGTGGAGTTCCCAATTCTCATCTCTCGGCATGTGCTCAGCTGTACTTATCTATAGTTTACAAGCTCGAGAAGAATCATAGGATTTCGGCTAGGCATTTGCTTCAAGTTTTTTGTGATTCGGCTTTCCTAGCGAGAACCCACTTGCTTCCTGATCTATGGGAGCATCTTTTCCTTCCCCATCTTCTTCACCTTAAGGTTTGGTACCACAAAGAGCTTGAACTTCTCTCCAACTTGGATTATGGTGAGAAAGAGAAGAGAAAGAAAGTTTTGTGCAAGCTCTACAATGATCAAATGGATATGGGGACAGCTAAGTTCGCCATGTACTATAAAGAGTGGCTTAAAATTGGGGCTAAAGCCCCTGCTGTTCCCACAGTGCCTTCGCCATCGAGTCCCAGTTTTAGATCATCAAGAAGGCGATCATCTGATTCTTTTGCTTCGCGTTCTTCAATCAACAAAAACTTGTAAGCTATTAGCTTAGATAATTTTAATCATTCAAGAGTTTTATCATCATTAATCATGTTGATTTTCTAACTTGTTTCTTGATTTGCCATGATGTTTGAAAGGTATCGAACTGTGTTTGGCACGACAACTGAGTTGCAATCCATTGAGCTTGACCATCGAATCAGAGCATCAATGGACATATGTCACCTCCAAGCAGAAGAAAACGAATGCACCGATGAAGAAAACTACAATGGTTGCAATTATGTTCATGTGGGTAGATTCTGTCTCTTTCTGAAAATTACAGTTCTTTGCTTTCAGATATCGTTAGATTGAGAGTATCATTTATGTTTCTGAACCTGACAGAACATGACAAAGACACGTAGAAGTTCATCAAGCCAGATTTATCGAACTCCGAGAACTGACTTATTGCCGGAAACACGTAAATCAGACCATTTTCGGCTGTTTACCTGCCAGAGTGGGCCAACAGAATGCTTGGTAAACGGAAAAAATGTTCTCAGACATAGTTCAATGAGAAGGAAGGACAATGTTCATCTTCCTTTGAGTGATATAAGTAGATCAATTGCTACTATTTGCTCCTCGGACAATCTAACTGAGTGTGAAATTGCAGTCCGGTTATTGACCAAAGCATGGTTGGAATCACATGGTGGTCCTGCCATTGAAGCTGCAATGGCAAAGGCACCCGTTATTGAGGGAATCCTCGAGGTATTGTTTGCTTCCAGTGATGATGAAATTCTAGAACTAGCAATATCGATTTTAGCAGAATTTGTAGCCAGGAGTGAGGTGAATAGGCAGATAATACTTAACTCAGATCCTCATCTAGAGATCTTCTTAAGACTGCTAAGAAATAGTAGTCTATTTTTAAAAGCAGCTGTGCTGCTTTACTTGATAAAGCCAAAGGCAAAACAGATGATATCAACGGACTGGGTTCCGCTAGTTCTTCGAGTTTTAGAGTTCGGTGAGCAGTTGCAGACTCTATTTACAGTAAGGTGTAGTCCTCAAGTAGCAGCATTTTACGTCCTAGACCAACTATTAACTGGTTTTAATGAAGATAGGAACTTAGAGAATGCAAGTCAAGTGGTTTCTCTTGGAGGATTGAACCTTCTGATAAGAAATGTTGAGATGGGAGGTGTTCTTGAAAGGAACAATGCTGTCATGATCATATCCTGCTGCATTCGAGCCGATGGGAGTTGTCGGAACTACGTAGCTGATAAAATAAACAAGGCATCTCTACTTGAACTTATTGTTGGGAATCATAAGGATTCTAATGGATCTGTTATTGCCTTACTAACTGAGCTACTCTGCCTAAACAGGTAGCTAATCCTTTATGATTAACTATGATTTTTGTTAGTAGTTCCAGAGGTCAAATACATATCCTGATGATATATGGTATCTTAACAGAAGAACACAGATTACCAAATTCTTGAACGATCTACTCAATGGATGGGGTGGCTTGAATACCATGCACATCTTAATGGTATATCTGAAGAAAGCTCAACCTGAAGAACGCCCCCTGGTTGCAGCCATCTTATTGCAGCTTGACCTTCTGGTAATTAATTTCCTTGCCATTCAAAGCATGATACACCTAGAAGTCCAAGCCTCATGCTTATCAAATAGTATCCATCAGATATTCATCCCATCTTGTTCCATTTACTTTAGTTTATTCAGAAGCCAAATCATCTTGTTGTACCAATTATGCAATGTTTTGATACAGAAATCATGGATTACAGTCATTTTGCAGGGAGATCCTTTGAGGTACAGTGTTTACAGAGAAGAAGCAGTTGAGGCCATTGTAGAAGCTTTAGATTGTGAAAAGTGTAATGACAGGATTCAAGAACAAGCCGCCAGAGCTCTTATGATGTTGGGAGGCTGTTTTTCTTACTTGGGAGAGGCAACAACAGAAAACTGGCTTTTGGAACAAGCAGGCTTTCATGAAACCTTGGGGGACTCGTTCCATGGAAAGGAAGTAGTTGACGAAATCTTGGTAAGCTTGTCAATTGTGGAATGTCCATTATAGTTGCTTCACATCAAGTTTTAATAATGCTCTTCTCTAATCCATGCTTGCCAATGTTTTGTTCCCTTTTATTACTATAACCACTAGCATGAAGAGAAGGAAGCAATAAAAAATTGGCAGAGAAAAGCAGCAATCGCTTTGCTAAACAGTGGCAACAAGAAATTCTTGGCCGCTCTTTCAAATTCCATGGCCAATGGCATTCCTAGTTTAGCACGAGCTAGCCTCTTAACTGTTGCCTGGATGAGCAGCTTTCTCCATTCAGTTCGAGATAAAGATTTCCAGTCCATGGCATGTTCAGTACTCGTGCCTCGGTTACTTGAATCCTCAAATTACAGTAGAGCAGTTGAGGAAACGGTGCTTGCTTCTATCTCATTGCAGCAGCTCATAAAAGGTTCAGGTATCGTAAACTTTCAGACATTTTCAAAGCTAACCCCTCGGCAGTTATCCAATTCTTTATCTTCCTTGCCTCTTGTTACCCTCAATGATACACAGTAAATGCTCATATAAATTCCGACAAAGATCATTATGATAAACTTCTGGCAAGGCATAATCTGTAAATATTACATGCAAGCAGAAAACGGGATCTCAATGCATTTTCTTATCTGTTTAATTTCAGTCTTTTAATCTTTGCTAGAATATGCCTCTATTATTTCCTCGTTGGCTGCGACATAGATAAATCCTCTAGGCAATCATTGTCCACATGGATGGCTTATGAGTTTATTCGACCATCACCAAGCACTGCGAGGCATCAGTGGCCCTAGCTGGAAGCCTGGAAGATCTGGCCATGCCAGTTAAAGAAATGCAGGAACTCATTTGAAGTCTTGATTGTAAAGGGTGACTATCAGAGGGTCTGGTTAACCACCCTGACCTAAGAGAGGATGATTAAATTGTAGTTCTTTCAAATTCCTTTCCATCTTTTGAGAGAGTCTGTAAATGATGTAACATACAGCACATTTAACATATAGCCATTTAGAGAGATGTGAAATGTCCAATCTACAAAGATGGTTTCCCCCAATACAGCATGGAGCATTGCAAAACATGATGACCTATATGATTCAAAATTTAATCATAAGTAGACCCTAAATAACATATAAGTATCCAATGGCTCCAGGTTTCAAGAAATGGAAAATTTGAACCAGACCTTAATTTTTGGTTTGGTTTGTCTTTTCACTGAGTTTATCAGCTTTCAAATTCAGCAATGGTAAAAACCACTGAATTCTATGATGCACTAAAGAAAAGACATGTATAAAAATCTGAGTCTGCAATAAGACTGGCTTTTGTCTCCAAGTACTGACCAGTTGCATTAGTTTTTTCACTAATGTTCAGACATTCGTTGGTTAAAGATTAGGGTTTAGGAGTACTTTCCCTACTTTCTCAAACATACATCGGTTGTCACCATCCTATCTCCACGGAATGTCACAGGTTTTGTCTGATTAGCTATGAATGACATTGGGATTTCACGGTCCAGCTGTTTTACCTCCAAATCTTTAAAAATCACTTGCTCACTTATGTCATGGCACGTGTCTAGCAGGCAGTGGATGTCTGAATTCCATAGACATCACATAAATCCAACAAAATGAGTTTTGTGGTGGTGTCTTCTAGTGGGAAAAAAAAGGGGAAGGTCCTTGCAGTGAATAATAAAATGGCAGCAGCGGCAGCAGCAACTAGAAGAAAACCTGCCCCAGCAGCTCTGCCTGTCGAATTGACCCAGCCTCACATGACTTATTCTAAAAGGTCGCAAAACAATAATGTGTGATTCAAACTCGAAGGCATCCAAGTAATGGGGTCACTCACTGGTGAATAGTTCTAGCAAGTTGACAATTGCCAGACGCCAAATTCAAAGTTCAATCACTAATTCCTAGTAGATGAATCTTAGCTCAGATCTAAGCAATGGCAGGCACCCAATGGTACGGTTCGTTTCTAGGTAAAGGGGACGGATGGAAATAGCATCTTTTAACCATGTGAGCTCAAGCTTTCAGCAACTAAACATCAAGAACAGCAACCTCAACTTTGTTCATAATCTAGAATATCTTTAACTAAACTCATCTAAGGGTAGTTCATGAAAATGTGGTGCATTCTCATTTCTTACATAGAATTGCAGTTCATAGGATTGGGGTTTCCTCAACTTATTTTAATTGATTACCTTCAAGTTAGAAGAAAACCAGAACAGTTTTAAATCTAATAATGTTCAGAAAATCACAGATCTTATACAGAAAATTTATGAAAACTCTTAACATATTCATTTCATTTCATGTCTTTTGCTTTTACCTCTAAAGTGTGTACTGCAGAAATTTCCATCCAAACCACAGAAACTTGTCTTTTAGTTAAGTTTTGATTATATAGGATTTCAAGAGAGTAAATGGATTTGAAAGGACAAGAGAGAGAGATAAAAAGTTTTAAGTAACTGCTGGTTAAATCAAATGGTTTTAACATCTTTTAATGCAATGTAGTGAACATATGTAATTGAAGAAGCAAAACTGATGAGTCTCATCAGCTTCTTCCTGCTAATACAGGCAAAAGGTCTTTTAAGATTCCTTCGTTTTCCATCATCAATGTCGCCATCCCTATATAAGCCGCAACAATTCCCAGTCTTTTTCCTCATCTTATCATCAATCAATTTCTACCCCAATTACTTGTCTATATCTCTAAGAAATGGGTTCCAAGTTCAGGGTCTTCTTTTTTGCATTGCTGTTGCTATCGAGCTTGCTTTTCATGGCTAAGGCAAGGCCGTTGGACCTCCCTAAGACAACAACAAGCGACCTGTTGGCTCGATTGAAACTGGATGAGGAATCACCCGACTGCTGGAGCTCATTGATTCAGCTTCAATCATGCACTGGAGAGCTTATTATGTTCTTCCTGAATGGTGAGACCGAAATAGGGAAAAGCTGTTGCCTAGCGATTCGTACTATAAGCCACCAATGCTGGCCGACCATGATCGATGCATTAGGCTTTACAGCTGAAGAGTCACACGTTATTGAAGGTTACTGCGACCATGAAGATGATCGATCACCGCCATCCATCGCCCTTACTGATGAAATTGGTTCCTCGAACTTACTTAATCCCTAAGCTGATCATCTGTTATCTAATAATGAAATAACATGCTTAATGGAAAAGTATTTACTTTGAATATGAAGATTATTAATTTCTTTATTGCGTATTTCAATGTTTGCATTTTGTTCCAATTATGAATGATATCATATATATATATATATATATATATATATAACATAATCTATAAAAAATTTAAATATAAAATTAATCCATGTTTTAAAACAAGTAAAATTATAAATAGATTAAAATTTTAAAATTTTATTTACATATTAAAACATAATATAAAAAAACTTATGAAAATGAGGACAAGGATGACAATTGTATGTTGGTTGGATTTTTTTTCAAGGTATTGCGTATAACTTTATACAAAGCATAATAAATTATATTAAGATACATCTAATAATTTTATTTATATTTTAAATTGTAAATATTTAATTTTTAAAGTTAAATTTATGAAAAAAAAATTCCCTTTCTAACATTTTTTAACCATTATTTATGAATTACTTTTATCTTTTAAGGTATCATGTATTTGTACATACCTATAATGATTTAATTTCAATCTTTTAATTTCTTTATCATATTTTATGTATAATATATAAAAATAAATCTTAATTTTTACCAAAAATAAATAAATTTTAATATAAAATAATTTAATATATTTTAATTAATACATCCAATTAATCTCTACATACATAAAACTATTAATACAAATACGATTAAAAGATTAAGAAAATTAAAAAGAAAAAAAAAAGGAAAACAGAAGAAGACTTCCAAAGCCCATAAAATATAATGTGAAGCCCTGTATGGTCTGAGATTCATGGCCCATTTGAATAAGGGTTTTTTGCCCAATCATTTCAATAATGTACATACTTATAAATTTTGGTCATTTTGATGTGAGGAAGAGGAGAATTACAAATAGCAGAAGCTTAACTTTGAAGAAAGTTTAAACCTTCTCAATTTATGGATTCCGTAGAAATTCTTTGTATTTCAACGAAGAAGGTACTATTTCGTTGAGCATGTAAAAGTTTCGATTTTGAGTGGCAGTATCTATCTGAACACTTGCTTTCTATCAGTTCGGTAAAATGGGTCAATGAACCAATATTTTTCCAACATTCATCTTTTTATCTGGGTATGCTTGTATTGTCGTTACTGGATATGAAGCATTTTTTTCAGTGGCTTCAAAGTATTTGACTGAGTTTTGCTACTAAGTTAGAAGTCAAAAGACCATCCTGCATAAGGTACCTTGCTTCTGCAAATTGAATAGTTGTTTTAATGCTTTTTTACTGTATTCTTTTATCCTATAAACTGAGAATTCATGGTTGTTTGGATAGTGAAATAGTATTTAAATTGTTTTATCACCATCTAACACCATTGGTTCCTATTGGATTAATTGTTGTAATATGGGACATGTTGCACATAATACACTTTTGTACTAACGGAGAGATTTCAATGTTGGGTAATGAATCAGTGGACTAGCCAACTTGCTAATGGTATGATGGATAACCTCTAACGAGAAGCAGGTTCCACGGTGTTGGATTAACTAGAATCCAATATGGTGTTCCTGGATCTGCACAAACAGGATGAAGATCATATTAGAAAAGATAAAAAGAATTTCAGGCTTACTTTGACATGTAGTTCTTTTATCACTTACCTGCTCTCTTTTTCATCTTTTAAAACCTTCATTTTGTAAAATTTTGCTAATTCTCCCTGTGTGCTTCATCGGTCATTCGCGTGTCTGTAAAACTTGAATTCCACCCTTCTTTTTTTGTTCTTGTAAGATCAATAATTTTTTGGGGGGCAATTCTCTATTAATACATCCACAGCATGAATTATTCAGTGAGATTTCGTTTTGTGTCTGTCATAGCCCAAATTTGCCCGGGCCAACAAGGCCCAACTACAAGGTCTAATAAAACCAAAACAAAAAGCAAACAGAAATAAAAATCCAAAGATTAAGAGTCCATTAACAGTTCATTTACAATAGCCCAAATTAAACTAAACTTGAGGCCCAAATTTTTGGCCCAATACAGACCCAATCGGCCCAAATACAAAAGGCCCGAAAAATATAAAAATTTGCTAGGGTTTCTGGAAACCCTAGCCTAAGCGCCGTCAACCCTTCGTCTGCCACTGGCCACTGACTTTTGGCCTCCTTCCGTGGACACCACGCGCCGTGTCTCTGTAGCACACCACGCGCGCCTCGATCGGCGCCCTCTGCCACGGCCCCTCCCCCACCGGAAATCGCTCCGACCTTTCCCCTCTGCAGAGAAAAAACAAGGGGTTAAGAGAGTTTTTTTTTAGAACAAATGAAAAGTGATTTTTTTTGTTGAAATTTGGCCTTATATAGCCTATCAAAACGACGTCGTTTTGAGGCCGGCCATTGATGCCCAAAACGACGTCGTTTTAGCCTTGACCCGATCCGACCGACCCGACCCGCTTTAAGGTCCGCGTGTTTTTACAAAAGGGGTTTATTGCGCTTTTGGTCCTTCCGCATTTCTCCACTTTTCTGATCCAGATCTTTATTTATTTTCGAATTGACCCCAACATATTTACTTCTGTTTAATCTAGTCCCGTGCAAAACGCAGCGTGTAGAGAACGAGATTATTTCCTTTTTGGTCCCTCTAGGTTACGCGCGTGTTGCACCTCAATCCCGAGTACTATTTCCACTTCGGTCTATTGCCATTTTAACCCCTCTAACTTTATCTTGATTTCAATTTAGCCCTTCCTTGACTGTTCTGTAATTATAATTTGGATATTATTGTTATTATTATTATTATTATCATCATTATTGTTATTATCATATTTACCATTACTATTACTATTATTTCTATTTTTATGTTATTGTTCCTATTATTATTATTACATTCACTATCATTATTATTATTTTAGTATTACTACTATAGTTATGTTATTTATTTCGTACATATATTGTATATTATTATTGCTATGCTCATATTATTTTCGTATGTATTTTATACCATCGCATATTATTATATTATTATCATTGTTATTACTATTATTACTTATTATTATATTGTACATATTTTATATTATTATTATTGTTATTATCATTATTATCATTATTATTAGTAATATTATTAGCTGCATGTATATACCTATTATTATCCTTATTACTATACTATTATTTTATCATTATACCATTATCTTATTATTCTTCCTATAATACTAATATAGTACTATTGCTTGTACATATGTGTCAGAACTATTATATTTATTATCACTATATTATTGATATTATTGTTATTATTACTTTGTTACTCTTATTATATGATGTATAAATGTATATATTATTACTTATTTAACTCTCATTCATATCTTTATACTCACATCACTTCACATATGCTCTTACTTCCATTCCATTGTACCTCATGTATTTTGTTACAAATCCGTGCTCCACTTATTTAATACAAAATTGATTTCCTTCGTAAAGATAACATTTCATGTTTAGGAATTCGGGAAAATCGTACCTTAACTTACTAGGTTTCGATTTTTCTTGTTTAGCCTAAATAATGAAATACCTTTTAAAATAAACAATTTTTTTTTGAATAAAAATAAAAACTTATTTTCGAGAATTCGATACGTTGTGTCCTAACTTACTGGATGTGACGTTCCGTTATTTCGAGATGAGATTTACAATTTTTATAATCTTTTTACAATTTTCAAGTTCCGACATAAGGACATTAATTGATCAATTTGGTACCGATTTTGGGCGTGACGAGGGTGCTAATCCTTCCTCGCACGTAACCGACTCCCGAACCTATTTTCTCAAATTTTCGTAGACTAAAAACATGGTTTTAGTAAATCAAAAAATGTTTTATTAAAACAAAGGTGATCCGATCACACCTAATAAAAGATCGGTGGCGACTCCCGTTTTTACTCATTTTCAAACCCAAGGTCGACTTCCGTTTTTGTCAAAAAATGGTTACGACAGCTTGGCGACTCCACTGGGGATTTCTTCGAGAGTCAGGCCATAAAATTGATTACGTTTTGTCCTTTTGCCAAAATTTGGAAAATCATTTTCAAAAATCATTCTTCTCTCGATTTAAAATAATAAAAAAGCTTATTCTCGATGATACAAAGTGTCGTACCCTAACTCACTGGGTATGGCATCTCGTTACTTCGAGGTAAGAATTTTCAAATAACAATGATCCTAATTGTGTCCTATCTTACTCTCGAGGATTCAGCGTGCTGTGTCCTAACTTACTGGATATGGCATCCCGATACTTCGGGATGAGAAGGCTTTTTATTCCAATTCACTTGAGTTCCTTTAAATCAAGGAAAATGACCGTTTTTCTCCATTTTCAAGTCTATGGGTGCTAAGGTTGCGATAATGTTGATATTTCTGCGTTCATATTTGCATGACCATTGCGGTCACACCCTTAAGTGGGAGCGAGAAGCTATGCTTTCGTGAGGTTTTCACCTCCGCATGGGCTAGTGGACTGCTTTCGGGATACATCCGTACCTATGTCTTCGTGAAGTTTTCACTTCCGCATGGCCATAGGGAAATGTATCCCCCTGAATCGAACTCGGTCTATATGAGCCTATAATGGGTAAGGATCGAGGAATCTGCTGATTCAGGTACCTTGAACTTTAGAACTCAACCACATGTAAAGAGCTTAAGAACCCACCCCGAGCTAAACTAGGTCAAACCTTAGTAGCTACCTATATAGGCGTTTGTTTATCTTACTCGTTTGTATCCCATGGTACTAACTCCTTGTGTTTTATTCTCTTTGTGCATATCATTTCATATTTCAAAAGGCATCGATTCACGGTCAGTTTCTGAGTTAGAAAGCTGGTTATGGAAAGCAAATTCCTTGATAAAGTGGAAGACAATGCGGTCGTCCACACGTGGTCAGAGCAAAGCCAAATAGAAAAAGGGGATAGTTTAGCTGAGGGGTATGTGTCAGAACTACGAGCTTTCACCAATATCAGTGTCACTCAGAACGAGCTCCATGAGTTGAAAGAGATCTGGACTCAGTGGGATAACGAGACGAAGCAACTGTTCCATGGCACTTACGGCGACCTGCCTTACCTGATTGACGTCAAAATGGATAAGCACTTATTCCGAGCAATGACCCAGTTCTGGAATGCTGCTTATAGCTGTTTTTCCTTTGGGAAAGTGGATCTAGTTCCCACGGTAGAAGAATACACGGCCTTGTTACGTTGCCCAAGAATTCAAGTGGACAAAGCCTACTCCAAAGCAGTTAACGGCCCAACCTTGGTGAAGAAATTGATGAGCATCACCGGAATGAGCGAACAATGGGTCTCGGCCAGAATGCAAAAGAAAGGCAGAGGTAAATGCATACCCTGGATATGTTTGAGAGACTTGATCTTGGTGCATCCCGATGCAAAGAAAAGGATTGACGTCTTTGCTCTGTGTGTTTACGGTCTGATAATCTTCCCAAAAGCCTTGAGGCACATCGACGAAGCAGTTATTGATCTGTTCAGCCGATTAGACAAAGGGGTCACACCTGTACCTGCCATCTTAGCTGAAACGTTCAGGTCTTTGAGTGCATGTAGGAGGATGGGTGAAGGCCGGTTTATCGGATGCGCGCAGCTATTGTCGGCCTGGTTCCATAGTCACTTCTGGAAAGTGGAGAGAATATCCTATCGATTTATGACAGAGAACTACTCCCCGCTAGAAGAAATAGCAGCTACACCTAGAAGAGAGGATGTGTCCGAAGAAAGTTGGATCGCGCTATTCCAAAATCTTCAAGAAGACGACATCGGGTGGAAAGTTCCGTGGTTGATTACCGACGAAATCCTTTATCGCTGTGGGAGCTTCGACTGGGTTCCTCTACTGGGAATTTGGGGTGCCACTGCATATGCCCCTCTGCTGGTCTTGAGACAATACAGTTCAAGACAGTTCGTGCCGACGACATACGGGTTGGCTCAATGTGATTTCTCATATGAAGGGGGGAGCTATAAGAAAGGGGTTAAAGAGATCTCTAGTGCCTGGAATCAGATTCATAGAATGAAGAGACTATCCATAGGCCCGATGACGACCTCGAAGTATAGAGAATGGAGGACTAGGAGGATCAATGACAATATCCCTGAACCAAATCCCGAGGGTGCCCGGTCGAGAGAGGAGTGCCTACGAGTAGCCCCATTAGAATTGGAGATTGTGAAACGGGATTTCGAAAGGATGAGTGCGGAACTTGAAAGGAAAATAGAGAGGCTAGAAGAAGAGAAGATGCTCCTCAAGTTAGACGTAGATGGACAAAAGTCGGAAGCCGAAAGGGTAAGAAAGGAAAAAGAGAAAATAGAGGAAGACCGAGATGATCTGAAGATGGAGTATAAGAAGATGCGTCTGACAATAAGAAACGCGGGATTGGGAAAAACTCCTGAGCAATGGCGACGCGAGATTCAAGAGGAAAAAACCAAAGCTAGCAGTTGGGAGAAAAAGTTCCAGGAAATACAAACACAAAATAAGATCCTAAAAAAGGATGTTGCAGAAAGCCACAAAGAAAAGAAAGGATTAAAAGCTAAGGTGGCTGAACTTGGACGGGCCCTACATCATTACCAAGGTTGCAATTCAGAAAACGAGTTGAAGTTGAGTCTAAACAAAATCGAAGAAATGAAGGGAAAAATCGAAGGGTTAGAGACAACATTACGCGACTGCGAGCTCCGAATTAATCTTTTAGAAGCACGAGAAGGGCAATGGAAGGAGGAGCTTGACCATTCCCACAGGCAAGTTAGAGATCGAGACTACCTCATGGGCAAAGCAATAGTTCAGATTCGGGAAGTGGCTGATCACCTGCTAGCCCTGGCGTCCCAAGCTGAGATTGTGAGCATAAAATACGAGCTACTGGCGGATCGTAACCAAGAGCTGACTTCTTTACTTAAGAAAATCAAAACTTTGGGCTTAAGGGCCAAAGCGTATTTGTAATCCGTTTTATGTAAAGGATCTTGCCTTCTAATAAAGTCTTCTAAAATGAAGTTGATCAGAATCGATGCCTTCTCTTTGCATTCACGCATTTGCATTACATCATACACGTCGAATCGCACAAAAGGTCTCCTAAAGAAGTTTCCTATACGAATTTGAATCATAATTGGCGTCTTTTACATTCATACATTTGCATTACATTGCATCGTACACATCGAATCTCACAGAAGGACCCTAAAATTATGGCAGTTACCCTGGAACATCACTACGGTACGAGAGGAAAAACGAGAATAATGGATCAAAAGATGGAAAAACTAGAACAAATGCAAAAGGAAATCCAGGATCAAATAAAAGAACAAGCGCAACTGCAAGAGCAATTGGCCAAAACCCAGAAGGACATGATGGAGCAAATGCAAAAATCCCAGGACAAAATGGTGGACCAAATAATGCAATTGTTGTCTAAAGAACGAGGAGTTGCCACTAGCTCAGGGAACGACGGCGATAATCTCGCCCTTCCCCCACCAGAGGTCCAAACACCACCAGATGCGCACCCCCAAAGGGCGTCAGTCACTATCAGGCCACAATATCATGCTGAAACCATAACACCAACACACCTCCCGACGGGTTCAGGCACTAACCCGGGAGAAAATCTGGTCAGTTCCGGTGTCCCAGATCTGGATGAGATGGCTGAAAGGGCAAAACAAGAACTACCAAAATGGGTGGAAGAGAGATTCAAAGCTCTGGAAAATGCCGGTAAACGTCGAGGAATAAGGGCCAATGACTTAAGTTTAGTCCCCGACTTGGTGCTCCCATATAATTTTAAGATGCCCGAGTTTGAAAAGTACAATGGGACGAGTTGCCCAGAAGCCCACATCACTATGTTCTGTAGGAGGATGGCAGGCTACACTAACAATGATCCACTGCTGATCCACTGTTTCCAAGACAGCCTGATAGGGGCTGCGGGCCAGATGGTACAATCAGTTGAGTCGTGCCAAAATTGGGTCATGGGATGATTTGGCTCAAGCGTTCTTGGAGCAATACAGTCACGTAACGGACATGACCCCTGATAGGATCACTCTGCAAAACATGGAAAAGAAAGGGAATGAAAGCTTTAGACAATATGCGCAGAGGTGGAGGGAGGTTGCCATCCAAGTCCAGCCACCGCTTATGGAGAAAGAGACCACCATGCTCTTCATCCGCACGTTGAAGGCCCCATTCCTCATGCACATGATAGGGAGTGCAACCCGGAGCTTCTCAGATATCATAACCACGGGGAGAAATGATCGAGAATATTATAAAAAGTGGAGGGATCGAGACCGCGGAGAGTGCCAAAAGAATGCCCCCACGAAGGAAAGAAAGTGAGGTGAATAATGCGAGCATGGGACACCCGAGGTCAATCACCATAAATCAGCCAAAAGTAACGACCGCGGGGCAACAAGGGCTACCCAAGAAAGAACCCGGCACCTCAAGACAAGATAATGAGAAGCCCCAATTCACACCGATTCCGATGACGTATAAAGAAATGTACCGAACCCTGTTCGATGCACATATTGTGTCCCCTTTTCATCTCAAACCTATGCAACCTCCTTACCCCAAGTGGTACGATACGAACGCCCAGTGTGAATACCACGCAGGAATCACGGGACACTCAATAGAGAACTGCCTGGCTTTCAAGAAATTGGTAGAGAAATTTATCGGCATGGGTGTGGTCGAGTTGGATGACATGCCAAATGCAGCAAATCCTTTACCTAATCACGCCAAGGGCGGAATTAACGCGATCAGCGAAAGTGTAGAAAAAAGGATCAAAACAAGCATCGTAGAGGTCAAGACTCCCCTGAGACGGGTCTGGAAAGAAATGGTCAAACATGGATTGGTTGTTGCGGAAGAAAGTCAGGAGGAACTCACGAACTATTGCGAGCACCACCAAGAGTTGGGACATGAGATTCAGACCTGCGGAGAATTCAGAGCTCTAATACAGGACCTAATGAACAATAAAGAAGTCAAATTTTATGAGGAAGGCACAGAAGATAGAAGCATATGCGCATCAGAGTCAACAAGCTCAAGAGTTAACCTTCCGATGATCACTATTTCCCGTCCCAAAAATGATAAAACAGGGGCGCGGGTAGCACCGAGAGTAGTTATACGGAGGCCCGTAGCCGTTGAAGACAATAGGGAGGCTTCTCAGAATCATGGATGTGAGGTAGTAGTCTCCGTAAAGGAGAGTCCAGCCAGCAACGAGATAGGAACACGGGTGACGCCGAAGGTGATAATACGGAAGCCCGCTGCATTCGCCTACAAAGATAGCAAGGAAGTTCCCTGGAACTATGAGTGTAATGTAGAGGTTGCAAAGAGCTCGACTAATGTGACGAAGGAGGATTCAAATGAAGGCTTCCATACTCGAAGCGGGAAGCGCTACGACTTAGTAAAGGGGAAAGCTCCAATGGTGGAACCAGAGAAGAGGAGGCCAGCTGAACCCGAGCCGAAGATCAAGGAGCCTGTGACTGAGGAAGAGGCTAAAGAGTTCCTGAAATTTCTAAAACATAGTGAGTATTGTGTGGTAGAACAGCTACACAAACAGCCAGCGCGCATATCCGTATTGACCTTGCTCCAATGCTCAGAAGTACACAGGAACGCACTAATGAAAGTTTTAAATGAAACCTACGTCACTAGCGACATCTCGGTCAACAAGTTGGATCGACTAATCGGCCATATAAGCGCCGACAACTTCATTCATTTTAATGATGATGAAATACCCCCAGGGGGTAGAGGATCCACCAAGGCATTGCATCTTACCGCTAAATGTAAGGGGCACACATTGCCAGGGGTCTTGATAGACAACGGGTCTGCGCTAAACGTGCTACCCTTATCCACCCTCAACAGGTTACCGGTGGATAGTTCATACATGAAGGAATGCCAGAGTGTGGTAAGAGCCTTCGACGGGACTCAAAGAAAGGTCATGGGGAGAATTGAGGTGCCCTTACTGATTGGCCCAACTATTTACGAAATAGATTTTTTGGTCATGGACATCGAACCTTCCTACAACTGCCTATTAGGGAGACCGTGGATACATTCAGCCGGGGCGGTACCTTCATCACTACATCAAAAGGTGAAGTTGATAGTGGATGGCCGACTAATAACGATAAAAGCTGAGGAGGACATCATCGCCACTGTGACCGGTGACATGCCTTACGTGGAGACAAACGACGAGGCAACAGAATGCTCGTTCCGATCTCTCGAGTTCGTGAACGCAACCTTTGTCATGGAAGGAAACAAGATCCTGGAGCCAAAAATCTCGAGGACCACAAGGATGGGTCTGAAAATGACCGTGGGAAAAGGCGCTTTACCGGGAAGGGGGCTTGGAAGATACCTTCAGGGGAGAATAGCGGCCCCAGTACTGAGAGAGAAACAAGATCACTTTGGCCTAGGATTTAGACCAGATGCAAGGCAAAAGAAGGAGGAGTTAGAAAAGAGACGGGAAAGAAGACTCACCCGTTTGAGCGGGAAAGAAACCAAGGGGGAACCCATGATAATCCCGCACATATCCAAGACCTTTGTGTCGGGAGGGGTAATCCACTCTGAGCAAGGGACACCGAAGAAAGGATATCGCGGCAATGTTAGGCAATGTCTATATTAGCGCCTTATCTGAGGAGGTAGTTGGCGGAGGAGTCTTGCCGAATATCCAGCCTTACGAATCGGAAGACATCTTGAACAATTGGACTGCGGAAGAAATCCCTGTAGTGTTTAGGGCCCCTTCAGAGTAATGTTCAGGACACACTTGTTGCTCCGAGCCTAAGAACAGCAAGATTTCTTTTGTGAAATAGGCGCATGTTTACGTATCGTTATATCAATAAAATGCATTTTTCGAAGCAAACATTTCCTCTTTTTCTTTTCCGGACATTTTTCAGCATTGCCATACATACAACTGTTCATCCACAAATTCATTCATTCCACCCGTATTTTCTTAAAACTGCAACAGGTCCCCGGATGTCAATGACTTGAGCAACGCTGCCTCGGATTCGGAATATCCTTTTGAACAGGGTATGTGCCTAGGAGATCTACAAGATTTCGAAGATGACACGGACTATGACTTGTCTCCTGATTGGTTAAGAATGGAAGAGCAGGAGGAGAGACAGATTCGACCCCATAAGGAGGCAGTAGAGACTGTGATGTTAGAAGAAGGGAAAGCGGTAAACATTGGGACATGTATAGCCGGAGAAACGAGGCAGAATCTCATCAAATTGTTACAGGAATTCAAGGATGTCTTCGCATGGTCTTATGAAGATATGCCTGGTTTAAGCGCCGATATCGCGGTACATCGCTTGCCCATAAGGAGCGATTGCAAGCCAGTTCAGCAAAAGCTCCGAAGAATGAGACCTGACATTGTGCTGAAAATAAAGGAATAGGTCCAAAAGCAGTTCGACGCCGGATTCCTGCAAGAAATCAAATATTCAGAATGGGTAGCCAATATCGTGCCCGTCCCTAAAAAAGACGGAAAGGTGCGAATGTGCGTGGATTATAGGGATTTAAACAAAGCTAGCCCAAAGGATAACTTTCCTTTGCCTCATATTGACACGCTAGTCGACAATACGGCAGGTTTTTCACTATTCTCCTTCATGGATGGCTTTTCCGGATACAATCAGATAAAAATGCACCCTGAAGATATGGGAAAGACCACCTTCATAACACTGTGGGGCACCTTCTGTTATAAAGTAATGCCTTTTGGATTGAAAAACGCAGGGGCTACGTATCAAAGGGCCATGGTGACTTTGTTCCACGATATGATGCATACAGAGATTGAGGTTTATGTGGATGACATGATTGCGAAGTCTAGAACGGAGGAAGAACACATACAAGTTTTGCAGAAACTATTTCTGAGACTGAGAAAGTTCCAATTGAAACTCAATCCTACGAAATGTACCTTTGGAGCTAGATCTGGCAAGCTGTTGGGCTTCATAGTCAGCAAGAAGGGGATCGAAATCGACTCAGACAAGGTCCGGGCTATACAAGAACTACCTCCGCCGCGCACTCAGAAAGAGGTTCGAGGTTTCCTCGGCAGATTGAATTACATCGCCCGGTTCATCTCACAGCTAACTGAGAAATGTGATCCCATATTCCGTCTTTTGAAGAAGCATAACCCCGGCATATGGAATGACGAATGTCAAGAAGCTTTTGACAGGATCAAACACTACTTGTCGAACCCTCCAGTACTGTCGCCCCCACGCCCGGATAAGCCATTAATCCTATATCTAACAGTACTTGGCCACTCTATGGGATGCGTGCTAGGTCAACATGATGATACTGGAAGAAAAGAGAAGGCGATATACTATCTCAGTAAGAAATTCACTGAGTGTGAAATGAGGTACTCACCAATTGAAAAGCTGTGTTGTGCGTTAATTTGGACAACCAGAAGATTGAGACAATACATGCTGTATCACACGACCTGGTTAATCTCGAAGTTAGACCCCCTAAAGTACATGATGGAGGCGACTGCTTTGAATGGAAGGATGGCTAGATGGCAAATCTTACTGTCCGAATTTGATATTGTATATGTGAGCCAGAAAGCTATAAAAGGGAGCGCGATAGCCGACTTCCTAGCTAGCAGAGCTTTAGAAGACTACGAGCCATTGAACTTTGATTTCCCCAATGAGGATTTAATGTATGTGGCATCTACGGAAGAGGATACGGCAAGGGATGACCTTTGGAAACTGAATTTCGATGGAGCATCAAATGCTATTGGAAATGGGATTGGGGCAGTCTTGGTATCCCCAAAAGGTGCTCACTATCCGTTCACAGTCAGGTTGGATTTCGATTGCACAAACAATATGGCAGAATACGAAGCTTGTATCATGGGACTCCACGCTGCTATAGAACGAAGAATTAAAACGCTGGAAGTATATGGAGATTCCGCATTAGTGATCTACCAACTAAGGGGCGAATGGGAAACAAGAGACCCCAAATTAATCAACTATCGAAGGATAGTCATGGGACTAATCGAGAAGTTCGACGATATCACCTTTAGTTATCTCCCACGAGAAGAAAACCAAATGGCAGATGCTCTGGCTACTTTAGCCTCCATGATTAAGGCGAGTAAGCAAGAAGATGTATAGCCTATCCAGATGAGTATTTACGAGGCCCCAGCTTATTGCTGCAACGTAGAAGAAGAGGAAAGCGACAATCACCCTTGGTTCCAAGATATATTGCGATATGCGAAAAACCGCGAGTACCCAGCTCACGCAACTGAAAATGAAAAAAGGACGCTCAGGAGATTGGCCCTCGAATATGTGGTAGATGGAGACATCTTGTACAAAAAAGGAAAGGATCAAGTATTGTTGAGATGCGTCGGCACTTTAGAAGCTAAGATGATCCTAGAAGAAGTTCATGAGGGCGTTTGTGGAACGCACGCTAACGGATTCACAATGGCCAGGCAAATAATGAGATTTGGATATTACTGGTCCACCATGGAAGGAGACTGTATCGACTACGCCAAGAGATGTCATAAATGCCAGATCTATGGAGATAAGATTCACGTGCCTCCGTCTCCCCTACACGTTATGACTTCCCCATGGCCCTTTTCCATGTGGGGTATGGATGTAATCGGACCCATCTCACCAAAAGCTTCAAACGGGCACCGATTTATCTTCGTAGTCATTGATTATTTCACGAAGTGGGTAGAAGCCGCTTCATACGCTAACGTCACTAAATCAGCAGTTAGTCGATTTTTGAAGAAGGAAATTATTTGCCGATATGGGATGCCCGAAAGGATCATATCAGACAATGCATTGAATTTGAACAACAGCACGATAGCAGATGTTTGTCGTCAATTCAACATTAAACATCATAACTCATCTCCATACCGCCCGAAAATGAATGGGGCAGTGGAAGCAGCAAATAAGAACATCAAAAAGATAGTGGGAAAGATGACAGAGACTTACAAGGACTGGCATGAGAAGCTACCATTTGCTCTTTATGCTTATCGAACATCCGTCAGAACCTCTACTGGGGCAACACCCTTCTCACTGGTCTACGGGATGGAGGCAGTCCTACCCATCGAGGTGGAGATACCCTCTCTTCGGGTTTTAACAGAAGTAAAGCTGGATGAAGCCGAGTGGATTCAGGCTCGATACGATCAATTGAACCTAATCGAAGAAAAGAGGCTAAAGGCTATTCGTCACGGTCAGACGTACCAAAAACGCATGATGCAAGCCTACAACAAAAGGGTTCGCCCAAGAGAGTTTCACGAGGGAGACCTGGTATTGAAGAAGATCCTCCCCATACAAAAGGATTTCAGAGGGAAATGGATGCCGAATTGGGAAGGACCGTACGTGGTGGGAAAGGCTTTCTCCGGAGGCGCACTGATCCTAACGGAAATGGATGGGAAAAGCTTGCCCAACCCCGTGAACTCAGATTCAGTCAAAAGATACTTCGCTTGAACAAGCTGAGACAAAAAACCACCAAGGACACATTGATTCCCAAAAAAAAAAAAAAAAAAAAAAAAAAAAAAAAGGGAGAGGCCAAGGCGAAAACCCGCAAAGGGCGCTTTGAGACCAAAGGGATTTGAGTCGAAAACCTGAAAAGGCGGCATCGAATACAAAGAAAAATCTCGCTGCACTGAAATGGACAAGGAGGGGGTATGCTGCGCCTCGAGACATCAACAAAATACTCAAAGATCTCCTAAAGCACATATCGAACTCAAAACGATCTTCCAAGTGCTAAGGCGGAGAAGCCTAAGTTGTAACATCTGGGACACCTAATTTCTATTCTGCCCATCTTTGTAATTCGTGATTATTTTATTTCAATGAACTACTTTCTTGATTACATTTGCCAGTTTGATTTGACCTGTTTATTTCGGGTTGTACTCCCGATCCCTCCTAGGCATTTTATAATAACGATTTCAGAACTAATAATACTTTCATAAAGGCGTCCTACATATTATTCTGAAAGTCTCCAAACAATATTGGGTCTTGAAGCATGACTTTTGTTCGAAATTCATTTCACCTAAGGTTTAGAAAGGTTGGAAGAAAACGAAGGCTACTCCCCTGAGGTGGTAATGAAATGTATGAACCTCATGTCGCAGAGAGTACAATGGAGGGGACAATGAAATCACAGCGGGGCAAGCTCGTTTTTCTTTCCCTACGTCAGCTACAAATCGTAATACGCTAGTGATAGGATCTTGCTACGAACAACGAAAACCTAAACCATAAATGGGGTCCTTCTCACGCATTCATACGCATCCAATTAGGAGCATTCGGTTTATTGCAATCATTACATCCTAGTCATTTTGCTTCAAAAAAAAAAAAAGGGGTCATCATTGGCATAATATTCAAGCACTCATGTAAATGGCACATATAGTTAGGAGCATTTGAATCACCTCTATCGTAACACCCTTTATCATTTGCATAAGCATAAGCGCGTTCTGCAGGACAGGTTCCCCAGAGAACAGCATCACAGCCTCGAAGGTCAGACACTGCTTCCATGGAGTAGACCGAATGTAATGAGGAGGTGAAGTGAAAATTCAGAATTATCACCATTCGTTTTCAAGAAATTTTCAGCAAGAAGACCCGAGTTGTAGGTCTCTTCTGGGTCACTGTTCGCTTCAAGAAATCTTTAGCAAGAAGACCCAAGTTGTAGGTCTCTTCTGGATCATTGTTCGTTTTCAACAAGTTCCAGCAAGAAGACCCGAGTTGTAGGTCTCTTCTGGATTCCTGTCATCATTCGTTTTCAAGAAGTTTTCAGCAAGAAGACCCGAGTTGTGGGTCTCTACTGGATTCTTATCATCATTCGTTTTCGAGAAGTTTCAGCAAAAGACCCGAGTTGTAGGTCTCGTCTGAATTCCTATCACCGTTCGTTTTCGAGAAGTTTCAGCGAAAAGATCCAAGTTGCGGGTCTCTTCTGAATTCCTATCACCAATTATATTTTCGAGAAGTTTCAGCAAGAAGATCCAAGTTGCGGGTCTCTTCTGAATTCCTATCACCAACTATATTTTCAAGAAGTTTCAGCAAGAAGATCCAAGTTACGGGTCTCTTCTGGATTCCTATCACTGTTCATTTTCGGAAAGATTCAACGAGAAAGATCAAAATTATGGATCTCTTCTTTCTGAATTTTTTATCACCTCAAACCCTCGGTAGAATGAATCGAAGCAAAGAGTTACAGTGAAGTTCGAAGCTGTAGAAGTCCAAACTCAGTGGACCCGGACAAATTTTGGCCTTCTTTATGTCTTTGCTCTATTCTCGTTACACGACAATGAGCAAAGAGGGGCAGCTGTCATAGCCCAAATTTGCCCGGGCCAACAAGGCCCAACTACAAGGTCTAATAAAACCAAAACAAAAAGCAAACAGAAATAAAAATCCAAAGATTAAGAGTCCATTAACAGTTCATTTACAATAGCCCAAATTAAACTAAACTTGAGGCCCAAATTTTTGGCCCAATACAGACCCAATCGGCCCAAATACAAAAGGCCCGAAAAATATAAAAATTTGCTAGGGTTTCTGGAAACCCTAGCCTAAGCGCCGTCAACCCTTCGTCTGCCACTGGCCACTGACTTTTGGCCTCCTTCCGTGGACACCACGCGCCGTGTCTCTGTAGCACACCACGCGCGCCTCGATCGGCGCCCTCTGCCACGGCCCCTCCCCCACCGGAAATCGCTCCGACCTTTCCCCTCTGCAGAGAAAAAACAAGGGGTTAAGAGAGTTTTTTTTTAGAACAAATGAAAAGTGATTTTTTTTGTTGAAATTTGGCCTTATATAGCCTATCAAAACGACGTCGTTTTGAGGCCGGCCATTGATGCCCAAAACGACGTCGTTTTAGCCTTGACCCGATCCGACCGACCCGACCCGCTTTAAGGTCCGCGTGTTTTTACAAAAGGGGTTTATTGCGCTTTTGGTCCTTCCGCATTTCTCCACTTTTCTGATCCAGTTCTTTATTTATTTTCGAATTGACCCCAACATATTTACTTCTGTTTAATCTAGTCCCGTGCAAAACGCAGCGTGTAGAGAACGGGATTATTTCCTTTTTGGTCCCTCTAGGTTACGCGCGTGTTGCACCTCAATCCCGAGTACTATTTCCACTTCGGTCTATTGCCATTTTAACCCCTCTAACTTTATCTTGATTTCAATTTAGCCCTTCCTTGACTGTTCTGTAATTATAATTTGGATATTATTGTTATTATTATTATTATTATTATCATCATTATTGTTATTATCATATTTACCATTACTATTACTATTATTTCTATTTTTATGTTATTGTTCCTATTATTATTATTACATTCACTATCATTATTATTATTTTAGTATTACTACTATAGTTATGTTATTTATTTCGTACATATATTGTATATTATTATTGCTATGCTCATATTATTTTCGTATGTATTTTATACCATCGCATATTATTATATTATTATCATTGTTATTACTATTATTACTTATTATTATATTGTACATATTTTATATTATTATTATTGTTATTATCATTATTATCATTATTATTAGTAATATTATTAGCTGCATGTATATACCTATTATTATCCTTATTACTATACTATTATTTTATCATTATACCATTATCTTATTATTCTTCCTATAATACTAATATAGTACTATTGCTTGTACATATGTGTCAGAACTATTATATTTATTATCACTATATTATTATTGATATTATTGTTATTATTACTTTGTTACTCTTATTATATGATGTATAAATGTATATATTATTACTTATTTAACTCTCATTCATATCTTTATACTCACATCACTTCACATATGCTCTTACTTCCATTCCATTGTACCTCATGTATTTTGTTACAAATCCGTGCTCCACTTATTTAATACAAAATTGATTTCCTTCGTAAAGATAACATTTCATGTTTAGGAATTCGGGAAAATCGTACCTTAACTTACTAGGTTTCGATTTTTCTTGTTTAGCCTAAATAATGAAATACCTTTTAAAATAAACAATTTTTTTTTGAATAAAAATAAAAACTTATTTTCGAGAATTCGATACGTTGTGTCCTAACTTACTGGATGTGACGTTCCGTTATTTCGAGATGAGATTTACAATTTTTATAATCTTTTTACAATTTTCAAGTTCCGACATAAGGACATTAATTGATCAATTTGGTACCGATTTTGGGCGTGACGAGGGTGCTAATCCTTCCTCGCACGTAACCGACTCCCGAACCTATTTTCTCAAATTTTCGTAGACTAAAAACATGGTTTTAGTAAATCAAAAAATGTTTTATTAAAACAAAGGTGATCCGATCACACCTAATAAAAGATCGGTGGCGACTCCCGTTTTTACTCATTTTCAAACCCAAGGTCGACTTCCGTTTTTGTCAAAAAATGGTTACGACAGTGTCTATCGAGAATGCTGTGTTTCTTATATGTATGTCCATCTTTCATCAAGGTTTGACTTCAATATTCTGAACTTCACAGTATAGGCATGTGTATATTAACCAACCTTTCGTGACCTTTAATTTAAGTCTAGCCGTGGGGATATAACCTGGAGCTTGGCATGTCCTCAGGTGAAAAGGATGGTGAAATTAAAGATGGCACTGTATTCCGATTTCCATGACATCACTATTTAAGCATACTGACCTACCCTCTCCGGAACTCCATTCCTCAACTTGAACAAGAATTAATTAATACAGGAAGACTATGCCAGCGTTCCGCTTAGATGAAAATGCAAGTCAAAGACTTTTATGCCATTATCGTTGCACATGTTCCACCATTTGTATAATCCACCCACAAGTCCGGATCAAGTTACATAAAGTAAACCCAAGAACCAGGATGTATTAAAAGGTGTGTTTAGCTTCATCCAAAGATCATGGGAATTTCCCTATCTAAGCACACAGCATTGTGTATCACGAGTTCGCAGGGTTATAGTTGAGTATTGAAATAGAGGAATAACTTGTTGGTTGTCTTTCCTTTAGCAAATTATTCCTTTCTATTAGGGAAAGGAGGGGGGGGGGGGTTACTATACAGAATGTCCCCTACAATAATACTATAAATGATAGTAATATTATTTTACTCTTTTGTATGGCTAAAATCAGGCAATTGCTTCAATTGTTGAATCAAATCTTAGGAAAGATAAATATGAATGTTATTTGGTAGTAATTTTCCTTTTTGAGTCGAAGAAAAGGGTGATTATATAATTATTTCATAGTCAACAATCTCTGACTTAATGACAAAAGTATTGTGTTGTATGGCATAAAAGTTTTGATTGAATCTCTAATAACTTCACCTTTGCTCCCTATCATTAAAAAATATTCCATAAATATGCCCAAAAACTAATCTATAATGACAAATTGTTCACTTGTATAAAAAAATTACTAAGATTATGGGCAAATTAGCAAGGGACTGGTGTGAATTCTGAGTCATGTTAGCTCATGTGAAATGGCATCTTTGGGCATTTGACAGAGGAAAAGAGCCAAGATTCTACAGCCAAAAAGGAAAATTTGAAGGGGGGGGGGGCTTTAAAAGCCGCCATAGGAGCTAAAAGGGACCCCCACCAAACATCCAATTTCGGGCATTTAATTTGGCCAACGCCTAGAAATGTGAGCCAAGTTTTGTTTGAAGTTACAGTTTAACTTTTGCTTTTAGGACATGCCCCTGCCTTGCCTAACACAAAGACCTATAAGACTTTACCAAGCCCAAAAAAAAAGAAAAAGGCACATGGAGCAGAGCGAGATTCGGATGTGTCAGTTTTCATCCGGAAAATACCCTACAAGTGTGCTCCCATGTATTGACAACATCCCAAAAAAGACACCTCACATGCGACACGGACACCCATCGTTTTCATCTCTAAACTTTCTTCTTCTACCTTCTTTAACGCTTCAGACTCCCCAATTTCACAACCTCAATGGTCCACCACCCTCCACACTGCTTCTCATCTCAGCAAAGAATAGATGACCAAAACCTGTTTGCTTCATTTGCTTTTTAATCTAACATTTCTTAAAACATTAATGTAAACTATCTTATAAATACTGAAAGTTTTCGCTGAATAATGGAAAGCCAATAGAAGTATGTTTAGAATAAATGAATTTTGGGTTGTAATTAATAGATATATATAATAACAAAAAGATCCTGCCTTCCTTCCTTCCAGCCCACGTTTTTGACTTTAGATTATGGATTATGAGTTGCCATACCATTTAAACTAACAAATGATTATCACAATTTAATATGCTAATATTCCTTTTACCTATATTTTGTAATGTATTAGGTTACCAACTATAATGAAACTACGAGATTAAAAGAAATTACATTCAAATTGACATCAACTACATTTGTGATTAAACCAATTTTTACTCGAGATTTATCACGATTAATTCATACATTTATCCTTAACCAATTGATTTTGGAAGTCAAATTAGGTTTATTACGCAGGAAGAAATGCGCTGCGCATTATCCTCCGTATTATCGAAACTTATAATTCCAATATTTTATTTCCAACTCAGAACTCACTAGAATGTACAGACAAAACCAGGCCCCGGATCCCAACTGTCAACAGATAGCACTGGCCAACAAAATTGGTGAAATTTCTTCTTTTTTTTATGCATATAGGTTAGGCACACGTTATGGACCAGATATTAATTGATTTTCATGCGTAGGCTAAAAGAGACGAAGGAAGCGTTGTTTATTTGTGATGTAGTTTTCTTTTTTTGGCTTTTATTTTGTGATGAGACGGTTAAAGTGCATTTATCAAATCATATATTTTTCCCCACCCTGATCTATTCTTACTGCTTTGCACTTTTGCTTGTTTGTTTGCTATTTTCACACAATTATCCATCCAATATTTGTATTATATTATACTCTATTTCGTGGATTCCTACCTGTTATATTATATTTCGTCGATTCCTACTCTCTTTGTTTTTATTATTGAAAAATAAGAAGGAAAAAAGGACACGTTTTTTCAATCACTTGTTCATGTTGTCATGACGGTGATGGGCTGTCTCGCTTTTGGTTCATGAGAATTCAGTGTTTTGTAGGTTCTTTCTCATTCGTGATCATCACATGTAAATTCCTTTTGTTTAGAATTGTATCCTTTTCCTTCTTGGGTTTTTTCACTCCTTTGGTCACCATATTTTGATTTCTGCAGAATTCAAAGCAGGGTAAGAACTTTTACTCAATAACATCATCTTCTGGACTGTCTCTTGGGTTTCTTTTGTTAAATTTGTTAGGCTTAAAAAGAGATGCTTCATTAGTCTTTTGAATTGTTGTCGTATGGTATCACGAGGGATTAATCTTGGCTTTACATTTCTCATCCAAGTTTTTTACTTTTCTTCTTCTCCTCCTTCCTAGTGTTGAATTGAGTTTGCTTTAGACTTACGAATCAAGAATGCAATTTTTATCATGTTTTGTCAAGCTTAAATGGATTCTAACGATGAATTCCTTTCTGAATTGTGTAGATTCTAAACTCAAAGCGACATATTTGGTGTCTTCTCAACTCTATATACCATCAATTCCCAAGGTTATTGTGATTGTAGGACTTGGTATGTTCTAAATCTGTTCTTGAATTCTTCTATGGACCTTTTTCAATGAGTTGGGTTATGATAAGGCTGTAAGTTTGTGAATTTCAAATGGACTTGTCCTCTAAAAGTAAGCTTTCGAGGTTAATCGGCTGCCAGTTGACTTCTCTAACTTACATATGTCTTGCACTGGTCACCATGGTTCTGTTTCTCAGAGCTGTGTTGCTCCATTCATTTTCTGGCTATGGTGTGATTGAATGGAACAACCTGGACTTGATTCTAAGCCACTCTTTGTTGTTAAACTCCCATGATGAAGGGATTCGTAGGGACAAGTATTTGGAGGTTCCTCAAATTGTTTGGGGACTAAATAACCAGAAGATAGCATTTGCAAGAGCTTGTTTGACTGCTAGAATGCTGAACCGAACTCTTTTGATGCCTAGCTTAAGTGCTTCACTTTTCTATAAGGAAATTGACCGCTTGCAGCCTATTTCCTTCGATAAAGTCTTCCAATTCGATAAGTTCAATTCACTTTGTAAGGGGTTCGTGCAATTGGGTCGTTACTCGGATCTTAAGAATCAGACTGGAATATATGATCTCCAAAAGGGGAGTGGAAGAAAGTGGACAGTTGAGAGAGACATGGAGCACTTGAAGCAAAGCAGCGGGGGTCATGTTGATGATCATGAAGTGATTAGAATTGTAGGAAAGAATCCATTTCTTTGGCATGATCATTGGCCTGTCGAGGACTATGCAAGGGTCTTTGAGTGCTTAGTTTTGGTTGATGAGATATCGAAGGAAGCAGATAAAGTTGTGTCCAAGATTAGGCAGATAGGAAAAAAGCATAGGAGCAAAACCGAGATGATACAAAGCGATTTTGATGCCAACACAGAGAGTTCTTCAACAGCAACAGCCCCTTACATTGCAGTCCATATGAGGGTAGAAATAGACTGGATGATTCACTGTAAGAAGTTAGAGCAAAGGTCAGGCGTAAACCAAATTTGTAGTAGCAAACAAGAAATCATAGAAAGAGTGGGGAACATTGTCAGCTCAGAATCTCCCACTGTTGTGTATCTTGCTGTTGCCGATAGTCTCCTCAATGATTCTTCAATATTGAGTGGTTGGAAGAAAGGGTTGCTTCCTTTTGAGAAGAAGAAATTAGGGGTTGATGGGATTTACAAGAAGCATCCATATCTAATTCAGTCGGCAATCGACTATGAGGTGTGCTCGAGGGCCGATATTTTTGTTGGCAACAGTTTTTCCACATTTTCTAGCCTCATAGTTCTTGAGAGAACACAAAAGATGAAGAGAATGGGCATCACAAGGTCATGCGACATCGATGTTAGGTGGCCATCTTATGCATACAACATATTAGGGGAATCAAATGGTCCTCAGAAATGGATGACTAACATGTCTGATTCAACTCTCCAAGCAATTAGTTATGGTTCTAATGCAATCACATGTTGAAAGTTTATGGCATACAACTTTCTACTGCAGTTCCCCATGTTGATGATGCTCGTATATACACTGTAAAGAGAAGCAGGTGAAGAGGCATATCTTGATACAGCTGAATACTGAAATAGGGTACAGTTTTCGTTTTTGTAAATTTGGTGTCTGATATATCTTATTGTTTACAGAGAACGTATTTATTATGTTGAAGCCATTGTCCATAGATTTATTATCTTTCTTTTTCAGCTAAATATCCTCATAAAACTTTATTTGGTTACCTGTTCTTGGTTTGTGTTTACAAATGAAAAAATAGTCTTTAAAGCTTTCACCAATTCCTGTTGTAAGTTACTTGCAAACAAATCTTCTTTTATTTGGTTTCCTGCTTTGCCAACCCGAATCTTGTCACTGAATTAAACGAGAATTATGATAATTTTGGTGATCATTTGCTGTAGTTATTAATCCACTTTGTTGTTACCGCCATTCAAGGATAGGAACAGAGTTATTAATCCACTTTGTTGTTACCGCCATTCAAGGATAGGAACAGAGTGGAAAAGGTAAAGTGAAGGACCACACGTTGTTGCCACTTGCCTCCATTACAATCAAAGAATTATATTTTTGCTTACTTTTTTCCATCGTGTAGGTCCAACATTGGCCAAGACGGTCATCTTTTCGGGCTCTATAATCCTGTTATGAATTATGATTAAAACAAGAATTTTCATGCTTTCTATAAAAAATATATTATTATGTCCTCTTTTTTCTCTTTTGCCGAATATCAGTCTCTTTACAACACTTTCTTGCTGTCTTGTGTTATATTTTAATAGCAATAATAGCAGGCTAATTTTCTCTTGTTTTCCCATTTGTCAAAGAGGGGTCTGGTCATCGATTTCCGTGTATATATTTTACAGTCCGTGAAATCAGAATTGGAGAGAAACTGAGAAAAAAGGGTGTCAAAAATTTTACCTAGATTGGATCCTCTGTCTTAATCACTCTCCTCATTTTGGGGGCTAACATAGAGTAATATCTGTTTGTCAATGTAGTTTCATGGGCCATTAACATACTCAAGTGAAGTTCATTCGTGGCCCGGCTTAACAAGAACAAGAAAAAACAATTTGTAACATTTAAATATGGGTGGTCGGTGGCATATCTTAGTAGAATTTGGCTTTCGAGCAACATGGTACTATGGTTTTTCCACGTCAAGTGTGGTGAATACTTTGAAATGCGAGGACATGGTTTTGGGGTTCGAAGTATGAAGGCTATCCATACGGAGAGCTGCTCAAAATGAAAATGCACGAGCAGCCACAGATTAGAAAGCCGTATTATATAAAAGCCAACAGAAAACAAAGGCTTGTTGTCTGAGAAGCTCTCTTGTGTTGCTTGCTAAATGAGACCAGGAGGACTTAACAATTGAACTCTTATTAGTAAGCCTATGGACAGCTAGCTCTGCTAAAATGATCACTGGATCAGGCCATTGAAACAAAGTCATGCTAAAACCAACATAGCCATCATATCACGGTTAACTTTTCCATCTCTTGAACTTGAAGACTAAACTGAAAATTTTTTTAAGTGGGCAACAATAACCATTAACGACCTCGGAGAAACCAAAAAGATTGAAAAGATGATTTGTTTCATTAACTTTTTTCAATCTGGTGACATCAATAAGTGTTTACCCTATTATCTTTCTTTTTCTTTCAAGAAGAAAGCAACTAACATGCACAGAATCTTTGCTTCAGCTCTGATGCAACAAGAACCACATAGGAATTTGTGTAAATGAAAATGGAGCCAATAGAGTGAGAAACTCTTGGGCTCTATTGTAAACCTTGTTGGACTGATAAGCAACTTATTACCTAACATTGGAATCATCTACACAGCTTCATTGGATATAGTCTTCGTAGTAGTTGTCACTTATTACAGAGACAAATCTCTCGAGCCAAGGAAGCTGACGGAGGTCCTTCATGGCATCCACATATGAATCCGTACAGCGGGGTGGTGATTGATATGGATGATGATCACTAAGACTGAAACCCCCAGCAAGGAACCTTTGGATTAGTGCCAGCTGTGATCTTTCTTGGTCTGAGTATGCATCCATGAGCATAGGGAGTGAATTGAAAGTCTCCCAAGCCCATTGTTCCGATTCTTGGACAGAATGGGTGGCCAAGCCTTCAGAGTTGTCTTCGTCCCAAAAAGCGCATTGACAGGTCTGCTGACTGTCCCTGTACTCGGCACCACAAGAATAACAGAACTCGTGCCCACACCTGAAAAGGAGACATGAAGCATATTGAACATCAAACCAATGTAAAAATGAAGTCATATATGCCTCAATTGCACGTGTGAACAAAACATACAAATACACTTCTTCACACATGGACAAACAAGAACCGGATAAAAGCATGCCAGACTGTATAATCAAAGGAAACCAAGTTGGCTAAGTCATGGATGACTTGGTCGTATCATGGGGCCAAAGAATGGTCCAAACATACACAACAAAGTTTTTAAGTCCAAACATCAATGGACCCTTCCAGCATAAAAGGTCTCTCTTGCCACCTGATCATGTCAGAGCTCCAACCAAGTTCCCATAAATATAATCTAATCAAAGGGAGGTGTGCATACGATAAGATCAATGCTGTCGCAAAAAAAGGAACACTACAATTCCAAAATGGTACAAGCTGCATGGCCTGTGACTAGGTTCAGGTGCAGCAATTAAAATTGTTGCCACGTAGCAAGCAAGAAATTGCAACCAATATAATGATTAAAAGCAAGAAGGTTGGCATCAAAGTATTCCAACAACTAATAGTAAGACCGCAAGAAGATGGACTTACCAGCATGTCATGTGATAGCAACCTTGAGCAAGTTCAATCATCCTACGGCACTGCTGGCATCGTCTCCACCTCTTGTTTTGTGCCAAGCGATGCAAGGTGATGTCTGCAGCATCTCTTTCCTCAAGTGGGAGGTTCTGATACATTTCACAACTCATTGACGAATGCCACGGAACTCCACATTCCACACATATAAACCTTTGACAAACAGGGCACTCAACACAGCTATTGTCTGATTGACTAGATGAACTTGCCCTAGTTGATAAGCATTCACGAGGATCAAGCAAGACAGAACAATTTGGATAAGGACAGTATATTCCATCTGAGTGAAGAACATTTGCTTCTGCTTGTGCTCTTTCTAAAGACTCATAGGAAGCAAGAGGAAGAAATGATCTACACTCAGCAGTGGAGATGTAATATTTGCATTGTGACTGAGGGCACCTGATTGGAACTTTGGACGACTGCAGTTTACCATCTACATGAGTTCTCATACAATGGGAACAGAATCTATGGGAACACTTCATGGTGATCATCATCAATGATGGCTTGTCCTCAAAGCAAATAGAACAATATTGAAGTGATTTATCTCCCTTGGCAGGAGAAGAAACAACTCCTATTGCTACTTGGGCTAGCTGCAATGGCCTCAAAAGATCGGTGCTTGGAACAAGTTTCAGGACAAACTCTTCCAAATTACGGGAATGTTCCATGATTCTTTCCCTTAACGCCATCAAAAGTGGATTATCAAGGTTCTCCTGGCATGTAATCTGCCAGAAATTCATGTCAGTAAGCTAATTCAAGGTATAACATAAAAGCTATTCGGGGTTACTATAAAGATTATAAACTTCAGACTTTTTGTCTATAAAATAATCATTAAGGGTTTTTTTCCCTCCAGTATTCATCATAAGCAACTACTAATTCTTTTTTTTCTTGAGTTCTATGATTTCAGAGATAATCAAAACTTTTCAGCATTAAGCCATAAATGATTGGACACACAGTTTGCATTTAGCTGATTATAACATTAAACAGATAACAGTTACAAGGGAGATACTATCACTAGCTTTGAAGACTTCAAAACTCAAGCTACCAAATTTTCAGCATACTAGAAAGTTGAAAATTCCAAGTATCATATCAGGAGCCAAATTAGCAAAATCATTTAACTCCAGAAGTTTTCTTTAAAGGAAAAAAAAACAGATACAATGTGAACCTTCAGCTGTTCAATTAAAGGAAACCGAGCTTTTGTATAGTGTGGCCAGATAAAAAAATATGGAAGTTCATATTATAGGAAAACTTTCTGATATCATATGATGAAAGTAACTTCTTAAATGTTTGATACCAAAAGAACATTACAAGGATGCCAAATTGCAAATCATAACTAACCTGATCATGTAGCAATGCGGAATCAGTAAAAGCATATACTCGGCGAATTTTGTTCTGCATAGCCTCTGTCAAACCATCCATTAAGGCTAAATAATCAGCCACAGATTCCTCAACATAAAAGTCAAGCTTTTTCTGCACTTGAATAACAGGGCTATTGGCTGATCTCTCCATGACCACCCCAATTCCTGAAAACCCAGAACTAGAGTCCCCAGTTTCAGCTAAAGAGATGCCCTTGAAGAACATCTTCACTGAAAATTCATCAAGTTCTTTCTTTTCGTCCTCTTTCGCCACCTCTTCATTGTCCTTCCATACCTCATCATCTTCACAACAGCTCTGAAAGTCTTCCTCATCTTCTTCGGCCCTAACTCCCCTAACTAAGGATACAGAGATATCATCCGGTAAAACTTCTTGATCCTCCATTTTTCCAAGACCAACTCCTCCAAATAATTGAAACAATCTCCGCTGCTCTTTACACTTCAAGTAATTATCAATATCCAAACCTAAGCCAAACCATTAAGGTTCAAAAAGGAAAAATGCATCTCAATTTACAAGTCATTAAGAAAAGAAAAGAAACGGAGTGATCTTTTCTAACTCATTTTTCGAGAACAAAATCCAAAGAAGCCATTAAAGAAATTGACCAAGAACCCAGATTTTATCACCAAAATCCAGCTGAAACCACAATAGGAAATCCACAAACAAAAAGTTCACCTTCAAGTTCCTGATTCCAAATCAGAATCTAAAAAATACCCATCAACAGATCACTTCAAAGCTCCAAGCTCTGACCAAAATAATTAAAATTTGGCACTTCAGAAAGAATCAACATCAATAATCCATTAACCCCAGAAATGGAAAAAAAAAGAAGCTTAAACCTACTTTAAAATGAATCCCTTCTTTATTTTACACAAAACTACAGAGAATATATTATACAAAATAAAGATATAAATAAAAAGTGGATTATCAATCAAATGAAATGAAACTTCCATACCATGTCTTGGAACTTTGTATGGAAGGGGAATTTATGGCTGTCATGTGAAAGAGTATTATTAAAAACCCTAATCTCTGACAAGCAAAGGGAAAAAAACAATATAATAAAAAAAGATTCATTTTTAGCAAATGAAACCCTAAACGGGAGAGAATTAAACTAAAAAAAAAGAAAAGATACTCAAACAAACGGAAAAAAAAAAATGAGTTACCTTTGGGACAGAAGATCAAAGCTTTGGTAGAGAGTAGATAGAATCATCTCTCTCTGTGTTCTTTTCCTTCTTCGTTCTCTCAAATCTGTTTTTAGCTTAGTTTTGTTTTTCCTTTTGTTTTTCTATATTTTTTATTATACCGTAAATTAAGATTAAGGATCATTATTTGGAAAGAAAAAGAAGGGAAAAAGAAATAACCAATTATTTGCTGTTTGTTTCGTGGCGTAAGAGAAAAGGAAGGACCTTTTTTTTTCTTTTTTTTTTGAGGTTTTTTTTTTTTTTTTTTTTTTGCTTTGCTGACATTCTTTTATTCTTTTTTACTTAGATACAGATTAGCTTTTACAGTTCCCAATAGTTTCACATGTACAATGTTCAAATTTACTCTCTTGATTAAAATTTGCTAAAACCTTAGCGCAAATTGAGTTATATGATTAGTCTTTCTTGCTGTTATAGATAATTTAAGCTTCGTCTTATCGTTAATTGTTACTTTTTTTTTTTTACCAAAGGGAATAGAAAATCTGGGTATGGTTGAAATTTGCATTAAAAATAAAAAATCATGTTGTCTCAAATTTTTAATGGTTTTCAGCATTTGTAAAATGAGTAGTGGTTGTGTACAATTTTATCTCAATCTTGATTTTGGGGGTGTAAAGAAAAACAATTCAGTACTAATATGTTTTCTTTAGGCATTTTTAAAACAAAGGATGGAAATTGAAAATTGAAAACAATAATTTCAACCTTTTATTATCCCAAGTCTAACTCAATCCACCTAATAAAAACTAAAGGGTTTTGTCATTTTATCGTAGAATAAAAAAAATAAAAGAACTATTGGATAATGCAATAAACAAGGTAAGATTCTTTCAACCAGAAAGAGAAAACATAGGCTTAAGAAATCAATGCACATGGGGTTTTGTCTGGTTTATGAGAAAAATATGCGACTGTTTTGACATTTTCAACCCCCTAGGCCATAATATAATATTTTATTTATCTTTTCTAGGAATAAAATAAACCTGCAAAAGTGAAACTGAAGCAGGTTGAAAAATGGCACCCATCATTATATTATCTGGTAATCCGCGTCTGATTATTTTACTAATTTTTTATTAAATATTGTAAATTCCTAAATACAAATACTATAAATCAAATGTTTGTTTGACCAAATTGCAGTTGATCTGTGAACAAACCAAGCTTGCAGACCAGACGGGTTGTCTTGTGTTGATCGTGGGTTGGGGAATTGATTCCGTTCCGGAATCATCAACCACGTAAATTTATCTTTTGTTGTAAGAGTTATTCTTTGGATATTAGGAGTTTCCTAATATCTTTACAGGTTTTTTTTTTTTGTTATTAGAGTTTTTTTCGGATTATTCTATCTAACTATTATCAATATACGAGAAGATTGATTCACTTTAAATGTTATAATATCTTGTATTATATTCTTTGTTTTCTTCATTTATTTTCTTTTAATGTTTATTTTAATTTCATGTTCTATCGATATTTAAACTTCTTTTGTTTTCTCTAAATGAATTCTTACTTTACATTTGAACTCAATTTTGATGCTTTAATGGGTTTACACCCCACGGTAAGTATTATGGTGATATGCTAAGATTGAAATAATTGTAGCTATACACAACTCTTTGGCTTTAACTAAGTTGATTAAAGTTGTATACGTAATTATCCACCTATGCCATAGTGAGATCTAGTGCCATAGGGTTCATGACCCTTGATGGTGAGCCAAGTGTGGTGAACATCATGCAAGCAACATAATGGGTTCTCAAGCGTGAGTCAAGTGTGCTTGGAGAAGCCTCAAGATGGCCTTGCGGGGGGCAAGTAAGAAAAATTTCCTTATTTCAAACATTAGTGTTTCCTTAAGAAAATTTTAAAATAAATGGTCCTTGTGGGAACTTTTAAAGAAAAAGAGTTTCACGAGGGTGGAGCTGTAAAAGCTCTTGTGCTATTTACGGGATAATGAAACAATGTGAACTTCCCACTGCCCCCTCGCCTTGATTAGCTGGTGGAACTTCCTTAATGCAAGTGAGCTATTCTATGGCATGTGAGGTGTCATGGTGTATGGCCATCAGGCAAATAGGTAGCTCAATGTCTCCTCAAGAGGAAACCCAAGGACAATTTAAGGTCAAAGGGGCTGGTATCATGTTTTTGTGCCACGTAGTGGGTTGGACCTTAGATTTCTTTAGGCCCGCAGGACACTCCACCGAAAATCCATAATATTGCTTATGAAATCTTGAGATGATGTTAATGTAAGAAGCATCGAGAAGAGATCGTGGATGAGCAATTAATAGATGGACTAGTTACTAATCTTATGGATAGTTGAAATCTATCAAAGGAAACATATTAACTTGTTGGAACAATCAGTCCCTCACTGATCAAACTATTCCAAAGAAGAAACACACTTTCAAGTTCTTGACCAATGAAAGGTCATTAGCAATATTTAATTTATAAGCAGAATCAAGAATCTGGATATCAATGAAGGTCAAAGAGATTGCAATACAGCAGCAGCCTTCACCCACTCAAGAAGAAAGCTTTCCTGCAGAGGGATTCAATCAGAGTTTCTTTGAAATTAAGGAAACTTGTCTTCTCAACGTCAGATTAACCGGTACTAATAAGACCAATGGCAATAGCAAATCATGAATGGACTATGGCTTCTCCGTTTGCCAATTACTATTCCTTGACTTTTGCTGCTAAACCAACTAGCTGGAATTCATATACTTCAAAGTCAATTGAGTAAAGCTACTATGAAGAATCAACTGAACCAAGGTTGGACCAGGGAAGAAAAAGGCAATTTTTGCTGCCATGGAGTGTCAAACTAACAAAGTAAAAGTACTACATAAAAGTTAAATAAAACATTTCTATGCCTTTTCCTAGATCACCTGATACAATTAATAAATTAATTGGTAAGGGACTAGAAATGCTCATGAGTCAAGCTACATCGAGCTAAGATCTAATTGGTCGGAACTAGAAGTTTTCATGAATCGGGTTGATTCGAAGCTCGGTTCCAAAATATTTTTCAAGCCTAAATTCGTTTGCGGATCGGACTGCCCAAAAAATCCATTTTACTATTCAAAAAACTAATAAAATATTAAAAATATATTTTTTTACCATTTTATATATTTTTATAATTAATTTTATTTTTAAATTTTTTTATTCTTTAAATTTGAATTGGATTGAACTGACTCAAAGTGTAAAATTCTTATCCAAATTCAGTCCTTAAACAGATCTAATTGGTGTCCCATGAAAACACTAGGACTCAAACCACAACAATGCAATGTATGATAGATCAACAGTAGGGCTCCTTAGGTAACAATACATTGTTGCCAACTAAAAATGTTATAAAATCAAGAAATAGTAAAAAGGTCAACACCATGGGAAAACATCATCTAGGAAACTGAAGAAGCTTAGCTATACAAAAAGAAAAAAAAAAATCTTAATGCTTTTAGAGCGAGAGAAGTCTCAGAAGAGAGAGTTATGGAACTAACAAACTTTGAATTGAGCAGTAAAATTATGAAGATTTAAAATATCAATTTTCGAAGATGAGTAGGCGATGGCAAGAGAAACTACTTAATGAAGAATTTAGAAATTATTCTTCTATTTGCAAGCTTACAACTTAAAAGGAGATTTTTCAATATTTGTCAAATGGTAGCATTTGGATTGTATGTCTGTATTTGTAATTTAGTTAGGAGATTCATAACTTTTAATGATTTGTGATATTAAGGAGTGTACTCGAATTTTTTTTTTTGTTTCTATTTTACTTTTTCCCTTTTTACTAAGCTCGATTGTCTTGTATTTGAACTTTGAGTGTTTTTATGGAGTATTTTGCTGTAGTGTTTGGTTATTAGTATCGAGGTGTGATCTTGTATTTGTCTTTATTGTCTAGGAACATGTCTTTAGAACTAAAGTATTGTATTTGTTTTAGGTGGTGTTTGGAAAGTTATCTTGTAATTGAATTGAGTGTTGCCCCTCTTTGCTTGTTGTTGTGTAACAAAAACAAAGCAAAGACTTTAAAGGGACCAATTTTGCCCGGTTTTGATGAGTCTCGGCATTTCTTTTCTTCTTCTTCAAGTAACCTCACTTCGACCCACTGCAACTTCAGAAATTAGGAATTGGTGCTTCGATTCACTCGAATGTAATTTTAGGGAGAAGATATTTGTAACTTCGATCTACTCCGTTGGAACTTCAGGGAAATGTGATTTGTTATCTTCAGTCCGCTCCACTGCATCTTCAGGGAGATAAGATTTGCATCTTCAACCTGCTCCACTGCAACTTCAAGGAGATAAGGTTTATTTTGATATGTTCTACTGCAACTTCAAAGAGATAAGATCTGTGATTTATAGCTTCAATCTGTCCCACTGCAACTTCAGGGAGATCAGATTTGATGTCTTCGATTTGCTTCCTGCAACTTCAGGAATGTCAGATCTACTATCTTCAATCTGCTCCACTACAAACTCGGGGAGACAAGATTTGATGTCTTCGATCTTCTTCCTGCAACTTCAGGAATACCAAATCTGCTACCTTCAATCTGCTCCACTGCAAACTCAGGGAGATAAGATTTGATGTCTTCGATCTGCTCCTGCAACTTCAGGAATGTCAGATCTGCTATCTTCAATCTGCTCCACTACAAACTCGAGGGAACAAAATTTGAACTTTCCAATTTGCTTCCTTACTATCACAGGAAGACTTCAATCTCCAGTCTGCTCCACTACCATCTTGAGGGAACAAAATCTGAACTTTCCAATTTGCTTCATTACTTTCTCAGGAAGACTTCAATCTCCAGTCTGCTCCACTACCATTTTGAGGGAACAAAATCTGAACTTTCTAATTTGCTTCCTTACTATCACAGGAAGACTTCAATCTCCAGTCTGCTCCACTACCATCTTGAGTGAACAAAATCTGAACTTTCCAATTTGCTTCCTTACTTTCTCAGGAAGACTTCAATCTCCAGTCTGCTCCACTACCATCTTGAGGGAACAAAATCTGAACTTTCCAATTTTCTTCCTTACTTTTTCAGGAAGACTTCAATCTTCAGTCTGCTCCACTACCATCTCGAAGAAACAAAATCTGAACATTCCAATTTGCTTCCTTACCATCTTAGGAAGACTTCAATCTTCAGTCTGCTCCACTACCATCTCAAGGGAACAAAATTTGAACTTTCCAATTTGCTTCCTTACTATCTCAGGAAGACTTCAATCTTCAGTCTGCTCCACTACAATCTCTAGGTGATAAACCGTAATTATAACATATTTTAGACCCACATTTAATATGCTTTTGGATGATTTATCCCTCAATTTATGTAAAAAGGTGCTCTTAATCCTTTCTTTTCATATTTTATACTCAGGAAAGCACCCAATGATGAAAAGAACGAGAAACGGGCTTAAAACGGACCAAATTGGGCCAAGAGAAAAATTGACACGGCCTAGCCCAAAGCTAACACGGCAGTGCCTTATTAAAAGTCCTAGCACAGCCTGGCCACGATTCACACAGGCGTGTGCCATGGCCGTGTCCCTGTCGCTGGAAAGAGCAATTTCATTCGAGAAATGATACTTGGAGGCAAAGAAACACATTCCAAAGCCTATTCAAACACCCTAGTAGGAATTCTACTTAAATTAGGATATTTAGGGGCCAAGCAAGGCATTACAAAGTCTATATAAACACCCAAGGGGGCAACTTGAGAAGGAAGCTCGGCAGAAGCCGAAGGGAGCGAAAGCTAGGCCAAGGAGCCAAGCCGAGAAGGTCAGAGTTAGGGAATAACGCGATGATAGCCAGTTGATCCATCCCAAGAAGCCGGAGTTATACTCAAGACGGCAGAATTCTCCTTCAATTCCTTCAGGGGGTTTTAGGGTTTTTCTTATATTTTGTTTTATCTTTTCTCTTGCGATGTTTTGCTTATTCGTTATGAACTAAGCCCCTCAGATACCTGAAGGGGATGAAACCTAGATGGATTTTATTATTTGATTTTTAAGATATATGATAAATTACTTAGTTTGTTCTTAATTGTGTTGCTTAATCCAAATCTAATGTGCTTAGGTGGAGGAGGAATAGACCCTGCCTAAGAGGAGATCTAACATAATTAAGCGGAGTTGATCGAACGCCTAGAGATAGGGTTACGAGATTTTGCCGGATTAGGGTGAAACCTAATATGGGAGTCCATTGATCGATTTATTGCTATCCTAGGGGTTATTATAAGTGAACAAGAGTTCCACTAATTAACCTAGGGTTAGACGTTATTCCCCTCGAGAGAGGGTTTAATATAAGTTAGAGAGTCTCACGGATCAAGCTAAGTAAAGAAATCATATAATTTAGGTTAGATAACAAGTGAAAATCATATAATTTAGGGTTAGATAATAAGTGAAGCCTAGGTGGATTCTTCCCGAAGGTATCGTCAAAATCAACTGAGTTTTTCTTCAAAGTTATTCTCCAATTCGTCTTCTTGTCTTTGTGTCCTTAGTTTAGTTGTCTTCACTTTAGTTTAAAAGAAATCATCACTCTAACTATAAGGCTAAATAAGAAGAAGAAAGTGAGTATTAATACTTCTATTTCCTTTGGGTTTGATAACCGGTCTTGCCTAAGCTATACTACTGTTCAATAGGTATACTTGCCTTAATATCGTTGTCAGAGTTAGTCTCCAGGTTTGATAATTCTTTTATAAATATTTAAAGCTCTGATTTGTAACGATCAAGTTTTTGGCGCCATTGCCGGGGAACTAAAATATTAAGAAAGCTCTATTTTTATTATTTTAGCCTTTTTTGTAATTAATTTTTATTTTTATTTTTATTTTTTTTCTCTTTTCTACTTCGCTAATTTTTCCTCTATTTTGATTTTGGTAGATAATTTTAAAGAGAAGATGGCACTGAATAATTATCAGTGGCAAGTTATGAGGACAACGCCAACAAAAGCCGCCAGTGTCTCCAACCTCGACGTGGTCACCAGGTTATCTAACCAGCTAGAGATGATGAATAAAAAGATTGGTGGTTTGTATAGTTCCTCGCAGGTACACTCAGTAATGCAATATGACTCGAATCTAGGAGGAGTGGCGAATCCTGAGTACCCACCCTACGGATATGGCATGGAAAACGAGCAAGCTCACTATACGGGTAACTATTCTAGACCACAAAATAATTTTTATAATGACATTTATAACGCAGGTTGGAGTTACCATCCCAATTTCTCGTGGGATGATCAAAACAGCCAAAGACCGGAACTTCCTCAAAACTTTCAACAACCACCTCACCAACAGGAAGAGGAATCGCACCTTGAAGAGATGCTGACAAAAATTTCGGCAGACACAGAGAAACGTATCCAAGAAACTGAGAGAACAATCAAAAGCAACGAGAGCCGAATCATGGAAATTATTAAGTCAGTCAAGGAAGTCACTAACGCAGTCGAACAGCTTGTAAAGCTGATGTTAGAACGACCGCAAGGGCGTCTACCTAGTAACACGGAGATTAACCCCAAGGAGCAAAATCAAGCCATCACCGCTCAAGACAGTAAAAGGTTAGATGAACCCAATGCAATACCAGAAAATAAGGTAGACGAAGGTGAAACAGAGGTAACACAAGAAAAGCCAAAACCAGTAATCCAAGAGTACCAACCTCGCATGCCTTATCCCGAAGCAATGAAAAGAGACGATTCAGAAGAACAATTCGGTAAGTTTCTTAAACTTTTAAAGAAATTACATATTAACTTTCCTCTTCTTGAAGCTCTTTTCCAGATGCCAGACTCGAGGAAATTTTTAAGACAGCTCTTGATAAACAAACGCAAATTAGACGAGGAGCACCACATGGAATTAAACGTAGCATGCTCAGCAATGTTACAGAACAGACTACCGCAGAAGCAAAAAGACACAGGGAGTTTTACAATTTCATGTTTAATTGGTAGTTTATCTATTGATAATGCTTTAGCTGATTTAGGGGCAAGCATCAATGTTATGCCTTATAAAATGTTTAAACAACTAGGTCTAGGGAAACCTAGACAAACTAGGATGAGCATTCAGTTAACTGATAAAACTATCAAAATTCCTACGGGTATAATAGAAAATGTTCTAATCAAAATTGATAAATTCATATTCCCAGTAGATTTTGTTGTCTTAGACATGAATGAGGACAATTTGATTCCTTTAATTTTAGGAAAACCCTTTCTAGCAACTGCTAGGACTAAAATTGATGTTGGTACAGGAGAACTCATGCTTCGTGTAGGTGACGAATCAATCAGTCTACAAGCTTTTGACTCGGCCAGGACATCAAGTAATGAAGGTGAGAAAGTAAATTCAGTTGATAATCAAATTGTTCAACTTTCACCACAAGAAACACCACAAAGCTACAAACCTGAGCCGAATCATGGGCCCCAAGCCGTACAAGCTCATAACAGAGAATTATTAGTGGAATCTGACCCAAGGCAAGAAACTGTGGTAAGTGAAGGTAAGGTTGAGGTAAGCCATGATTTACCAAACCCGGTAAATACAGAGTACCAAGCTCGTGTACCATATCCCGATACAATAAAGAAAGACCACACAGAGGAAGAATTCAGTGAACTCACACTTCGTGTAGACGACAAAACAATCACTCTTCAAGCTCTTGACTCAGCTAGGACATCGAGTAATAAAGGTACGAACGTTAATTCTATTGATAATCATTTGGTTCAACCTTCTTTACAGGAAGCATCACGAAATCACTTAGCTGAGCTAGAACTTAGACCTCTTGCCAACAAAGAATAACCACATAAGAAACAAAGCCTTAGGGTTGACAAACTAAAAGAGCAGGAAACACAAATCAGAGAGGAATAGGAGCCGCACGAAGTGAAACTGAAGGAGACCCCAGACAAGCTGATAGGAACAACAAATCACATCGAAACAGAGGATCAGGTATTGTTGAATAAGGAAGACTCTCGAATCACCAATTCAGACCTCAAGACAAACGAAGGAATCACTTTTGAGGTACTTAATGTCTTCCTATACGGCACAGTCGAGGTAAGCAATCCTAAATTTGACACTTTTGAGGTAAACATTACTCGACTTAAACTATATATCCATAACCGAAGTGATCGCGTGAGAAAGGATTTTCACCTCCTCAAACCACCATGACCATACGAATGAGAGGTAAAGTCTAGCTTAAGACTACAAACGAGCGCTTCTCGGGAGGCAACCCGAGCACTAACCCCATTTTTACATTTTTTTTATGTTTTATTTCTTTTTTTTAGCACCTAACCATAAACTAACCAAAGAGCAGATTTCTAGGCTACACGGCCCTACACATGGGCGTGCCCGTGGCCATGTGGAAGCCAGGAGATGCACCATGGGTGTGCCAGTAGCAGTGCATGACATAGAAATTTTTTTTTCCCAACACGGGTGGCGATAATAAACCACGCACGTACCGACGCCCCGCGCGAGGTTTCTGACTTGTTAAGCACGGGCTAAACACGGCCGTGCCTTCCAACCGTGCCAACATTCTGACTTATCGAACACGGGAGGAGCACGCCCGTATTAAATGATCGTGTGAAGAAAGACACGGGCGTGCCACTACACCCACGGCCGTGCCCGAACACCCTGAACGCGCCCAAAATTCAAAATCCCAAAACACAGGCTACATCTCTATTTAAACCTCATTCTTCCTTCTTCTAGTTGTCTTTCATTTTCTATTATTTATTTTTATTTTAATTTTATTTCCATTTTATCATTTTTTCTTCTTGTTCTTATTCTTTATTATATTTAGATCTAGCTTAGGATACAATAAAATCAGACTGGCTGCTTCGAGGATTCAATTTCAAATGGTTCAAGACGCTTCCCCACGTTCACCTTCAATCCTATCGAGATTCCTTTCATTGACTTCATCCAAAATTCAGGAAGTTTCACTTCTCTCCCCATCTTATGATTTTATGATTATTTGATACTATCTATCTTTGTACATTGAGGACAATGTACATCTTAAGTGTGGGGGGTTTACTATAATATTATTTGAAAATCCCTGAATTATGCCCTGTTCGAAAAGTAAGTTTCTCATATTATGATTAGAATGAAATTTCCTTTGATTTATGATTTTTATTGATATGTTTTAGAGTAAGTCATTGATAATTGTACATTGATGATTAAATTTGAAGAATACTAGAGAATCAAGCATGATAAAGTCTATTTTTCAAAAATTTTAAAATTTTTTAGGTTGTCTACCTAAATCGAAATGATATCTTGAAATTTGAAATTTACGAGGTTGACATCAAATACCCATAATTTTTGTGAGATTTTGAGCCTTATAGAGCATATATTCTTTTTCTTGCTCATTTTATTGATTATGAGTGTGTCAACATTGATTTGTTATTCTAGAACTTGCATTGATTATACTTGTCGAGACCACACCTATGATTTGATATACCGAGATGATAAAGGCACCTAGGTTCTAACCCACTTACTCCACTAAAAAGCCTACCTTCATAATTAACGCTTAGTGAACCCCGTTGAGCTTAACAACCCTTTTTATTGACTCACCCGCTAATATTAACCCAAAACCCTTTATTTTTGTTATCATCATTCCTTTTTAATTACCCTTTTTGTCGAGATTTGATTTCGAACAATTTCCTAACTATGTTCTATATTTCAGTTGTAAAAAGTTCTTTCTTATTATTATGATAGTTTGTTCTAAAAAAAAAGAAGAATATTCATTATTAGTTATGTGATTAAATGAGCTTATACATTAAATTCCAAATGTTGAAGAAGAAGCTCGTATTATTAGTATTATAAATTTCCAATTGATGTAATTATTAGTTCATTTTTTTCTAGTTAAGTAAATTGTCAGGTCAATCTTGATTCTAATCTTCTAATTCAGCCTATATCCATACCCTTAACCTAAGCCCCGTTACAACCCAGTTAAAAGACCTTTTGATTTGTTTATCATCTCATTTTATAGTGGTGGAGATTTGATTTTCATGCAAGCCTATGGGATTAACTCTTCATGTTTGACTTTTGAGTGCTTAATTATGAACCTTAAACACTTCGAGTGATTTGAGTGAATCTTTAGTGAGGATGTCAATTCTTGTCGATTTTGAATTAAAGGTAATTATTCAGGTAAGAGGAAACTCCTATGTTTTCAGGGCTATAAATGTACGACTTTGATTGTTTGAATCTTAAGGACCCTCTGAGTTGAATTATCCATGTATGAATTATCTTTGAATTATGATAAAGCATAATTGATAGGAATTATGAATCAAGGAAGTTCGTTTTGATTGTAAGTTGAGAATTTTGCTTGAGGACAAGCAAAAGCTTAAGTGTGGGGGTATTTGATAAACCGTAATTATAACATATTTTAGACCCACATTTAATATGCTTTTGGATGATTTATCCCTCAATTTATGTAAAAAGGTGCTCTTAATCCTTTCTTTTCATATTTTATACTCAGGAAGCACCCAATGATGAAAAGAACGAGAAACGGGCTTAAAACGGACCAAATTGGGCCAAGAGAGAAATCGGCACGGCCTGGCCCAAAGCTAACACGGCCGTGCCTCATTAAAAGTCTGAGCACGGCCTGGCCACGATTCACACGGGCGTGTGCTATGGCCGTGTCCCTGTCACTGGAAAGAGCAATTTCATTCGAGAAAGGATACTTGGAGGCAAAGAAACACATTCCAAAGCCTATTCAAACACCCTAGTAGGAATTCTACTTGAATTAGGATATTTAGGGGCCAAGCAAGGTATCACAAAGTCTATATAAACACCCAAGGGGGCAACTTGAGAAGAGAGCTCGGCAGAAGCCGAAGGGAGCGAAAGCTAGGCCAAGGAGGATAGCCAGTTGATCCATCCCAAGAAGCTGGAGTTATACTCAAGACGGCGAAATTCTCCTTCAATTCCTTCAAGGGGTTTTAGGGTTTTTCTTATGTTTTGTTTTATCTTTTCTCCTGCGATGTTTTGCTTATTCGTTATGAACTAAGCCCCTCAGATACCTGAAGGGGATGAAACCTAGATGGATTTTATTATTTGATTTTTAAGATATATGATAAATTACTTAGTTTGTTCTTAATTGTGTTGCTTAATCCAAATTTAATGTGCTTAGGTGGAGGAGGAATAGACCCTGCCTAAGAGGAGATCTAACATAATTAAGCGGAGTTGATCGAACGCCTAGAGATAGGGTTACGAGTGTAATAGCCAATTGTGGCCAAAGGCAAATAAACAAAAAATAAAACCCCAAATGTCCAAAATCAACGTCCATTACAAAAAAAACTGAGCCCAACTAAAAACAGGCCCAAAACAAAAATTAAACCAAACCCAATTACAAATTAAGCCCAAATGACCCCAACTAGCCTAACCAAAATCGGCCCAAAACTTTAAAAATTTTCAAAACCCTAGTTCCCAAGTGCCACAGCCGCCGCATGTCTACCCTCTAACATGGGCCACTTCCTCCAAGCGCTTCTGGTTTCGCACGTATCGGCTACCACCACCCGCGTGCCTCGCCCATGCCCTGTAAGAAGAACAGATAACAGAAAACGAAATAAAAGAAAAACAAATTTGTAGAATTCGGTTATAAAAACTGAAACAAACCCATTTTGTATCTTCTTCCCTTTTTACGCATTATCAACAATCAGAAACAAGAAACTTTGAAGGTTGATCTAGTTCTCGATCTTACTATCTACTGTCATTTTTCTATTTATTTTTATTTATTTTTTTCAAGTTTTTAAAACGAAATAATAAGAGGAGGGGGCGTTTTTACGAACTATTAGAAATCAAAAAGCAAAAAGGAGTAAAAGGTTGTTTTTTAACACTTCCGTTTTCATTTTCATAATATACTGTTACTTTTGTTTCCTTCTTTTACCTGTTTGTTGTTTCTTCTTTTTGAATTTTTTTTACAAAAATAATAATAAAAAAGAAGAGCAAGAAGGGGAAAGAAAACTAACCCGAATACTGGAGCACGTCGTCGGAACTTCTCCGTCGTCGTAGTCGAACCAAAGGCAAGGGGTTTTCTCCGTTTTCTCCTCTCTCGCGTTTTGAAGTTTCGAAAAGGGGGCTAACAGTCTGGCCTTGAGTATCGCCGGCCACTGAGATGGTGGTGGCGCGATGGTGCGACGGTGAAGGAAAAAGCCCAATCGACGGGCATGAAAAGATGGGGGGTTCTCTGTTTTGTTGTTTAAAGAAGATGAACTGATAAGCTTTAAAAAAAAAAAGAATAAGTAATAAAGGTTATTAATTTTTAAAGTGGTGTAATTAAAAAGAGTGGGGGCCAGCGCATTGACGATTTGTAAGTTGAATAGGTGCCTTTTCACCTTAATGGGAAATTTTCGCGGCCAGTCCCTACGATTTATGCTACCTTTAAGTTAATCCTATTCTATTTCTTTCATTTTTGCCTTAAAGCCTGCGCATCATTTCAATTCAGTCCACACCTGAGTGTTTTTTTTTTTGGGTGGGGAACATTTTCACTTTTAGCCCTTACTTATTCACGCGCTTTTCATTTTGCTCCTCTGTTCGACCCTGTTCTTCCATTTATTTATAATTTGTCTTCTGGATTTTGTTTTAATTTCAATCTAATCCTGTATTTATTTATTTATTCAATTGTAAGCTCTTTGGTTTAGTTAATATTTCATCTACTTGTTTGTTATTTATCATTTACTTATCTTCTTCTAATATTTAAGTTGTTATTGTTTTTCTTCCATTTATATTTCATATTTCATTCCCTTTATTATTTCTATTATTACTATTATTATCATATTATTAATTTTGTAATATTTTTATTACTATGTCATTCTTATTATTTTTATTATTACTATTATATTAGTTATTATCATTACTTTATTATTACTTGTATATTATTATTATCATTATTATAATTATTATCATTATTATCATTATTATCATTATTATTATTATTTATTTTTTATATTTCTTATTATTATTATCATTATTTTTCTTATTAATTTATTATTATTTGCTTTTTATTATTATTATCTTTATTAACACATTTTATTATTATTTTTATTTTTATTCGTTTTCTCATTTCCTACTGTTTTTTATATTAAATATTTTGGCTTGCCTATTATTTTCTTTCTTATTTTTTAGCTTGTTTGTTTCATTCATTTTTTTTCATTTCCGTCCTTTATGTTGCCACTTACGCTAACGCATTTATTACTATTTTGCTACACCTATTGGTATTGTAATTTGTTTTTACATTTTATTACAAACTCGTGTTATATTTAACTTTTATCCGATACAAAATTAATTTCTTTCATAAAGGCAATATTTTGTATAAAAGATTCGAGGAAATCGAGCCCTAACTTACTGGGTTCCGGTTTTTTTCATTTAATCTGAATAACGAGATATCCCTTTTAAAGTCGCAATATAAGTTTTGACAAAATACTTGTTCTCGAGAATTCGAAGTGTTGTGCCCTAACTTACTGGCCATGACACCTGGATACCCCGAATCAAGCTTGTTTTAAAATAAAGGTAATATTTCATATTTGCAATTTCGAGAAATCAAGCCCTAACTTACTGAGTTATGGTTTCTCATTTCACAAATAACGGAATATCATCCTCAAACTTGAATCCAAATTTTAAAGTCAAGAGACTAGCTCAGTTTCGGGAGTCCAAAATGTCGTGCCCTAACTCACTGAGTATGACACTTTATCTCTTCGAAATAAGAGGGTCTTATCATCCATTTTGATTTGTTTAAATTTTGAAAATAAAAGAGGATCATATTTTCAAATCTTTTCAGATTTTCGACATTAAGATATTAGATAATCAATTAGGTACCAATTTTGGGCGTATCGAGGGTGCTAACCCTTCCTCGTGCGTAACCGACTCCCGAACTCGTTTTTTGACTTTTCGCAGACCAAAATCGTTGTTTTGATAAATCAAATTGTTTATTAAAAATAACCGTTTTACGAGGTGACCCGATCACACCTCAGCAAAAAAGATTGGTGGCGACTGTAACACCCCCTACCCGTACTCGTTGTCAGAATAGGGTACAAGGCATTACCAGAGTTTACGATTTTTTTTTTAATATAACCCCTTTATAGATATCTAGCCTTCCCTGCAAATTTTAAACCGAGACCAATCCACATCAACCAATCCAATTCAACATATTTTCAAAATAGATTCATGCATATTATAATATAACATCAACACATACCAAACCAAGGTTTGCTAGCCATACCAATGGCTAACCTTACATTCATTTCATACTAACATTACTTTATTAGCTTATACATGCCATTGATTTCCAAAATAAAGTTTCTTTATATACCGAAATCTTGAGGCTGATAGTGTGATGTATCTCCTACCGAATCCGACCTCCGAGCTCTTAACACTACAAAACAGGGAAAAGGAAACAGGGTAAGCACTTTGTGCTTAGTAAGCCCATATAACAAGAATTATACTTACCTAATATTTTCAATACAATGCACTAAACATTCATATATCCATTCAATGCACTATTACCCTAACATTCACAAACTCAACTTTCAAGTTAGTCCAATAATTTTCATGTATTAGTAATATATACCATGATTGATGAACTCATCAATACCATGATTTCCCATTCCCTTATTCTTTTTCCATATTTATCCCGTTGAATTTTCTTGTAATTTTCGATGGATTTTCATAGGTACACTTTTAGTGTACAAATTCGGGTCCGTCAATTCATATTCATGTGCGCACATTTCTATTTCAGAGAGCACACTCCCGCGAACCTCATCTTTACAGCGGGATTACCAGTCCAGGCTAAATCCCCTGTAATATAAACTCATAGAGTATTGTCGGGATTACCAGTCCAGGCTAAATCCCCTGCAACGACAATTACTCTGATGAGCTTGGATCTGAATTACCAGTCCAGGCTAAATTCAGACCCTAATTCGGATTACCCGTCCGGGCTAAATCCATTTTCCACATATTCTTCGGGAGGGCTATATCAGGATAGGATCACCCGTCCGGGCTAGATCCTTTTTACCGTCAATTCCTTTTCAGAGATCCATCGAATTTTCCTTTCATTCAACCGGGATTTCTTCCTTTTTTTATCAAATATACCAATGTATCATCAATTTTCATACAATGAACATTCAAATTATATTCACATCAATAACATACATTTCAAGCATTTAAGAATATAATTCAAGTTACATGAACTTACCTCGATACTAGTTCGTATATAAAATCTACTAATCCGGGACTTTTTCCTTTCCTCGATCTAGCTTCGTATTTGAGTTTTCCGGATCTAAATAAATAAATTCAATCATCAATTCAATACATTTCATGTTCACATGTAGGATTCTCTATAATTCTATTATTATTTTTATCTTGAGCTACAGAACTTAAAATTTAGATCTGTTAATTTTCCCTGAAACTAGACTCATATATCTTCTTCCCATAAAATTTTCAGAATTTTTGGTTTAGCCAATAAGTACATTTTATTCTTTAAAGTCACCCATGTTCTGCTGTTTGACAGTTCTGACCCTTCTTCACTAAAAATTAATTATCTCTTCATACAGGATTCGGATGATGTTCCCGTTTATTTCTATTGAAAATAGACTCATTAAGAATTCTAAACATATAAATTTAAGCCCCTAATTATTTTTCTCCAATTTTTGATGATTTTATAAAGTTAAAACAGGGGAACCCGAATTCATTCTGACCTTGTCTCACAAAATTTATTATATCTCATGATTTACATATCTATTGCTTACACCATTTCTTTTATGAGAAACTAGACTCAATAAGCTTTAATTTCATATTTTGTTCATCTTCTAATTCGATTTCTACAATTTATGGTGATTTTTCAAAGTTAGTCTACTGCTGCTGTCCAAAACTGTTTTAGTGCAAACTATTTATTACCAATTTTCCCCCTAAGCTTTAAATAAATGATAATTTCATCCCTGCTCAATTAACTTCTCAATTGAGATGATTTCTCTCAATTAAAACTTTATTCTATCACTTTAAACTACTTTATAACCTTTGGAAATCAGAATTTCAGTAATAGACTTTAATTCCAAATATTTTCACAATTTAGATCCTAAAACTCAATTTCTATTGGAATTACCTAATAAAATCATCTCATAAACAATTTAAAGCTTAAATTTCATGCTACTTCATCATAAACTTACAGCACTCAACCATGGTAACTTTCAATTTCATCCATGAAATCAAAAACTAATGAATTTAATAGTAGGACCTAGTTGTAAAAGTCTTAAAAACACAAAAATTACAAGAAATAGGCAAGGATTAACTTACTTGCAGTAAAAATATGAAAAACCAGCTTAAGGAAACCCTTCTATGGTGTTTTTGCTGATGAGAATGCAGAAAAATAAAGAGAAATCTAGATAATTCCACTTTAGTCCTAGCTTTATTAAGTAAATTTTGCAATATTCCAATTTTGCCCTTAATTCTCCTTATTTTCTTGCTGATTTCATGCCCTTGCCGTCCAGCCCAATAGACCTTGGGTCTATTTTCCTTTTAAGCCCTCTTTCTTTTATCATTTAAACTATTTAATCATTTTTCATAATTTTGTATTTGTTACAATTTAGTCCTTTTCATTTAATACATACTCAAACGTTAAAATTTTCTAACGAAATTTTAATACCACATTACTAACATTTTATAAATATTTATAAAAATATTTCCTACTCAATTTTATGAGATCAATGTCTCGATACCTTGTTTTTACCCAATTCCTTCAACAATTCCTTCAATAATTCCTTTTTCTAACTAACCACTAAATCGGTAAAATTTTTCTATCGATATTTTAATACGATTTTCCTATCATATAAATATTCATGCAAAAGTATTAAAATAAATTTCTCTTTAAATCGGATTTATGGTTACGAAACCATTGTTCCGATAACCTTGAATTTAGGCCATTACAGCGACTCCCATTTTATTTTCGTTTTCAGAACCCAAGCCGATTCCCGTTTTGTCAAAAAATGGTTACGACAGCTTAGCGACTCCACTGGGGAGAATTTGAGAGTCAAGCCGTAAGATTGATTAATTTCTATCCTTTTGTCGAAAATTGAAAATTTGATTTGAGAAATTACGATCCTTTTTATTGCATTCGCTTGTGTCATCTTCTTTGATTGTGTGGTTTGAGTCTCGTGTAATATTTTTTACATCATATTGCATGACCGTTGGGTCACACCCTTTTAAGTGGGAGTGAGAAGCTACTCTTTCGTGAGGTTTTCACCTCCGTGCAAGATAGTAGATCGCTTTCGAGATACATCTGTACCAATGTCTTCGTGAGATTTTCATCTCCTTGCAGCCATAGGAAAATGTATTCTCCTAAACCGAACTCGGTCCGTATGAGCCTATAATGGGTGAGGATTGAGGAACCTGCTGGTTCAGGTACCCTTCTTTAGAACTAAACCCCATATAGTGAGCCTTAAGAGCCCACCTTAGGTAGAGTCATTCCAAACACCTAGTGGTCACCCGAATAGGTACTCTATGTTATTTATTACTCCTGTGCTAACGTGTTTTCTTCTGTTTTGATTGCATTGCATTGCATCATCATAGAAAGGAGGTGTCGATTAATATTCGATTGCTAAATAGAGGAGTTTGTCATAAGGAAATGAATTTCTTGATAAAGTGGATTATAATACGGTTGCCCAAATATATTCCAAGTGAACAACGAGAGAAGGCTGATAGTCCACAGAAGAATACAAGACTTTGCCCGATGATTCAAGCCAACAAGGATTATTCAAGAGTCGTCACATCTTGACTTTCTAAAAGAAGCTTATGAACAATCACAGATGATAAACGAGTGAAGAGGTACAACCTGAACCAAGCTACAAGGAGCTAGAAGAGGCATCTATGAAGAAAGTTCAGGGACATGACCATAACATCCGGATACGAAGGAAAAGATTAGTGTTTTCACTTGGACTATGAGGACAAAACCGTATATGCAATCCGTTTTATGTAAAGAGCTTTATTTTCTAGAAAAGTTCTTCTAATGGAATTGAATTCACAATTAGTGCCTCTCTTTCTTTTTACATTCATTTCATGCATTTGCATTGCATTGCATCATCTTAGAAAGGAGGTGTTGATTCATATTCGATTGCTAAATAGAAGAGTTTGTCATAAGGAAATGTGTTACTTGATAAAGTGGATTATAATACGGTCGTCCGAACATAGTCTAGGTAAACAACGAGACAAGACATAGCCTGAAGATTCAAGCCGACAAGGATTGTTCGGGAGCCATTAGATGATTATGAACATCGCGGAGGATAAGTGAGTGATGAGGTACGACCTGGACCAAGCAACAAGGAGCTAGGAGAGGCATCTATTAGGAAAGTTCACAGGACACGACCATAACATCTGGATAAGAAGAAGAGGATTGGTGTTTTCACCTGGACTATGAAGACAAAACCGTATATGCAATCCGTTTTATGTAAAGAAATGTATTTTCTAGAAAAGTTCTTCTAATGAAATTGAATCCATAATCAATGCCTCTCTTTCTTTTTGCATTCATTCCATGCATTTGCATTGCATCACATCACATGCATTTAAGCTTGTAGAAAGAGTTTAATTAGTTGAAATTAACACAGAGAGAGAGAGCGAGAAAGAAAAGAGAAATCTGGAAGCCGAACATCCTTACGGTACACGTGCTAAGACAAAGAAAATGGATCAAAGATATGAACAATTCCAAAAAGACATGCAAGACCAGATGCAAGAACAGATGGTAAAATTCCAGCAAGAGATGAGGAACCAGATGTTGGAGGCTCAAAAGAACATGATGTCCTAAATGGCCCAGATGATGACTGGGATAATGGACAAAAGAAAAGGACTCACGGCCATTACTGGAGAAGAGAGCGAAGGCAGTCCCCCAAATTTTGTCCCACCACATGCACCAACACAGCCTAAAGAGTATCCCCAGAGGCCATCTGTCCCAATTAGGCCTCAACAAGGGCAAGCTGATAATACACTGCCCATGAACTTCCAAATGGGCTCAGGATCTAACCCAGGAGATAACTCTGCCAATCCTGTTACCCCTGATTTAGACATAGCAGAGAGAGAAGGAATAAGAATTGAAGCTTCAAAGAAGTTAGATGATCGCTGTAGATGGTTGGAAGAAAAGTTTCAGGCTCTGAAAAATGCTGATCATCACCGTGATATTGATGCAAAAGACTTGAGTTTGGTTCCGGATTTGGTACTTCCTCATAAGTTCAAGATGCCAGAGTTTGAGAAGTACAACGGGACTAGTTGCCCTGAATCACACATCACTATGTTCTGTAGACGTATAACCGGCTATGTTAACAATGATCAACTCTTGATCCATTGTTTCCAAGACAGTTTGGTGGGGGCAGCGTCTAGGTGGTACAACCAACTCAGTCGCGCCAACATTAGATCCTGGAGAGACTTGACACAAGCCTTCATGAGGCAGTACAATCATGTCACAGATATGACGCCTGACCGAATCATGTTGCAAAACATGGAAAAGAAATCAAACGAGAGTTTCAGGCAATACGCGCAGAGATGGAGGGAAATAGCCATGCAAGTTCAACCACCTCTCCTGGAGAAGGAAACCACTATGTTGTTCATCAATACCTTGAAGGCTCCGTTCATCACTCATATGATAGGAAATACCACCAAGAGCTTTGCGGATATAGTGATGGCAGGAGAGATGATTGAAAATGCCATAAGGGGTGGCAAGATTGAAGCAGGAGAAACCACTAAAAGGTCTATTCCTAGGAAAAAAGATGACGAGGTGAACAATACGGGTACATACAATAAAGGGTACTCAAAAACAATTACTATTAACCAACCCAAGGTGATCATCGCTGGGCAACAAGGGTCAGCGAGACCAGAGTCGAGCACAAGGCAAAACTCTGAAAAGCTCCAATTTACGCCAATCCCAATGACGTATAAGGAGCTATATCAAAGTTTGTTTGATGCACACGTAATATCCCTATTTTATTCGAAACCGTTGCAACCTCCATTCCCAAAATGGTATAATGAGAATACCCAATGCGAATACCACGCGGGAATAAAGGGCCATTCAATTGAAAACTGCACTACATTTAAAAAGCTGGTTGAAAAGCTCATCAAAATGGGAGTTGTGGAAGTCGACGATTCATCAAAATCTATTCACCTCGACGAGGCAGTAAATGTGATTATTGAGGGAGGAGACAAGAAAGTTGCGACTCCTTGAAAGAAATCAAAAGTGGAGAAGGAACTGGGGAATAATGTTTCCAAACCTTGTGTACTGGGGAGTGTTTTGAATAATGGGACTGAGGAAGAGATTCCTGTATTTTTAGATGTAGACTTGGAGTAATATTCAAAACATGCTTATTGCCTTAAGCCTAGAGGCAATAAGAATTCTTTTGTGAAATAGGCTCGTGTCTGAAATTTATATTTCAATGAAATGCTTCTTTTTTTTTTTAAAACATATTCTTTTATTTCATACTATGCATTGTTTTACCAATATTCTTCCATTCTTTATTTGTGACCATACTATCCAAATAATCAACCTTAGAATCATTTATTCTTTGGATTCGTTCGCCTTCGTACTTAGGTACCCAGATATCAACGTCATGAACGACATTGTTACTAACTCCCTTTTTGAACAAGATATTGGTCTAGGGGATCTCAGTATCTTGAAGATGACAGAGATTATGACATATTTTCTGATTTGTTAGAAATGGTTTAACAAGATGAAAAACAGACCTTATTCTACAAAAGGGTCATTGGATATTGCGAGCCTAGGAAAGGGGTGAAGATCGAAGCCTAGCTTGCCATAGAATTAATGCGAGACATTAAAAATGTTTTTGCACAATCATATCAGGAAATTCCTGGGATACTAAGATACGGGCTAAACATGAGCATCGGGCACTGCCGATCTACATAGAAAGGGATAGAATTAGCTATGGCGAATTTAAATAGACAAGATCCATATGCCTACTCCAATTCTTCACAAATTTTCTATATGTGGGGCATGGATGTGATGGAGCCAATCTAGTCAGAAGCTTTTAGCCAATATCGACTCATCAACATAGTCATCTTTTACGTCGCTAAAAGAGTGGAAATAGCTTCATATGTCAATGTTACCAAGTCGATAGCGATCAAATTTCCAAAAAAAAAGATCAAGATGTTAGTAGAATGCTACAAAGGATCGTGTTTAAAAAAAAAGGGCTAAGACTTGTAAAGATTGGCATAAGAAACTATCACCATTCTCTATGATTATCGAACGTTGGCCAGTACCTTTATAAGAAAAGGTTAAAAGCTATTTGTCCCGGCTAGATGATGTAAACTTACGGAGTTCATCCTAGAGAATTCCACAAAGGGGAACCTGATGTTGAAATAGATCTTTTTCTACAAAACGATTTCAGAGCAAAGCATGTTCCGAACTGGGAAATACCTTATGTTGAAAAAGGCCTATTCTGGAGGAGCATTGATATTAACTAAGATGGATGGCGAAGACTTGCCTAATCCGACGAATTCAGGTTCAAACAAGATGTATTTTACCTGAAAGGGGAAGGTCCAAGGTGAAAACCCGCAAAGGGCGTCTTGAGTACAAATGCAAAAAAAAAAAAGAAGAAGAAGAAGAAGAAAAAGAAAAAGGAGAGGCTAAGGCGAAAACCCGCAAAGGTCGCTTTGAGACAAAAGAGGATTTGAGTTGAAAACCCGAAAAGGGCGGCTCAAATTTTGACAAAAAAGCGAGGCATACAGTAGTCTTGTTACGTTTGAATTATTAATGAGGAAGTATGTTACGTCTTGGGACATCGACAAAGTACCCCGGATCCCCTAAACACATATTAAGCTTAAAATGGTCCTCAAGAAGTTGGAACAGAGAAGCTCAGGCTGCGATATCTGGGGCACCTGGCTTCTATTTTACCCATTTTTGAATTTGTTATTCTTTCTAATGTACACCCCAATGAATTTTCTTGGTTATCTTTTATAAATTTAATTGTTTCGAGCTATACTCTTGATTAATTTCTTTCTTGACATTGATTTTTTCAAGCATTTTATATTGAAATAATGATTATTGGACTAATACTTTCATAAAAGGAGTTTCGCATATTACTCTAGAAGCTTCTAAATAATATGAGAAATCTGAAACAAGACTATTATTCAGAACTCACCAGGCCTAAAGGCTAGAAGCGTTGAAAAATGATTATCTCTTCAGATTCTTATTGGGTGAGATAATTTTGTTAGTGATACCACATCGGCAGATGATGAGTCAATCCAAATGTAAAAAGGGGATCACTGTCGGGATACCCTGCATTCATTGAAAATTTCAGACACATACATTTGGTCATTACATCCAGGGAATGGTGTAACAGATTAAATTGATTGAAAGTGGTACAAGTTCTGCACCTCTGAGTGATAACTGGATGGTTGGAAGAAACCAAATGTTATTCCCCTGAACTTGCAGTGGGAGGTACCAGCTGAATAAGAAAGCATGGTAACGCATCAGAGATGGGACCTTGAAGAGCCATGAGCAATGACAACCCAAACACAAAAGTGATCATTCTCGCATTTCCAATTAGGAGCATTTGATTCATTTCGGTCACGGTGTCCTAATAGTTTTTCATAAAAAAAAATCATTTTCATGACATCCTGTATTCGTGCAAATGTCATCCCTAATATCATTTAGTTAGGAGCATTAGATTCATTTTGATCACGCATTCTAATCATCATTTTCGTGAACATTCTGCATTCATGCAAAAAAAAAAAGTCATCCATAATACATTCAAATATATAGGACAAGTCCCTCAGAGAACGGTGTAACAAAACCTAAAATTTCAGATTTTGTTCCCCAGCGGAGCAAACTGGAGAATTGAAAATTTCAGATTTTGTTCCCCCAGCGGAGCGAACTGAAGAATTGAAAATTTCATGTTTTGTTCCCTAGTGGATCAAACTGAAGAATGAAGTCTTCCTGAACATAGTAAGGAAGCAAGTTGAAAATTTCAGATTTTGTTCCCTAGTGGATCAAACTGAAGAATGAAGTCTTCCTGAACATAGTAAGGAAGCAGGTTGAAAATTTCAGATTTTGTTCCTTATCGGAGCAAACTGAAGAATTGAAAATTTCAGATTTTGTTCCCTAGTGGATCAAACTGAAGAATGAAGTCTTCCTGAACATAGTAAGGAAGCAAGTTGAAAATTTCAAATTTTGTTCCCCAACGGAGCAAACTGAAGAATTGAAAATTTCAGATTTTGTTCCCTAGTGGATCAAACTGAAGAATGAAGTCTTCCTGAACATAGTAAGGAAGCAAGTTGAAAATTTCAGATTTTGTTCCCTAGCGGAGCAAACTGAAGAATTGAAAATTTCAGATTTTGTTCCCTAGTGGATCAAACTGAAGAATGAAGTCTTCCTGAACATAGTCAGGAAGCAAGTTAAAAATTTCAAATTTTGTTCCCCAGCGAATCAAACTGAAGAATTGAAAATTTCAGATTTTGTTCCCTAGTGGATCAAACTGAAGAATGAAGTCTTCTTGAACATAGTAAGGAAGCGAGTTGAAAATTTTAGATTTTGTTCCCCAGCGGAGCAAACTAAAGAATTGAAAATTTCAGATTTTGTTCCCTAGTGGATCAAACTGAAGAATGAAGTCTTCCTGAACATAGTAAGGAAGCAAGTTGAAAATTTCAAATTTTGTTCCCCAGCGGAGCAAACTGAAGAATTGAAAATTTCAGATTTTGTTCCCTAGTGGATCAAACTGAAGAATGAAGTCTTCCTGAACATAGTAAGGAAGCAAGTTGAAAATTTCATATTTTGTTCCCCTAGCGGAGCAAACTGAAGAATTGAAAATTTCAAATTTTGTTACCTAGTGGATCAAACTGAAGAATGAAGTCTTCCTGAACATAGTAAGGAAGCAAGTTGAAAATTTCAGATTTTGTTCCCCAGCGGAGCAAACTGAAGGATTGAAAATTTCAGGTTTTGTTCCCTAGTGGATCAAACTGAAGAATGAAGTCTTCCTGAACATAGTAAGGAAGCAAGTTGAAAATTTCAGATTTTGTTCCCCCAGCGGAGCAAACTGAAGAATTGAAAATTTCAGATTTTGTTCCCTAGTGGATCAAACTGAAGAATAAAGTCTTCCTGAACATAGCAAGGAAGCAAGTTGAAAATTTCAGATTTTGTTCCCCAGCAGAGCAAACTGAAGAATTGAAAATTTCAGGTTTTGTTCCCTAGTGGATCAAACTGAAGAATGAAGTCTTCCTGAACATAGTAAGGAAACAAGTTGAAAATTTCAGATTTTGTTCCCCAGCGGAGCAAACTGAAGAATTGAGAATTTCAGGTTTTGTTCCCTAGTGGATCAAACTGAAGAATGAAGTCTTCCTGAACATAGTAAGGAAGCAAATTGAAAATTTCAGATTTTGTTCCCTAGTGGATCAAATTGAAGAATAAAGCTTTCCAGACATAGTAAGGAAGCAAATTGAAAATTTCAGATTTTGTTCCCCAGCGGAGCAAACTGAAGAATTGAAAATTTCAGATTTTGTTTTCCAGCGGAGCAAACTGAAGAATAAAGTCTTCCTGAACATAGTAAGGAAGCAAATTGAAAATTTCAAATTTTGTTCCCTAGCGGATCAAACTGAAGAATGAAGTCTTCCTGAAGATAATAAGGAAGCAAATTGAAAGATTGAAAAAAAGTAAATCTGGCACTCCTGAATTTGCAAGAGCAGATTGAAGATAGCAAATCTGGCAATCTTGAGTTTGCAGGAGCAGATTGAAGATAGCAAGTGTGGCGGTCCTGATGTTTCAGGAGCAGATTGAAGATATCAAGTCTGGCATCCTGATGTTTCAGGAGCAGATTGAAGAAAGTAAGTCTGGCAATCTTGATGTTGCAGGAGCAGATTGAAGTTAGCAGGTCTGGCATTCCTGATGTTGCAGGAGCAGATTTGGCATTCCTAAAATTGCAGCAGGCAGATCGAAGACAGCAAATCTTATCCCCTTTGAAGTTACAGTACAGCAATGAGTCAAAGCGAGGCCACTCGAAGAACGGAAGCATTTGGTGAGAGTAGGCAAAATTGGCTCTTTTAAAGTCTTTGCTCAATTCTCGTTACACGACAATGAGTAAAGAGGGGCAGCTATAATAGCCAATTTTGGCCCAAGGCAAATAAACAAAAAATAAAACCCCAAATGTCCAAAATTAATGTCCATTACAAAAAAAACGAGCCCAACTAAAAACAGGCCCAAAACAAAAATTAAACCAAACCCAATTACAAGTTAAGCCCAAATGACCCAACTAGCTTAACCAAAATCGGCCCAAAACTTTAAAAATTTTCAGAACCCTAGTTCCCAAGTGCCACAGCCGCCGCATGTCTGCCCTCTGACATGGGCCACTTCCCACAGGCGCTTCTGGTTTCGCACGTCTCGGCTATCACCACCCGCGTGCCTTGCCCATGCCCTGTAAGAAGAACAGACAACAGAAAACGAAATAAAAGAAAAACAAATTTGTAGAATTCGGTTATAAAAATCGAAACAAACCCATTTTGTATCTTCTTCCCTTTTTACGCATTATCAACAATCAGAAACAAGAAACTTTGAAGGTTGATCTAGTTCTCGATTTTACTATTTACTGTCATTTTTCTATTTATTTTTATTTATTTTTTTCAAGTTTTTAAAATGAAATAATAAGAGGAGGGGGCGTTTTTACGAACTATTGTAAATCAAAAAGCAAAAAGCAGTGAAAGGTTGTTTTTTAACACTTCCGTTTTCATTTTCATAATATACTGTTACTTTTATTTCCTTCTTTTACCTGTTTGTTGCTTCTTCTTTTTGAATTTTTTTTTTTACAAAAATAATAATAATAAAGAAGGGCAAGAAGGGGAAAGAAAACTAACCCGAATACTAGAGCACGTCGTCAGAACTTCTCCGTCGTCGTAGTCGAACCAAAGGCAGGGGGTTTTCTCCATTTTCTCCTCTCTCGCGTTTTGAAGTTTCGAAAAGGGGGCTAACAGTCTGGCCTTGTGCATCGCCGGCCACCGAGATGGTGGTGGCGCGGTGGTGCGACGGTGAAGGAAAAAGCCCAATCGACTGGCATGAAAAGATGGGGGGTTCTCTGTTTTGTTGTTTAAAGAAGATTAACTGATAAGCTTTAAGAAAAAAAAGAATAAGTAATAAAGGTTATTAATTTTTAAAGTGGTGTAATTAAAGAGAGTGGGGGCCAGCGCATTGACGATTTGTAAGTTGAATAGGTGCCTTTTCACCTTAAATGGGAAATTTTCGCGGCCAGACCCTACGATTTATGCTACCTTTAAGTTAATCCTATTCTATTTCTTTCATTTTTGCCTTAAAGCCTGCGCATCATTTCAATTCAATCCACGCCTGAGTGTTTTTTTTTGGGGTGGGGAACATTTTCACTTCTAGCCCTTACGTATTAACGCGCTTTTCATTTTGCTCCTCTGTTCGACCCTGTTCTTCCATTTATTTATAATTTGTCTTCTGGATTTTGTTTTAATTTCAATCTAATCCTGTATTTATTTATTTATTCAATTGCAAGCTCTTTGGTTTAGTTAATATTTCATCTACTTGTTTGTTATTTATTATTTACTTATCTTCTTCTAATATTTAAGTTGTTATTGTTTTTCTTCCATTTATATTTCATATTTTCATTCCCTTTATTATTTCTATTATTACTATTATTATCATATTATTAATTTTGTAATATTATTATTACTATTGTCATTCTTATTATTTTTATTATTACTATTATATTCGTTATTATCATTACTTTATTATTACCTGTATTATTATTATTATCATTATTATTATTATTATAATTATTATTATCATTATTATTATTATTTATTCTTTTTATATTTCCTATTATTATTATCATTATTTTTCTTATTAATTTATTATTATTATTTGCTTATTATTATTATTATCTTTATTAACACATTTTATTATTATTATTTTTTATTCGTTTTCTCATTTCCTACTGTTTTTTATATTAAATATTTTGGCTTGCCTATTATTTTCTTTCTTATTTTTTAGCTTGTTTGTTTCATTTATTTTATTTCATTTTCGTCCTTTATGTTGCCACTTACGCTAACGCATTTATTACTATTTTGCTACACCTATTGGTATTGTAATTTGTTTTTACATTTTATTACAAACTCGTGTTATATTTAACTTTTATCCGATACAAAATTAATTTCTTTCATAAAGGCAATATTTCGTATAAAAGATTCGAGGAAATCGAGCCCTAACTTACTGGGTTCCGGTTTTTTTCATTTAATCTGAATAACGAGATATCCCTTTTAAAGTCGCAATATAAGTTTTGACAAAATACTTGTTCTCGAGAATTCGAAGTGTTGTGCCCTAACTTACTGGCCATGACACCTAGATACCCCGAATCAAGCTTGTTTTAAAATAAATGTAATATTTCGTATTTGGAATTTCGAGAACTCAAGCCCTAACTTACTGAGTTATGGTTTCTCATTTCACAAATAACGGAATATCATCCTCAAACTTGAATCCAAATTTTAAAGTCAAGAGACTAGCTCAATTTCGGGAGTCCAAAATGTCGTGCCCTAACTCACTGAGTATGACACTTTATCTCTTCGAAATAAGAGGGTCTTATCATCCATTTTGATTTGTTTAAAATTTGAAAAAAAAGCGGATCATATTTTCAAATCTTTTCAAATTTTCGACATTAAGATATTAGATAATCAATTAGGTACCAATTTTGGGCGTATCGAGGGTGCTAACCCTTCCTCGTGCGTAACCGACTCCCGAACTCGTTTTTTGACTTTTCGCAGACCAAAATCGTTGTTTTGATAAATCAAATTGATTATTAAAAATAACTGTTTTATGAGGTGACCCGATCACACCTCAACAAAAAAGATTGGTGGCGACTCCCATTTTATTTTCGTTTTCAAAACTCAAGCCGATTCCCGTTTTGTCAAAAAATGGTTACGACAACGAGATTTTGCCGGATTAGGGTGAAACCTAATATGGGAGTCCATTGATCGATTTACTACTATCCTAGGGGGTTATTATAAGCGAACGAGAGTTCCACTAATTAACCTAGGGTTAGACGTTATTCGTCTCGAGAGAGGGTTTAATATAGGTTAGGGAGTCTCACGGATCAAGCTAAGTAAAGAAATCATATAATTTAGGGTTAGATAATAAGTGAAGTCTAGGTGGATTCTTCCCGAAGGTATCGTCGAAATCAACTGAGTTTTTCTTCAAAGTTATTCTCCAATTCGTCTTCTTGTCTTTGTGTCCTTAGTTTAGTTGCCGTCGCTTTAGTTTAAAAGAAATCTTCACTCTAACTATAAGGCTAAACAATAAGAAAAAAGTGAGTATTAATACTTCTAGTTCCTTTGGGTTCGATAACCGGTCTTGCCTAAGCTATACTACTGTTCGATAGGTACACTTTCCTTAATATCGTTGTCAGAGTTAGTCTCCAGGTTTGATCATTCTTTTATAAATATTTAAAGCTCTGATTTGCAGCGATCACTAGGGAACAAAATCTGAACTTTCTAATTTTGCTTACTTACTATCTTTAGGAAGACTTCAATCTTCAGTCTGCTTCACTACCATCTCTAGGGAACAAAATCTAAACTTTCCAATTTGCTTCCTTACTATCTTCAAGAAGACTTCAATCTTCAGTCTGCTCCACTACCATCTCTAGGGAACAAAATCTGAACTTTCCAATTTGCTACACCGTCCTCTGAGTGACATGTCATGTAGACTCAAATGTATTATGGATGACATTTACATGAATGCAGAATGTCATGAGAATGATCCCCTTTTTTTTTATGTAATATGATTAGGATACAATGATCAAATGCTCCTAACTAAATGACATTATGGATAACATTTGCATGAATGCAGAACGTCATGAGAATGATCTCCTTCTTTTTCTCTTTTTTTTTGTACAATGATTAGAATACAATGATCGGAATGAATCAAATGCTCCAAATTGGAATTGGATGAATGATATTTATATGAGAATGATCCATTTTTAATGTTTGGGTTGTCATAGTTCATCAATGTTTTATCACTGATGCGTTACCCTGCTTTCTTGTTCAGCTGGTACCTTTGACAAAAAAACCCAAATAAACGATCATATTTTGCTCAGCAAGCTTGCCCCACTATAATTTCAGAGTCCCTTCCCTTGAACCTTAGGACATAAAATTTGTACCTCTCACTGCAACTTTAGGAGAATAACATTTGGTTTTTTCCATCCATCCAGTTACCACTCAGAGGTATGGAATTTGTATTATCGTCTTGATCTGTTACACCATTCCCTGGGTGTAATGACCATATGAATGCAGGGTATCTTTTTCTTTTCCCGAGAATGATCCCCTTCTACACCTAGGTTGACACTGCTCGTCATTTGTCGAGATGGTATCACTTAACGAAATGTCTTGTATTTTTGTTCAACCAATAAAAATCCAAAAGAGATAATCATCTTTCAATATTTCAAACCTTTAGGCTTAGTGCGTTTTAAATAATAGTTCTATTTCAGGTTCCTATACCATTTAAAAATTTCTAGAGTAATATGCGAAACTCCTTTTGTGAAAGTGTTGTTAGTCCATTAATCGTTATTTCAATATGAAATGCTTTGAAAGAGATCGTAACAATGGACAAGAAGGAAATTGATTGGGAGCATAGCTCAAAACAAACAAGTTAATCAAAGCTAGCATATGCAATCAGGAAGGAAATTTATTGGTAGTGTATTTTTAAAAGAATAAGATATTCACAAATAACAAATTTAAAATGGGCAAAATGGGAACTAGGTGCCCCAGATATCGCAGCCTGAGCTTCTCTGTTCAAGCTTCTTGAGGACCATTTTAAGCTCAATATGTGTTTAGGGGATCTGGAGTACTTTGTCGATGCCCTAAGACGCAACATACTTCTTCATTGTTAATTCAGACATAGCAAGACTACTGTATGCATTACTTTTGATCAAAATTTGAGCCACCCTTTTTGAGTTTTCAACTCAAATCACCTTTGGTCTCAATGCGCCCTTTGCGGGTTTTCATTTTGACCTCTCATTTTTTCTTCTTTTTTCTTTCTTTTTCTTTTTTGTGTTTTTTTGGAAAACCTTTTTCATTAAATCCGAACTCACCGGATTGGGCAGGTCCTTCTTTGCTGTATAAGGTATTTACTTTCCTCTGGAGTCCTTTTGGATAAGAAGAATTCTTCTTAATGCCAGGTCCCCCTCCTAAAATTCTCTCGAGCGAACCTTTTTGTCGTAAGCCCGTATCATCAATTTCGACTATGATGAATACTTTCAATCAAACTTACTGTAGACATTCTGCTTTATCCAATTTGAAGAAAAGGAATCTTAACTTCCAACAATTGCTCCCCTTTTGTGAACCAATGAGAAAGACATTGCCCCGATGACGGTCCTGGCCAATGTTCACGAAGCATAGAAGGTAAATGGTAACTTCTCTATGCCAACTTTTACAAACATCAGTCGTTTTTCAAAAATTTTGAATGGTTTTTGGCTGCCTTTGCTGCACTGATATGGTGTCTGATCTTTGAACAGACTGTAAATTTGTGCAATTATGTTAAACATGTTTCTTTCTGGCATTTTTTATTGCCACTCTTTTTTTCCCTTTTTTTTTGAATTTAGATTTGATGACTGCTGACTTTGTAACTTTGGCATATGAAGCGACCTACACCCTCTTAGTAAAGTAACCAACGACCATGACGATGAATCAATATTGGCTTAAAAGCTTTTGACGAAATTGGCCCCATCACATCCATGCCCCATATATAGAAAAGACTATGAAGAAAATGGAAGAGTCACATAAATCTCGTCTTCTTCAATTAGTATTTGTGGTATAACTGATGCAATCCTCTTCCATGGTAGACCAACAGTGTCTGATCCTCATGTTTAGCCTGCGTCTTATTAGCCCAGACATATCTTGATATGATCATGCAAAAACATCTTTGAATTCTTGAAAATAACTTAATGATGTCTTGCCTTAATTTTGCGATGAGTTGGGCTACTGTAACAACCCGATTTTGGGATTAGTCGGAACAGTGGTTTCGGGACCACAATTCGACATTGAAAATTTTATTTTATTATTATTTTAATATTTACAACACGATATTAGAGTTGTGTGAAATTTTCGTAAAGAAGTTTTATCGTTTAAGTGGTTAATTCGGTAAAAAGGATTAAATTGCGTAAAGCGTAAAAGTTGGGTTCTATAAGTTAAAAGTGTCAAATAGCGATAGAACAATAAAGGAAAGGTCCTTATATGATAATTAATCCAATTGTAAGTTAGTGGATGATATTTGGTTTGGCATTTGTGTAAATTTGATTATTTTTAAAGGTTAATTTAGTAAAAAGGCAAATAATTATAATAAAATATAATAAAACAAAATTTTATCTTTCTATTCATCATCTTCCACCGAAAATGAGAAAGATGAACAGCCATGAAAGCTTCAAGCATTCGGCCAAGCTTCTTAGCTTATTGGTAAGCCTGTTTTTGTTCGGTTTTTAATAATTTTTACGTTTTTGAGATCGTTGCTAAGTTATCTACAAAACCCATGCTTGAATTTTTGATTTTGGTGGATATTTTGAATTATGCCATTGTTGAAAGCTTGTGTATTTTGATGTTTTATGGTAGATTATGCATGTTTATGAGTAGAGGGACGATTTTTACTAAGTGATTTTCGGTGAAAACGAGTAAAACGAGTTAATCGGTAAAAGTTGTTATTGTTCATAAGTATGTGTTATAGTAAGAATTTGAAGTTGCAATAGAAGGGAAAAATGTTCAGCATGTCATAAACATAAGAAAAAGGAACAAAGTTTAATTTTCGAGCCTAGGGGCAAAATCGTAATTATGCAAAAGTTTAGGGGCAAAATTGTAATTTTGCCAAAGTTTGAGTTAGGGACTGTTTTGAGTAGTATATTAATTAAATAAGTGAAATGTGATATTTTAGATCCCGAAAAATGAGATTTGGATGTAGAACTGGAGGAAAAATCGAAAATTGAGAAAGTTGGTAAAATGGTCGTTTTGGCATTCGAGGTAAGTTCGTATGTTAATAAGCATTAAATTTAATATGTTTAAATGTTTAACTGATACCATGTGTTATTTTGTATGTTATTATTGGATCATGAATAATATAAAAAAAATTACAAAATTGTATTGAAAGATCAAATTAAGAGAAATGCAGGGCGGAGTATGATCGAATTTCGACATGTGATGAATTGACGGATAAGACCATGGTTAATCCATGGCAAAGTGTGAAATGTAGGTATGGTATCATCCATACTGAGTTCTGAAATGTAGGTATGGTATCATCCATACTGAGATGTGAAATGTAGGTATGGTATCATCCATATTGAGATATGAAATGTAGGTATGGTATCATCCATACTGAGTTATGAAATTTAGGTATGGTATCATCCATACTGAGTTCTGAAATGTAGGTATGGTATCATCCATACTGAGATATGAAATGTAGCTATGGTATCATCCATACTGAGTTGTGAAATGTAGGTATGGTATTAACCATACTGAGTTAAAAAAATGTAGGTATGGTGTTTCCATACTAAGTTGTGAAATGTAGGTATGGTATTTCAATGAGGAAAACCTTACTGAGTTGTGAAACGTGGTACTGAGCAACGACGTACTCAAATTTGTAAGACGTTTCCTAATTTGATAATAAGTAATACAAAAGGAGTGAATCAAATGGAAGAGATTGAATGATTGTTAATGTTGAGCTCAACTATGTGTACAAGAGAGTTACGAAATGGTTTTGGTCACATGTATAGTACTAAGTGCAGGCTACTATGTGTACCAGATAGCTTCGGCTACAAGGGTGGTACCATGTGTAGGCCACCGTTTATCTGTTATCATTACAATGAGTTCAACGGGAAATTGACTAAGAGAAAATACATGTGATTGTGTGATGACTAAATGTAATTGAATACGATCATGTTATGAATAAGTGCAAGTATGAATGTGACCAATTGAGAAATGTGGCAAATGTACGTATGAACAATATGTTCAATATGTAATCGGAAATTTGAAAGATTAGTATAAGCAAGTGATGAACACAACTAAAATGAAAGAGAGCAAAAATTTACAATAGAACTGCTTTGGACAGCAGCAGCGACGTGAATTTGAAAAATCACAAAAAATAGTAGAAATTGAATTATAAGTTGGATGAGATATTGATTTAAATATTATTGAGCCTATTTTCATATAAAAGAAACAGAGAAAACAAAGGATTTTTATTTTTCAAGATATTTAAATTCTTGTGAGATTGGTTCAGAATGAGTAGGTAATCCCCTGTTCTGACTTGGAAAAATCATTAAAAATTGTACAAAACTAATTATGGGATAAAAGTTATATGCTTGAAATCCTTAATGAGTCTAGTTTCAAATGATATAAATTATAACATCATTTGAATTTTGTACAAGGATAAAATTGATTCGTAGTGAAAAGTGGTCAGAATAGTCAAACAGTGAAATAGGGGAAATTTTAATGAATAAACTGTACTAATTGGCTAAGCCAAAAATTCTGGAAATTTTATGGTATGAATATATGTGAGTCTAGTTTCTGATAAAAGTAACGGATCATAATTTGGAGTTTTGTAGCTCGAGATATAAATGATTTAGTGACTATGACTCAAGTAGACAGCTTGAGATGAATATGAGAAAATGGTGGAACTATGTGTAATTATGATTGCATTATCTTGAGAACTTGTTGTGAGGATTTGTCATGTTGAGGCCTTGATAAGGCTACAAAAAAGTTGGGAAAGTAAGAACTTAGCATTATTTATGCAAGTTATAATGGCTTAGTAGTAAGCTAAATTCATTACTAATGCTTATTATTTTTACATGTGAACTTACTAAGCTTTATAAGCTTACCCCCCTTTTCTTTCCCATGTTACAGAGTCCTATTAATCAAGCTCGGGTTGGAGGTCGTTGGAGATTGCTTCACACTATCAAGTTATTTATAGGTATCTTTATTTATAAATGATTTAAGTTATGGCATGTATAGGGACTTGACTAAGTCATTTTGTATATGTGTTAAGTAATTTGACCAAATGTATACTTAAGTCTGGTAATGCCTCGTACTCGGTCCCGGCATAGGATACGGGTAAGGGGTGTTACATTTATTGGTATCAGAGCTATGGTTTAGTCGATTCTCGGACTACCATAGTGAGTGTGAGAGTCTAGCTATACATGCCATAATGAACTGTGATAGTGTGACGACTTCCGACCCTGATGTAAATTATTTTATTAGACAGATGCGCACTTCAACCGAACTAAATTTGATAGTGCAAACAATATGTTTATGATGAGTTGAGACTCGTAAAAAGTAAGAGTAATAGTTTATGATGTTTATGTGATGATGAATAAATTGTGGATAAAAAAAAAATTTCTTCTGAAATATGAAAGATGAGATGAAATGAAAGTTTACACTATGATAAGTGTTCATGTTTATTTGCATTTGTATGATGCTATGAGTATAACTTGTGAAATTAAGTGAATGTTATGAGTATTTTCTGTGCAGCTCCATGTTCTGAGATTTTGTCATTTTTGTTTCCTTAATAAATTATTGTTCAAAGTATCAACCATGAGATATCTGTTGGAAATGTTCTATTGATGAAAATGGTTTCTTCTTATTATTAAAATGCTTAGAATGATTATAATTTTTGACTTGATGGTGAGAGTTCTTTGATACAGTTACCAGAGGTATAAAGATTGTGCTTTAGTATTGGTTGTTATGGAAATTTGTGTTTAAATTTCTCCGATGATCGAGATGTTTTGTTTTCAGCTGAGGCATTATCTACTAAAGTAATTGAAAAGTTAGTCTTATTATGGCAGCATGTGAATATGTCATTATTGGTGGGCTGTGTGCGATACCACAGTATTTATTATTATTTGTAGGTTGTGTGCGATACCACCGTATTTATCATTATTGGTGGACTGTGTACGATACTACCGTATTTATTATAACTGGTGGGCCGTGTACAAAACCACTGTGTATTCGATATTATTCTAAAGTGCTCATCGGGAACTTTGACAAAGTGAAAATTACGTGTGACTATGTGATGACAAATGTAGGGTATAAGTGCATGTAAATGTGAGCAATGTTTATGATATGCATTTGGAATGTGGTAAGACTTGAAATAAGTAAGTTTATATGTAAATGATACGTCCTTTTTACTTATGTTTTTACGTATTAATGTATCATATGAAATATGAGTGAATATTATTGATATTTATTAAAATGATGGAAAGTGAGGAAATTTCCGGATCAACCTTTGAAAGAGACAAAGGATACGGATGAATACCGTGAATATGTGTTAAATGACCTAAAATAACTTCAGTGCTGTGATGAAATTTTATGAAAATCATCTGGGTTTCGTAATGTTACAGTTAAGGAAAAAGTTAATATTGACTAATCGACTCGTTCGGGGTTCTTATCATATGAGAATGCTAGTTGATTTCAGTGATAGATGAAAGCAGTGTTAATATGTCTGGGTCGTGATCAGTTTACTCTATCTTTTCTGGTATTCTATTAAAATGAATTGATAGAAAAGAAACAGTAACATTCATATGATGTTGAAATTCAGTTTCCACTGATTGTTATTCTGTGAAATGTGTAAATGAAAACTATGTTGCTTCTGTTATCGTTCAGGGCTTATAAGTATTGTTTTCCTTCTGGAAATTTTCTAAGAATTAGTCGAAGTCGGTATTATTTCTCTTATGAGCTATATTCTCAGACTTCTAGTACGGTATCAAATCTTGGATCTCCTTATCTCAGATTTCTTATTGACTTTATTTTATGAATTGTGCAAGAGATATTCCTTTACTGGAAGTAATCATACTTATGTGAGTATGAAATCTAGTTTGATAGTGAACATACAATGTTACTATTGTCAGATGTGTAAAGACTAAAAGTATTGTTTATCGATGTGACTTAGAAGTTAGCCTTGAAATGGCACTACAATTTTAATTGTCAGAGAGATGCAATTCCAATGTGGTTCAGTATTTTAAGAAGTAACAGTAAAATGAATTTTAATAGATGTGATCTATCTTTAGATTTCGGGAAAGAAATCAACATTGATAAAAGAGTAAACAGTGAAGGATCAAGCTGGAATCTGCACTATGATTGTTATTTCTGAGTAATTTTATATATTTCAATGAGTTAAAACGAGATTGTTATATATCATTGAAACTGTATAGTTGATTTAAGGATCATTGATTTGTAACCGGAAAGAATTGTAATAGGATACATGTTTGAGTTATCATGGCAACCGGATGAACATAGTTCCTTTAGAAGGGTACTGTGAAACAGCCAAGACCAATTCAATTATTTAGTCTGGATAGTTTATTGGTTTGAAGTGTATTTTGATACAAGAACGTGAAAATGGTAGCTTATGCTTGCACTTAGTTAATACTGCATGAAAAGAATCTTATGATGTGAATTAGACAGTGATTATTATTCAGAAATAATGATGCTTATTCCATGATTTTGTGAAACTTAGAATTTTGTCAGTAAATGGTAAGTTAGAAGTGTTCGAAAAGAACTAACTTCCGATTCAGAACTACAGGTCAGAAACCGACTATTTATTTGATGTTTCGAGACGGAGTTTGTGTACCAAGAAATCAATTATAGATTATCAAAAATTGCATACAGAATCGAAAGGTAAGAGTATTGAACTTAGATGAGTGTCAAGTGCTTCTGAAAGTATTTCATTAACAAAAAAAAATTTCATCTAGATAAGTAAAGATAGGTGAGTTGTGGTTCATCGAAGAGTATGAGATTATTGATAGAATAATGCCAATTACTTATTAGTGGGATTTTCAGTCAGAATTTAAGAAGATCTGTAATATGATTTTTATGTTCATGATAAGAGAGTATAGTTCTGAATCTTAGTTTAAGAAGTAAGATGTTGAGGATGCCGAGACTATATAAGAAGCTAAAAGTGACTTGTGAAATTAAACCTAAATCCATTAACTGATGAGATTTTCGAGGACGAAAATCCCTAAGGGGGGAGAGTTGTAACAACCAGATTTTGGGATTAGTCAGAACAGTGGTTTCGGGACCACAATTCGACATTGAAAATTTTATTTTATTATTATTTTAATATTTACAACACGATATTAGAGTTGTGTGAAATTTTCGTAAAGAAGTTTTATCGTTTAAGTGGTTAATTCGGTAAAAAGGATTAAATTGCGTAAAGCGTAAAAGTTGGGTTCTATAAGTTAAAAGTGTCAAATAGCGATAGAACAATAAAGGAAAGGTCCTTATATGATAATTAATCCAATTGTAAGTTAGTGGATGATATTTGGTTTGGCATTTGTGTAAATTTGATTATTTTTAAAGGTTAATTTAGTAAAAAGGCAAATAATTATAATAAAATATAATAAAACAAAATTTTATCTTTCTATTCATCATCTTCCACCGAAAATGAGAAAGATGAACAGCCATGAAAGCTTCAAGCATTCGGCCAAGCTTCTTAGCTTATTGGTAAGCCTGTTTTTGTTCGGTTTTTAATAATTTTTACGTTTTTGAGATCGTTGCTAAGTTATCTACAAAACCCATGCTTGAATTTTTGATTTTGGTGGATATTTTGAATTATGCCATTGTTTAAAGCTTGTGTATTTTGATGTTTGATGGTAGATTATGCATGTTTATGAGTAGAGGGACGATTTTTACTAAGTGATTTTCGGTGAAAACGAGTAAAACGAGTTAATCGGTAAAAGTTGTTATTGTTCATAAGTATGTGTTATAGTAAGAATTTGAAGTTGCAATAGAAGGGAAAAATGTTCAGCATGTCATAAAACATAAGAAAAAGGAACAAAGTTTAATTTTCGAGCCTAGGGGCAAAATCGTAATTATGCAAAAGTTTAGGGGCAAAATTGTAATTTTGCCAAAGTTTGAGTTAGGGACTGTTTTGAGTAGTATATTAATTAAATAAGTGAAATGTGATGTTTTAGATCCCGAAAAATGAGATTTGGATGTAGAACTGGAGGAAAAATCGAAAATCGAGAAAGTTGGTAAAATGGTCGTTTTGGCATTCGAGGTAAGTTCGTATGTTAATAAGCATTAAATTTAATATGTTTAAATGTTTAATTGATACCATGTGTTATTTTGTATGTTATTATTGGATCATGAATAATATAAAAAAAATTACAAAATTGTATTGAAAGATCAAATTAAGAGAAATGCAGGGCGGAGTATGATCGAATTTCGACATGTGATGAATTGACGGATAAGACCATGGTTAATCCATGGCAAAGTGTGAAATGTAGGTATGGTATCATCCATACTGAGTTCTGAAATGTAGGTATGGTATCATCCATACTGAGATGTGAAATGTAGGTATGGTATCATCCATACTGAGATATGAAATGTAGGTATGGTATCATCCATACTGAGTTCTGAAATGTAAGTATGGTATCATCCATATACTGAGATATGAAATGTAGGTATGGTATCATCCATACTGAGTTATGAAATGTAGGTATGGTATCATCCATACTGAGTTCTGAAATGTAGGTATGGTATCATCCATACTGAGATATGAAATGTAGGTATGGTATCATCCATACTGAGATATGAAATGTAGGTATGGTATCATCCATACTGAGTTGTGAAATGTAGGTATGGTATTAACCATACTGAGTTAAAAAAATGTAGGTATGGTGTTTCCATACTAAGTTGTGAAATGTAGGTATGGTATTTCAATGAGGAAAACCTTACTGAGTTGTGAAACGTGGTACTGAGCAACGACGTACTCAAATTTGTAAGACGTTTCCTAATTTGATAATAAGTAATACAAAAGGAGTGAATCAAATGGAAGAGATTGAATGATTGTTAATGTTGAGCTCAACTATGTGTACAAGAGAGTTACGAAATGGTTTTGGTCACATGTATAGTACTAAGTGCAGGCTACTATGTGTACCAGATAGCTTCGGCTACAAGGGTGGTACAATGTGTAGGCCACCGTTTATCTGTTATCATTACAATGAGTTGCAACGGGAAATTGACTAAGAGAAAATACATGTGATTGTGTGATGACTAAGTGTAATTGAATACGATCATGTTATGAATAAGTGCAAGTATGAATGTGACCAATTGAGAAATGTGGCAAATGTACGTATGAACAATATGTTCAATATGTAATCGGAAATTTGAAAGATTAGTATAAGCAAGTGATGAACACAATTAAAATGAAAGAGAGCAAAAATTTACAATAGAACTGCTTTGGATAGCAGCAGCGACGTGAATTTGAAAAATCACAAAAAATAGTAGAAATTGAATTATAAGTTGGATGAGATATTGATTTAAATATTGTTGAGCCTATTTTCATATAAAAGAAACAGAGAAAACAAAGGATTTTTATTTTTCAAGATATTTAAATTCTTGTGAGATTGGTTCAGAATAAGTACGTAATCCTCTGTTCTGACTTGGAAAAATCATTAAAAATTGTACAAAAATAATTATGGGATAAAAGTTATATGCTTGAAATCCTTAATGAGTCTAGTTTCAAATGATATAAATTATAACATCATTTGAATTTTGTATAAGGAGAAAATTGATTCGTAGTGAAAAGTGGTCAGAATAGTCGAACAGTGAAACGGGAGAAATTTTAATGAATAAAATGTACTAATTGGCTAAGCCAAAAATTCTGGAAATTTTATGGTATGAAGATATGTGAGTCTAGTTTCTGATAAAATTAACGGATCTTAATTTGGAGTTTTTTATCTCGAGATATAAATGATTTAGTGACTATGACTCAAGTAGACAGCTTGAGATGAATATGAGAAAATGGTGGAACTATGTGTAATTATGATTGCATTTTCTTGAGAACTTGTTGTGAGGATTTGTCATGTTGAGGCCTTGATAAGGCTACAAAAAAGTTGGGAAAGTAAGAACTTAGCATTATTTATGCAAGTTATAATGGCTTAGTAGTAAGCTAAATTCATTACTAATGCTTATTATTTTTACATGTGAACTTACGAAGCTTTATAAGCTTACCCCCCTTTTCTTTCCCATTAATCAAGCTCGGGTTGGAGGTCGTTGGAGATTGCTTCACACTATCAAGTTATTTATGGGTATCTTTATTTATAAATGATTTAAGTTATGGCATGTATAGGGACTTGACTAAGTCATTTTGTATATGTGTTAAGTAATTTGACCAAATGTATTCTTAAGTCTGGTAATGCCTCGTACTCGGTCCCGGCATAGGATACGGGTAAGGGGTGTTACAGCTACAATCTTTACCTCCTTTCTAGGCTCATAATATCCAATGACCCTTTGTAAAGTAAGATCTGTTTTTTATCTTGTTCTACCATCTTTAACAAATCAGAAGGTAGGTTACAAATTCTGTCATCTTCAAAGACCTGATATCCCCCTAAACACATATTTTACTCAAAAGAAGACTCTGAGTCAATAGCAGCGTTGCTCACCTCGTTGATATCTAGAGATTTTATTGTAGGTTTGAAGAAAGATACCAAAGAATAAATGACTCAAAGAATGATTATTTGTATGGTCATGAATGAAGAATGAAAGAATATTTAAAAGAAAATCCAAACAAAAGAAAAAAACTAATAACAATTATTTGTACAGCATGAAATGGAAAGAATAAAAGATTATTCGCTTAAAAGATGCATTTTATTGAAATAAAATTTCGGACACGAGCCTATTTCACAAAAGGGTTCTTATTGCCTCTAGGCTTAAGGCAATAAGCATGTTTTGAATATTACTCTAGATCAGCTCTAAAAATACAGGGATCTCTTCTACAATCCCATCATTCCAAACACTCCCAAGTACGCAAGGGCTTGGAAACTTCATTCCCCTGTTCCCTCTTCACTTTCGATTTCTTCAAGGAGTCACAACTTGCTTGTCTCCTCCTTCAATTATCGCATTTACTGCCTCGTCAAAGTGGTCAAGTTTTGATGGATCGTCGAACTTCACAATTCCCATTTTAATGAACCTTTTTACCAACTTTTTAAACGTAGTATAGTTTTCAATTGAGTGACCCGTTATTCCCGCATGGTAATCGCATTGAGCGTTCGGGTCATACCATTTAGGATATGGGGGCTGCAACGACTTTAGATAAAATGGGGAGACCATATTTGCGTCGAATAAACTTTGATATAGCTCCTTATACGTCATCGGGATTGGCGTAAATTGAAGCTTTTCAGAGTTTTGCCTTGCGCCCAATTCCTGTCTTACCAACCCTTATTGCCCCGCAGTAATTACTTTTGGCTGACTAATAGTAATTGCCTTTGAGTACCCTTTGTTGTATGTACTCGTATTATTTACCTCGTCATCCTTTTTTCTAGGAACAGACCTTCTAGTGGTTTCCCCTGCTTCAATCTTGCCACCCCTTATGACATTTTCAATCATTTCTCCTGCCATCACTATATCAGCGAAGCTCTTGGTGGTACTTCATATCATGTGGGTGATGAATGGAGCTTTCAGGGTGTTGATAAAAAGCATGGTAGTTTCCTTCTCTAGGAGAGGTGGTTGAACTTGTGTTGCTATTTCTCTCCATCACTAGGCGTATTTTCTGAAGCTCTCGCTCGGCTTTTTCTCCATATTTTGCAGTGTGAATCTATCAGGCGCTATGTCTGCCACGTGAGCGTATTGTTTCATGAAGGCCTGTGCCAGGTCCTTCTATGTCTTAATCTAGGCACGACTGAGCTGATTATACCACCTAGCTGCAGACCCGACCAGACTGTCCTGAAAGTAGTGAATCAGCAATTGGTCATTATTAACGTGTCCCGCCATTCTTCCACAGAACATCATGATGTGCACTTCGGGACAGCTAGTCCCGTTGTACTTTTCAAATTTTGGAGTTTTAAACTTTGGCAGAAGTACCAAGTAGGGGACTAAACTTAAGTCCTTAGCGTCTACCCCGTAACGGTAGTCAGCAGTCTCCATTGCTTTGAACTTCTCTTCTAACCACTTACAACGGTCCTCAAGTTGCCTTGGCAGGTCCACTTTTGCCTTATCCATTTTTGCCATTTCGTCGAGATCGGGGACCACAGGGTTAGCTGGACTATCTCCTGGGTTGGAACCCGAGGCTGCTTGGAAGTTTATGGGCGGTCCAGTATTAGCTTGCCCTTGTTGAGGCCTAACCGTGACAAATGGCCTTTGGGGATACTCCTCGTGTTGTGTTTGTGCATGTGGTGGGGTAAAACCCGAAGGAATGCCTTCGCTATCCTCTCCTGTAATAGCCTTGGGACCTTTTCCTTTGTCCATTGTCGCGTTCAGCATCTGGGTCATTTGAGCCATCATGTTCCTTTGAGCTTCCAACATTTGGTCTCTCATTTCTTGCTGGAGCTTTGCCAATTGCTCTTGCATCTGGTTTTGCATGTCTCTCTGGAATTGTTCAAATCTTTGATCCATTTTCTTTGTCTTGGCACGTGTACCGTAATGGTGCTTAGTTTCCAGATTTTCCTTTTCTCTCTCTCTCTTTCTCTGTATTAATTTCAACTAATTAGGCTCTCTCTATGGACTTAAATGTATATGATGTGATGTAATGCAAATGCATGGAATGAATGCAAAAAGAAATAGGGGCGTTGATTATGAATTCAATTCCATTAGAAGAACTTTTCTAGAATATAAATTTCTTTACATAAAACAGATTACATATACGGCTTTGTCCTCATAGTCCAAGTGAAGACACCAATCCTTTTCTTCGTATCCGGATGTTATGGTCGTGTCTCGTGAACTTTCTCAATAGATGCCTCTTCTAGCTCCTTGTCGTTTGATCCAGGCCGCAACTCTTCACTCACCTATTCCCTGTGGTGTTCATAAGCTTCTTTAAGAAAATTGAGACATGACGACTCTCGAATAATCCTTGTCGGCTTGAATCCTTGGGCAAAATCTTGAATTCTTCTGCAAACTATCAGCCCTCTCTCGTTGTTTACCTGAACTATGTTCGAACGACCGTATTATAATCCACTTTATCAAGTAACCCATTTCTGTAACAGCCCAATTTTCAATAGTATCGGAACAGTGATTCGAGATCACTAACTCTGACGAAAAAGTTAGAAAATTTTGTTAATCGATAATTATAAGTTAAGTGTGATATTAGAAGTATTTTAAAATTAGTGAATTTTGTGAACTAAAAGAATTAATTAGAAAAATTGGGCCAAAAACGAGGTATTGAGACCTCGAATTCATAAAGTGAGCCATAAATATTTCTAAAAATATTTATGGAGTGTCATTAAGTTATTATTAAAGTTTAGTTGAGAAATTTTAACGTTTGGATATGTAATTAAATGAAAAGGACTAAATTGAAAAAGGTGTAAAAGTTGAATTATAGATTAAAAGAAATTATGAAGGATCAAAATAGTAATTATACCATTTTGCATAGTTGAGGCGGTGTACGTTAGAAAATCTGAGATTTTTTTTTAAAAAGTATATTATTATATTATATATTTATATTATATTATTATATTATTATATTATTATATTATTATATTATTATATATTATATTATATAATAATCCAAAGAAAAAAAAAAAGGAGAGAACAGAAACCAAACGAAACAGAGAGCAGGGGAAGGAAAGAAAGAAGAAGAGAAGAGAAAGAAGGAAAAGGGAGAAAATTGGAAAATTTCCAAAATTAGCTAAATAAAAAGGGATTAAATTGAAATATTTGGAGAATTCTCTTCAATTCTCTTCATTTTCTTCAGCTGAAAAACAGTCATGGAAAAGAGTTCAAGTTGGTTTTCATACTCAAGCTTCATGTAAGTTTAATACTTGCTTTCTCCTTGAAATTTCTATGTTTTTGGACTTTCTACAATTGAGTCCAACTTATTAATTCATTAGTTTATGATTCTATGGTTAATTTTTAAATTTGATGTGGATTAGTGCTGAAATAATATGATGAATAAATATTGATTTGAAGCTTTAATTTTGTTATATGATGATTTTATCAAGTGAAATTGATGGAAATTGGTTTTAGGACCTAATTGTGAAATAGCTGAAATTAAGGCCTAGTGTTAAAATTCTGATTTTCAAAAGTTATGAAGTAGTTTAAAATGATAGAGAAAAGTATTAAATGAGAAAATTAGTTTAATTGATGGGTTAATTGAGCAAGGATTGAATTGTATGAATTGTGGAATTAGGGACAAAATAGAAATCAACATGTTACACTAAAGCAGTTTTGGACAGCAGCAGTTGTCTAACTTTGAAAAATCACCAAAAATTGTATAAATCGAATTAGAAGTTGAATGAGATATGAAATTAAAGCTTATTGAGTCTATTTTCATATAAAAGAAACAAAGAAAGCAAAGGAAGTCCACATTTTGAGATATTTAAAATTTTGTAAGACTGGTTTAGAATAACTTCGTGATTCCCTGTTCTTACTTTAGAAATTCACTAAAAATTGTATAAAATAATTTGGGAACATAATTTATATGGTTAGATTCCTTAATGAGTCTAGTTTTATAAGAAATAAACCATAACATCATATGAATTCTATATAAAAATATAATTAATTTTTAGTGAAGAAGGGTCGGAACTGCTAGACAGCAGAACAGGGGTGAATTTAAAGAATAAACTGTACTAATTGGATAAATCAAAATTCTGAAAATTTTATGGCAAGAAGATATGTGAGTCTAGTTTCAGGAAAAATTAACGGTTCTTCATTTGGAGTTCTGTAGCTCTGGAAATAAATAATTTAGTGACTATAACTCAAATGGACAGTTTTGAATATACTTATGAGTAATTAATGAAATTTATTGATAATGTTACTTATAGCATGTTATATACATTAAGGATGTGGAATGGAGAGGAGGAGGAGGAAAATATGTATGAATATTCAGCTAGCATGGCTAATTTGTAATGTTTTAGACTCAGGGACTAAATTGAATAAAAGTAAAATTTTATGATTAATTTTGTAAAAACGTGGAAATGACCAATTTGCATGAAATAGATTATTTTATTATTTAAAATTGTAAAATTGAATGAAATTATTAATATAGATTAAGATCGATTGAAAAATTGATGAAAATAGAAAATTTCTAAAATGACCCTGAATCTTGATATTTCTACAAATTTAGCCAGATAAGTTCATGTAACTTAATTATGTGATATAAGAAAATATGAGTTGATAGTACGTGAAATATTGATATGATAAATTAACTAATTTATGTTTATGAAGAAGAGACAAGTGAATGATATTATCATGATATGTAAATATGTGATTATCTTTAATATGTTAATACAAGGTAATTAAGTATGTTGAGACGAGTAATAAATTTAAGTAAGACATGACGAGAAAAATAAATATGTTTATGGGACAATATGTTTGATTTTGATGGGTTTCAAATATAAATGCTAAATGAAATAAAATGTCTGATAAATAAATTTGCAATTTCGGTAATGCCTCGTACCTTATTCCGGCGTTGAAAACGGGTAAGGGGTGTTACATTTAGTGGTATCAGAGCTTAGGTTTAGCCGGTTCTCGGACCAAACGTAGTATATGTGAAGTTTAGAAATATATGCCATGATTAATATATAACTTGAGATAATGTGATATGTTCCGACTTTGATGATATTTGTATCACTATAATTTAAACTTTATCATTATTATGTGTAATTTACTAATTATGTGTGGTAAGTATTTTAAGGTAAGTGCTTAGTAAATTGATAAATTTATGATTGGGTACTAAAATTGAGACTGATACTAAACTGAATTATGGAACATTGAATATTATTTTGAGTACTGAATTGAATTGTGAAGTTACTGAATATTGTTACCTGTATTGCATTAAACTATGAAATTATTGATGTAATGAATTACTGTAATATTGTGAAACTGGTTGAAATAAGAAGTGAAAATAGAATGAACTGGAAATTAGAAAGTTATTTAAATTACGTAACTGAATTATGAACTATGTGAATATTTGAAGGTATATTAATAGGAAACTAAAAGTGATTTGAATTGAATCAAATTAAATTAAATAAAGAAAATATGTGAGTAATTGAAATGTATATTGATTGGAAAGTAATTAGTGATTTTAAATTTGATTGGACAATAAATTAAAAATACGAATTGAATAAAAATGCATTAAATTATGAATATGTGTAAACATATGAATCGTGTATTGATTGAAAGGTGGTTGGAATTGAATCGAAGTCTGATTATATGTGAATATTTGCAATATGTATTGGTACTGAATTGTATACTGATTAGAAAATGGAAAAGTGAATTTGAAATAGAAAAAAAAAATGAATGATGATTTAAATACCCTATTAACTTATCGGGCTAGATTGGATACAAATGGCATGCCATAGGATTGGAAGTATTCAGGGATTCTTCGACCTTGAGTCGATGAGACACTGGGTGTCATATTATTTACTTCGGATAGATTCAATAAGGTACTGGGTACCTCTTTACTTCGGCTGGGCCGATGAGACACTGGGTGTCACTATATTGCTTCGAACTATCCGATGAGGCACTGGGTGCCAATCTGGTGTGTTTGGTTGGATCCGCGTATCCGCCAAAGTCCGAGTCTTGTTAATAGGGGTAGATATGAATATTAAGTGAAATTAAAAATGAGAATTGATTTCCCTATTAACTTGTCGGACTAGTCGGATATAATTGGCATGCCATAGGATTTGGAAGAGTACAGGATTTATCGGCTTTGCCGATCAGGCACTTTATGTGTCGTAAATCAGGCACTCTATGTGTCGTATTTCAGGCACCTCGTGTGTCGTATCAGGCACCTCGTGTGTCGTTTCAGGCACTTATGTGTCGTATACTGATCAGGTACTATGTACCGTTTTAGGCACAATGTGCCGTACTGGTGTGTTTGGGTTGGAATCCGTGTATCCATCAAAGTCCGGATTGTTAGTAGGGTGAATAACTGAAAAAAAAAAAAGATTGATTGAACTATTGAAAATATGAGAAAGAAATTATGAGTTGAATTGTGAATCGAATTGAATTGTGAGATTTGAAGCATGAACTTAGGGTTCATGAATTTGCTAAAATATCAAATTATTGATATTGAAATCAGTTGAATAAATGAAATGAGAAAATTGAATGAATTTGATCGATTGAACGTATGAAAAAGTGGAATTATGAATTAAAATCGATATATGAGATTGAAAACTTGAACCAAAGGTTTATGAATTGATTAAAGATAATGTAGACGGTATATGAGGCTATTTGATGAAAGACTATTGTTGAGGTATAAAATTAAAGTATAAATTAACACATATGACTTATATTGTTACATGTTTGATGTCTATTATTTAATATTAAATGTTAAATTTAAATTATGCGTATAATAAGTGAAGTATGAGGTAAGTGTTATTGTTGAATTAAATGGAAATTGAATTAAGTGATGGATAAATATTAGTATTGAATTGTATATTAATGAGAAAGTGAAATTAAATTTAGTTGTGAATAAATTGAAGTGAAATTGGAATTGAAAAAAAAATGAAAAAAAAATGATATGTGAAGCACATAATAAGAATTATTAGTAAATTAAGAATGACTAGTAAATTTTGAAATATGTTACATTTAGTAAACATACACTTCTATATTTGTTTCATATATCTTAAGTGTTATGTTTAATCTATTGGGTCTCTTAAAAAAAGGTAAGTAATTTTCGTTATAAGGTATGCTCGCAATATTGAATTAAAAATGAATTGCAAACTGAAAGGACATGGAATGGATATAAATGGTAAACTAGATAAATATGTGCGTAAAGGAGCTATAGAATTATAGAAATAATGAAGTTAATGATCAAAATAATAAGGAAATTTCGAGGACGAAATTTTTTTTAGGGGGGAAGAGTTGTAACAGCCCAATTTTCAATAGTATCGGAACAGTGATTCGAGATCACTAACTCTGACGAAAAAGTTAGAAAATTTTGTTAATCGATAATTATAAGTTAAGTGTGATATTAGAAATATTTTAAAATTAGTGAATTTTGTGAACTAAAAGAATTAATTAGAAAAATTGGGCCAAAAACGAGGTATTGAGACCTCGAATTCATAAAGTGAGCCATAAATATTTCTAAAAATATTTATGGAGTGTCATTAAGTTATTATTAAAGTTTAGTTGAGAAATTTTGACGTTTGGATATGTAATTAAATGAAAAGGACTAAATTGAAAAAGGTGTAAAAGTTGAATTATAGATTAAAAGAAATTATGAAGGATCAAAATGGTAATTATACCATTTTGCATAGTTGAGGCGGTGTAACGTTAGAAAATCTGAGATTTTTTTTTTAAAAGTATATTATTATATATATATTTATATTATATTATTATATTATTATATTATTATAATATTATATTATAATAATCCAAAGAAAAAAAAAAAGGGAGAGAACAGAAACCAAACGAAACAGAGAGCAGGGGAAGGAAAGAAAGAAGAAGAGAAGAGAAAGAAGGAAAAGGGAGAAAATTGGAAAATTTCCAAAATTAGCTAAATAAAAAGGGATTAAATTGAAATATTTGGAGAATTCTCTTCAATTCTCTTCATTTTCTTCAGCTAAAAAACAGTCATGGAAAAGAGTTCAAGTTGGTTTTCATACTCAAGCTTCATGTAAGTTTAATACTTGCTTTCTCCTTGAAATTTCTATGTTTTTGGACTTTCTACAATTGAGTCCAACTTATTAATTCATTAGTTTATGATTCTATGATTAATTTTTAAATTTGATGTGGATTAGTGCTGAAATAATATGATGAATAAATATTGATTTGAAGCTTTAATTTTGTTATATGATGATTTTATCAAGTGAAATTGATGGAAATTGGTTTTAGGACCTAATTGTGAAATAGCTGAAATTAAGGCCTAGTGTTAAAATTCTGATTTTCAAAAGTTATGAAGTAGTTTAAAATGATAGAGAAAAGTATTAAATGAGAAAATTAGTTTAATTGAGGGGTTAATTGAGCAAGGATTGAATTGTATGAATTGTGGAATTAGGGACAAAATAGAAATCAACATGTTACACTAAAGCAGTTTTGGACAGCAGCAGTTGTCTAACTTTGAAAAATCACCAAAAATTGTATAAATCGAATTAGAAGTTGAATGAGATATGAAATTAAAGCTTATTGAGCCTATTTTCATATAAAAGAAACAGAGAAAGCAAAGGAAGTCTACATTTTGAGATATTTAAATTTTTGTAAGACTGGTTTAGAATAACTTCGTGATTCCCTATTCTTACTTTAGAAATTCACTAAAAATTGTATAAAATAATTTGGGAACATAATTTATATGGTTAGATTCCTTAATGAGTCTAGTTTTATAAGAAATAAACCATAACATCATATGAATTCTATATAAAAAGATAATTAATTTTTAGTGAAGAAGGGTCGGAACTGCTAGACAGCAGAACAGGGGTAAATTTAAAGAATAAACTGTACTAATTGGCTAAATCAAAAATTCTGAAAATTTTATGGCAAGAAGATATGTGAGTCTAGTTTCAGGAAAAATTAACGGTTCTTCATTTGGAGTTCTGTAGCTCTGGAAATAAATAATTTAGTGACTATAACTCAAATGGACAGTTTTGAATATACTTATGAGTAATTAATGAAATTTATTGATAATGTTACTTATAGCATGTTATATACATTAAGGATGTGGAATGGAGAGGAGGAGGACGAAAATATGTATGAATATTCAGCTAGCATGGCTAATTTGTAATGTTTTAGACTCAGGGACTAAATTGAATAAAAGTAAAATTTTATGATTAATTTTGTAAAAGCGTGGAAATGACCAATTTGCATGAAATAGATTATTTTATTATTTAAAATTGTAAAATTGAATGAAATTATTAATATAGATTAAGATCGATTGAAAAATCGATGAAAATAGAAAATTTCTAAAATGACCCTGAATCTTGATATTTCTACAAATTTAGCCAGATAAGTTCATGTAACTTAATTATGTGATATAAGAAAATATGAGTTGATGGTACGTGAAATATTGATATGATAAATTAACTAATTTATGTTTATGAAGAAGAGACAAGTGAATGATATTTATCATGATATGTAAATATGTGATTATCTTTAATATGTTAATACAAGGTAATTAAGTATGTTGAGACGAGTAATAAATTTAAGTAAGACATGACGAGAAAAATAAATATGTTTATGGGACAATATGTTTGATAAATGCTAAATGAAATAAAATGTCTGATAAATAAATTTGCAATTTCGGTAATGCCTCGTACCTTATTCCGGCGTTGAAAACGGGTAAGGGGTGTTACAATTTCCTTATGACAAACTCTTCTATTTAGCAATCGAATATGAATCAACACCTCCTTTCTATGATGATGCAATGCAATGCAATCAAAACAAAAGAAAACACGTTAGTGCAAGAGAAATAAACAAACACAGAACACTTATCCGGGTGACCACTAGGGCTTGGCATGGCTCTATCTAGGGTAGGCTCCTAGGTCTCTCTATATGTGGTTTGGTTCTAAAGTTGATGTACCCGAACCAGCAGATTCCTTGATCCTCACCCATTATAGGCTCATATGGACCGAGTTCAGTTTAGGGGAATACATTTCCCTATGGCCATGCGGAGATGAAAATCTCACAAAGCACATAGGTACGAATGTATCCTGAAAGCAATCTACTAGCCCATGCGGAGGTGAAAACCTCACGAAGGCGTAGCTTCTTACTCCCACTTAAAAGGGTAAAAATCGGACGATTATGCAATATGATGCGCGAAAGTGAACTAAGTGTGATGAAAATGCCATTCAATCAAAATAAAATAAAACAAGTCAGTATTTTACACACAGCTTAAAACAAGCAAGAAATAAAGCACCTACTCGGGTAACCACTAGGGTTTGGCGTGGCTCTACCTAAGATGGGTTTTAGGGTTCCCTATATGTGGTTTTGTTCTAAAGAGAGGTACCCGAACCAGCAGATTCCTCAATCTTCACCCATTATAGGCTCATATAGATCGAGTTCGGTTCAAGGGGATACATTTCCCTATGGCTGCACGGAGATGAAAATCTCACGAAGACATAGGTACGGATGTATCCCGAAAATGATTCACTATCTTGTACGGAGGTGAAAACTTCACGAAGGAGTAGCTTCACACTCCCACTTAAAGGGGGTAAGACCAAAATGGTCCCTATGCAATATGATGCAAGACTCAAACTACAGTAACTGACAATACGAACAAATGCAATAATAGAATTGTAATTTTTCAAATCAGATTTTCAATTTTATACAACAAGACAGAAAACAATCAATTTTACGGCTCGACTCTCTGAAGTCCCCAGTGGAATCGCCAAAGCTGTAGAGCCCAAATTTTGCCCGGGGCCCAATACAGACTTGTAATGGCCTAAATTCAAGGTTATCGGAACAATGGTTTCGCAACCATAAATCCGATTTAAAGAGAAATTTATTTCAATATATATAATTTTATAAATATTTATAAAATGTTAGTAATGTGGTATTAAAATTTCGTCAGAAAATTCTAACGTTTGGGTAGGTAATTAAATGAAAAAACTAAATTGAAAAAGGTGTAAAAGTTTAATTATAGATTAAAGAAAATAAAAAGGACTAAAAAGGCAATTATGCCATTTTTAAATGTTGAGGCGGTTTAAGTATGAAAAAATCTGAGATTTTTATGTTTAATATATATTATTATATAATAAGATATTTTATGTTTTAAATATAATATATATATTATATTGTTATTATATATTATAAAGAGAAAGTAAAAGAAAGAAGAACAGAAAAGAAACAGAGAACAAGACGAAAGCAGGGGAAGAAAAAGGGAAAGAAAGAAAAAGGAGAAATTGATGATTTAAAGCTTGGAAGTTTAATTGAAAAAGAAAGGAGAGGACCGAATTGAATAAAAAGGAAAAAAGAAGGTTAAGGAGTGAAGGAAGAATAACATATATCATTTCAACCTTTTTGTTGTAAGTACTATAAGAATTTTAAATTATTTTTATTTATTTATTTATTTATACTTATGTAAAGTATTTAAATTTATGAGATTCAGCTTTAATGCCCAAGTAGACGAAATTTAGAACTACTAGGATATTAGTGGCATGCCATTAAGGAACTTTAGCGCGCTCTCTGATTATTAGCACGTCAGTGCTCTCTGATATTAGCACGTTGGTGCTCTCTGATATTAGCACGTTGGTGCTCTCTGATTATTAGCACGTCAGTGCTCTCTGATTATCAGCACGTTGGTGCTCTTTGATTATTAGCACATTGGTGCTCTCTGTTCACTTGTGCATCATAATGCACCTCTGTATCTGTTCCGTATATCCGGTGTGTTCTATAAAGTCTACTTTGGGCTAAGAATGTGAAATGAGAACAAAAGTGAATCACTGATGTGTTAAGGTAATTTTTATACCTTACAAAAGATAAGTTAAATTTATTTAAAGCAATGCATAGTTGAAGAGACTTATATGTGAGTAGATATGCAATAATTGATTGAGTTTAAAATATTTTGTTATGATTACTTATTTAATTATTATTGTATTGCTTACTAAGCCTTCACCGGCTTAACGCGTTTATTTTAACGCGTAGGTACAATTAGACTAGAAGAGAAGTCCAACTAGAAGATCTCCCATCTCATCACATCCTCAAGAGCTTCAAAAGTAGGTACTATATTTTGTATTAAAATGGCATGTACATATGTAGTTCAAAGGTGTTCCCATGTGATAGGGACTAAAATGTAGATTCTTGAAATTTTATCTATTTTCAGTTACTTGAAGTATTTTGGTATATATGGAATGAATTAATAAACAATAAATATGTTAGCAAAAATGGTTGGTAAGTTAAAATATTATATACAAATTTTTTAATTAAACAGTATCTGGCCATAATTGTTTTGGCACCAAATGTAATAGTCTTATACCGGGTCTGCATGATTGAACCGGGTATAGGGGTATTACAAGACTAAAGGCCCAATCAATAAAACAACCCAAAAATAAAAACAAGCCCAAATGGCCCAAAACTAAAAAAAAATTCAGAACCCTAGGGTTCTGTCCTTTTGCGCCACACCGCTCTTCACGTGAAGTGTCAGCACATCCTCCGCCTCTGCGCACCTGTTCTCTACCACCGCCCACGACCACCTGCAAAACAAAGGCAACCTACAACAAAAGCCAACAGCAGCAATGACAGAAGCAAGCAAAAGCAAAAGCAATAGCAAATACTGTAATATTTTCTTGGCTATAAAGAAGGGAACAAACCAATGTATGCGGGGTCTTCTTCTTTTTTTCTCTCCTTTTGTACACACCCACGAATCATCAACAATAAAAAAACAGAAATAGAAGGTGGATTCTAGTCTCTTTTACTTTCTGTTGTTTAGTACTGCTATTTTTTTTTCTTTCTTTTAATTTTTTTAAAAAAACGAAAACAACAAAGAGAAAAGAAGGGAAATATACCTAAATCGGTGCCCTTCCAGCGTCGGAACCCCCTTTCTTCGGTCCGAAATCGGACTAAAGGAGATGAAAGGGGCTTGTGGTTTCGACGCTCATCGGGCTTAAGGTAGGAACCTTCAGACGCACTTTCGAAATGGGCTAAGACCCACTTCGCGCACAGTCGGCCATCGTACGAGGTGGTGGTGCGACGGGTGGTTGAAGGGTGTCCGATCGTCGGACAGAAATGGAGGGAGAGAGGGCTACTTTTTTGGTTTTTTGAGAGAAATGGGGGGCTTCTGTTTTTTTTTCCTGAAACATTAAAGAATGAAACAACAAATTTTTTTCTGTTTTAAATAACGAACGAAACGGTGCCGTTTGAAGAGAAAGTGACCCACGGGTCAACCCGACCCTCGCACAGGATCCGCGTGTTTAAGCCCTAAAGGGGAAATTTGCGTGCTTGGTCCCTTTATTTTGCGCCAATATTCGATTAAGCCCTATTTTTATTTTTCGTATATATTTCAATTTTGCCCTCAGGATTTGTGCGCCATTTCAGTTTAGCCCTGCGCAAAACGCAGCGTATAGAGGCCGGAGATTTTTCCCGTTTGGTCCTTTTTGTTTTCTGCGCGTTACGTTTTAATCCCCAGTTCGCCCTTTCTTTTAACTTATTGCAATTTTAGTCTTTTTTTATTCTGATTTCAGTATAGCCCTCACTTATTTATTTTGTTATAATTTTTACCTTTAACTTTATTTTCATTCTGATTTAGTTCTAATTTTGTTTAATTTCAATTTATTTTCACAAATTTGCCATTTATTTATTTTAAAAATTTTATATTATCTATTTTAAACCTTTTTTTTATTCATTATCTGTTTTTAAATTTATATATTATTTATTTCTTAAATTTATATATATTTCATCCATTTTAAATTTTATATATTAATCTATTTTATGTGTTATTTATTTTAATTTTTATTAGTAACATATATCTTTTAATTTTCCTTTGACATCAATTAAGTCCTTTTCTTTTATTCTTGTATTTTATTTGTTTAGCTATTTATTACTCTTTGGTTTCCTTATTTATTCTCATATTGTTCGTTTTATTTATTTGCTTATTCGTATTCATATTATTGTCATTCGTTTATGTAATATTTTATTATTGTTCCATAATCGTTATTATTTTCATATTCTGCCATCATATTGTGCATTAAATCCCACATTTATCCAACTTAGATCGTTGTATTTTATTTCAAATAAAATAAATGTATGCCTTTAATTGTTGCACTTGCTAAGTATTCAAAAAGTGAAAAGCTTTCAAAATAAGGCAATATTCTATGATTGAAAATCCGAGAAATCGTGCCCTAACGTGCTAGGTTTCGTTTTTTCGTTTGGCCAAATCATCGAATATCCTTTTGATATTTTCAATGCATGAGTCTCGGAAATCATGAGAGGATCTTGGATTCGAGGATTTAAATTATCGTGTCCTAACGTGCTAGATGTGATATTTTATTCCTTTGGAGCGAGAGAATCTTAATAACCAATTCGAGAAAATTTAAACATTTTTAAAAGAGATTGTATTTTTAATTTTTTTTTTAAATTTTCAACTTTCGACATTAAGACGTTAGCTAATCAATTAGGTACCAATTTTGGGCGTATCGGGGGTGCTAACCCTTCCTCGTGCGTAACCGATTCCCGAAGCCGTCTCTCTGATTTTCGTAGACCAAAATCGTTGTTTTGATAAATCAATCTGATTATTAAAAACAATCACTTTTCGAGGTGACCCGATCACACCTCAGCAAAAAGGATTGGTGACGACTCCCATTTTTTATTTTCGTTTTCAAAACCCCAAGTCGACCCCCGTTTTACAAAAAAATGGTTACGACAAGTGTAATTACTTGTAATTATATAATGGTGTCATGTTTGGGTAATCATTCTAATTGGTGGGTCTTACAAAATTAAGTGTAATTTGAATATTTCAATTATACTTTCCAATTTTTAAAGGATGAGAATTGGAGTAATTAGGTAGATAATTACACGCAAATCTAATTTTAATTTTTTATATAAATTATAAAAATTATATTATAAGCATAAACACGTATAAATATTTGAGATAATTATCACCTTAGTATAGCATAAAAAAACAATGTTGAGTAGTTCTAGCATGTTGCATACTTTACAATTTCAATTATAGGTGGAATTGAGATTATCCATATTTCGAAGAGTGCATTGAAGAAAAAGATCTTGATAATCTTAATGATACAAAATTAAATTCAGATGATGATAAACTCGATCAAGAACCAACAGATGATGATAAGGAGCATGTGTTAAATATTAAAGAGGGAATAACCCAACAAATATGCACTAGAACAATTACACAAAATTGCATATGATATTTATTTTTCTTGTTATTTTTATTAGTAATCGTATTATCAACTAATTTTTTAGACTAACATAATACATATGATGGTTTTATTTTAATTGTTGTTATTTGTTTAGAAATTAGTTTTACAATACTGATAATTTTTAAAGTAAATAATATTTTAAAAAATATAAATTATGTAACTATGTAATTACAATTTATATAATAAAACATGACATAAGTAATTACGATATAATTATACTCTGTTAATCAAACATCTCTGGAAAACTACAATTCCTTATAATTACTACCTAATAATTATACTATTAAGAGAGCTTTATTGATTTTGTCCTTTGGGTTTTGAAAGAATTAAATCGACACTACGATCCTACTAATACCGTTCAATGGTTCCACAGGATTTTTTTCTATTTTTTTTATGAACTTCTGTTTTCGGATAAATTTCAAATCACCATTCAGAACACGAATTTAGGTCTTCCTTCGTCACATTGAGGTTTGGTCTACCTCTGGGGTTTACTTACTAATGCTAGTTTTGGTTTTCAACTTCTTAGTAGGAGGGACTTATAGTGTAGTGCTAAGAAAATTTAGTACCTACCACCTGCATAATGTCACCATGAGCGTCTATCCCCTGCTTTGAGTGGGTTGGGTTGGATTATTTTCTAATTTCTAATGTAAAACATATAAGATCACATATCAACAAGCCTTCTGGTTGGGCCAAGTTAAAAGCCCCTGATGGCTTCAATTACCAACTCCCATTTCCTACAGCCTTTCTTATTTCGTTTGGGTTCGCCCTTCTGGGCCAATCTCTTGAACCAATTGACAGAATCCCAAAAACTAAGCAACATATCTAAGGAAAAGCAGGATCGGTGGCCAATCCACTATTGTTCCTTGGCTGTACAAAGTTGCCAGCATTTAGGTCTGAAGTTCCAATGCCAAACACCCACCACTCCCCCTTTGTTTTGGCTTACTTTACGATTGAGTCCCCTAAATATATCCATTTGTCTACCTTGAAATTTAAACTTTTTTATCTCAATTTAGTGCCCAAAATATCAATTTTCTCTATTTTTAGTCCATTTTTGTAACTACAGTTAAATATATGTATATGTTAAGCCACTTTGGCTATTAGAAAAGTGCCACGTGGCTTGTTATTGGCCAATCAAAAATATTACATTTAAATTAAAAATAAAAAATTATAATGTTAAATATTTAAAAACATTATTGACTTTGACTAGCTGTTAATCGATATTGACTTGCCATGTGATACTATTAGAATATGTCACTTGTCCTTTTTAAAAAAATTTTAATATTATATGTATACCATATTGATTAAAAAGGTAAGAAAATGATATGTAATATTAATTTTTTTTAGAAAAAGGTTAAATTTTTTATAAAATTCTGTTTAAATTTAAAAAGGTCAATAATATATAAAATTAAAAATTGTTATAAAAATTAAAAAAGTATTTAAATTTCAAGTGATTGAAAAAAAATCTTGAAATTTAAACAAATTTTCATGATTTTATAATATTTTTAAAAAATTACATTTTTTTACATTTTTTGTAATAATATTGTTAATTTCAACAAATTTCTTTTCGTATTTTTTGTAAATTTATTTTGTATTTTCTTTTATTTTATATTTCTTTCCAGATTATATATATTTTAAGTTTTTTTTTGTATATTTATTTCCATTTTTTATATATTTTTTAATGTATATATACATTTAATAAAATAAAATGCTTGTATAAGTAATCACAAGGTTGTATAAGTAATTAGATATGAAATTTTTTTAATGGATTCAAAAATATTTTGAAGGCATGCTTTAGTTACCAATTTAAGAAGTAATTGATACTTTAAATATTAAATTATGATAAAAAAATTAAATACTACAGTGAAGTAATGAATATACTTCAAGAGCCAAATGGTGAATTAAGATAATTTGTTTTTATTCCCTATACGTCTTCCTTGTTAATATTTCCATATTTATTTTGTCTTGGTAAAACCTAATGCTGGCTTATTAGTCGTAACCTCAAAAGATGAATAACATCAGACAATTTAATTTAAGGCTGTGACCACATGGGTGCTTCTTCCAATTTCAAATTGCATGAATAATACCATGATTTGCATCATGGATTACTGCATGCTTCTATCCAAAATGACGATGACATTCTAGAAAAGAGATTCTACAATTCTTACTTTCGGCCGAGATGTGTTGCCCTAGGATTTAACAGCTCACAAGCTTGACCTCACATTAAAGATTCTTGCTTACACCATTTCCTTGTGGTCCAACCACTTTTCCTTGGAGCCCCCACTCGGTACAGCCCATTACTATGATAGCCCACATCTCTATCTCCTTGTCGCATGCAATGCTAATACACCTTCCTTTCCATTTCAATATATTCATTGAAGCCATTGGATCCAAAAGCAAAGTCAATTTCCTATTTCTACTTTTTCATACAATACGCCTTGCATATCAGCAACTAGCAATAACGCTTTTATCGAAAGCACGAGAAGGGGTGAAATTTTCAGCTAGGGAACAAATAAAAGAAGGCTTAATTTAAGATTTAGCTTCTCACCTATACTTATTTTTTAATTTGGTACTTGCATTCTTTTACATCTCAATGTGGTACTTAAAATATCAACTACTTTATTATTGGTCTATTTTATAAAGTTAAACCACTTTGGTTAATGGAAAAGTACCACATGACTTGTTTTGACTAATGAAAAAAATGTCATGCGACAATTATATTTATTTAAAATAAAAATATTAAATAAAAATTAAAATTTTTATAATATTAAATATTTAAATATTAAAAAATATTGTTTATTTTGATCGGCCATTAATTGACGATGACCAACCATTAATTGGCATTGACTAACTGTTGACCAGTATTGACCGTGTGTTGACCTGCCATGTAGTGCTATTAAAATATGCGACATGTCCTTTTTATTTTTAATATTATATATATAATATTGATTAGAAATGTAAAAAAATCATATATAATATATAAAATATTTTTAAAAATATATAATTATAGATTTTTAAAAAGTCAAAATAATATAAAAAATTTGAAAATTGTTATAAATTTTAAAAAAAGTATTTAAATTTCCAAGTAATTGCAAAAAAAAAACCTTGAAATTTAAATCCCTTTTTAGAATTTGATAAAAAATTATTTTTAAAACTTTTTTTTATAATTTTTACAATTTTGTTACATTTTTTAATAATATTAATAATTTCAACTAATTTCTTTTCAATTATCTTATTTCTTGTAAATTTTATTTTTATACATTTTTAATAAATTATATTTTTTTTTATTTTTCATATTTTTTTTAATGTGCATATATATTGAAGAAAAGAAAATATTAATTTTTTTACATAAAGTTGCTATGTGGCGCTTTATGATTGGCTATTAGTTTTTTTTTAACGTTAGTAAAAAAATGGACTCAAAAATATAACGGAGGCATACTTTAGGTATCAAATTGGGAAGTAATTGATACTTTAGGTACCAAATTAGGACCAAAAAAAAATTTAAGTATTAAAGTAGAAAAATAAGTATACTTCAAGGGTCAAATTGTGAATTAAGCCATAAAAGATAGGGGGATATTTAGTACCTTTTCACCTATATCCTTAGTTTTAAATGATTTTATTCTACAACTTTGGGTTCCTATTCTTCCAAACAGAAAAGTCAAGTTTACTATGGATGTATTGTATGAATGGAATCTCAATCTCTATCCCTCAATGTATGAAAGAACCGTTCACTATGAGACCATTAATGTTGGGTAGTTTGAGTGTTGTTGGTCACTAGGACTTTTGAGGTTTAAAAACTTGAAAAAGCAAAGACAAAAATCATTCTACCCAAGTTGGGTATTAGGTTGATATGCACTAAACAGTTTTGATATGCTGCAAATCTTCCAAAACCCCATTAATGGAATTGAAAAATGGACCCCAAAAGCTTCTGTATTTTTTAGTGGGAGAATATGATGTGTTCACCCATCTCTTCTGACACCCATAACAAAAGATAAAGTTGAAAGAATATTTTTATTGCTTCTACCTCTAATAGGTTCATCCTTATTGGGATTTTGATTATTGATTGATTCAACTATGGAATAATCATCTTTTTACCTTTACTTCTACTCCACTACATACACACACATAAATATATATATCACTACCAAATCTATATGCCATGAAAAAATAAGCCCATGGCAGGCTTTAAAATTCCCAAATAAAGAGCATGATTCTTGATAGGTAGTGCTCCTTCTCCCTGCCCATAGCATCTTGTTCTTTTGGGAGTGGGACTATTTCATAAAGGGAAAATGTGTTGTAGGGGGAACAAAGGAAGCAAACATCAATTTTCTTACGGGGCTGGACCAGTAAAAGTGTGAACAAATTCCACATTTTTAAACAACGAACACCCAAAATTCTACATAAAAGAAAAAAAAAAAAAAGGTTTAAGATTCACATCTAGGCTAAGGGCCCCATAGCTGTTAATTGAATCCATGTTTCATGTTCAGCTTTGTGCACTCCGTCCCCTTCACCAACCCCACCCCCAACCGCATGGAATATGGATAATTTTATAAAGTCGACTGCTTTACGACACACCTTTCCTTCGCTTTACACCAACTGGAAGTCTTGGGTCCCATTCCCCTCCCCCCATTTTTCATTGCCTTGCCTTGGACACTGCCCCCAAATCGAGGATTCAAAAATTAGGGACCAAGACATGGGCCTTGTGACTAGGATCCTCTATTGTGTGTCAGATAATTAATGAGGTCCCAAACACCGGAAAAAAAAACCCAATGTAAGTAAATAAATAGGGTGGGGCTAATGTGTCAATTACAAGCCTTGTTTGATAGCAGAAGGTTGGGGGGGCTAATGTGTCAATGTATAAAATGATATAAATATTATGTTTAAAATAAATGATTATTTGTAATTAGTTTCACGGGAGAATGTAGCTTCCCACTTTTGATATGGCTATGTTAACAAAAAGATGAGACTTATTCTCATTGTGACAAAGTTGTCAAAGAACCCACCACCTTTTATGAAAGGAACTACACACCAACATCTCTCCTACACTCCCACCCCTCCAGTAGCCTCCTAAAATACGATTGAATTACGGATGTCTTTTCCATAAAAAGAATGAATGAATGTAGTTTGATTTATTCCTATTTTTAATTTTGTATTTGATTCATCAAATTCAACGTTCAAAGATGGAAAAGCTTTCCGAAATTTCTTATCCGTAAAATTGGTAATTAAAGCAATACCAAGCATATCAAAAGAAAATGACAAATTTTTGTTTCTGATGACTGTTGAATGGATCTTTTCATCAAAAGGGAACATGGTGCATGGTGCATGGTCCTTTGAGTCTACTAAACTTTTTTTTTTTTTTTTGTATGTTGATTGAATAAGGAAGCTTTTTTCCATTTTGCTAGAAATATATAAATTTTTTCCTCTTTCGAGATGACACAAAATAATAAAAGAATCAAAAGATAAGATTAGATAAGGATATATACCATAATTATATTCATGTTTTTAGTGCAAGAACTTAATTAAGTCTATCATTATTTATTTTGGTGGGACTGGCTTATTTAAGGTTCACGGGGATATATCAATCACATGGGGCACTGAAAGATGCTTCCATTCCAATATTCCAGTTTTGCTTCGGATTTTTCTTTTGAAATTGGTGTTTATAGTGACAAAAAAACCGTTACATAAAATAGTTTATATTGGGTTATCAAATTTTTTCAAAATAGTAATTAAGTCCCATATATTTTTTTTCCACCCAATTAGCTATTTAAACTTTTAAAATACATTAAAAAGTCTTTAAATTTTTTTAAAAAATGTAATTAAGCCCCCCTTTTTTTTCATTCAATTGAATACTTGAACTTTTAAAATGTATCAAAAACTCTTCAAACTTTAAAAAATAATAATAATAATTAAGTCACTAATTTTTTTTTCTTTTTTGCACTCAATTAGTTACTTTAACTATGAAATGCGTCAAAAAAGCCCTTTGACCATTAACGTTAACAGTTGACCATCAAAGTTAACTGCCTCTAAATTTTTTTAGTTAAATTCACCTCGTGTCACAACCACAGCGTGACATGTGGCAAAAAAGTTATAGAAATTAAAAATCAATAAAAGTTAACAATTATTAAATTAGAATAAAAGTTTAAAAAATTGAAAATTTATTAAAAATTAGAAACTAAATTTATAAAAATCATTTTTGTAAAACTTTATAGAAATCATAAAAAATATAAAATGCATAAAAAATGCCCTTTAACCATTAACTTTCATTGTTAACTCTTAAAGTTAAATGACCCCTAATTTTTTTAGTTAAAGACATCATGTGTTGCAACACAGCCTAATATGTGGTAAAAATTAATAAAAAATAATAAAATAACAAATAATAAAATTTATAGAAAATTATAGAAAAATATTTTATATAGAAAAATTATATATATTTTTATGAATTATATATTTCTTTACATATTTATAATTTTCTTACGACTTTATAAAATTTTATAATTTCTCACGATTTTTATAAAATTTTATAATTTTTTATAAAATCTTACGAATTTTTTTTATTAAAATTTAATAGTTTTATAACTTTTATTATTTTTTATTATTTATAATTTTTTGCCACATGTCACGCTGTGGTTGTAACACATGATGGTTTTAATTGAAAAAATTAAGGGTGGTTCAGGTACCCATTTTAGTGCAAAAAAAAGGTAGGGCTTAATTGCTTTTTTTTTGAAAAGTTTGAGGGCCTTTTTTATGTATTTTTAAATTTTAAGTGCCAAAATGAGTGAAAGAAAAAAAAAACGAGTGCTTAATTGCTTTTTTTTTTTTAAGTTTAAGGGTCTTTTTGATGCATTATAAAAATTCAAGTTCCCAAGTGAATGCAAAAAAAAACAGACTTAATTATTATTATTATTTTTAAATTTAAGAACTTTTAACACCAGTATATCTTCAAACATTTGCTATCCTCTTTTGGAATGGCCCAAAATAACCCTTTAGCTCCAAGTATGTGTATATAATCAAACAATTGCATGTTGAAATGATTTTTAGACATAAAAGAGAAATCAATATAAAATTGAATAATTAGTCAAAAAATTAGGTCAACTTTCTCCTTAATTATTTAATTCGGCATATAGGAAAAGTCCTTAGAGATTCATACGCCTTAATTTACGTGTAACGCATGTGTGTGTATATATATATATAGACCTTTTAGTTCCGTGTGCTAACCGCATTCACCGCAAGACTATACAAAATATGCATTTTATAAATTACTATTGTTAGTTCAATTATAAAATTAAAAATATTTAATAATATCTTTTTTAAATCGGATTTAGTACACGACTAAAATACCACTAAAGTTAGAGTCCAATTGACATTACTTGCATCGAGCTGTCAAAATTCTCCTTTAAAAGTCTTCATACATGTGACGGTAGATCAACAAGTACAACTAATTGATTCCTTCCACCTCTCGCCGTCTTTGTTAAGCAATCAATAACTTTGTTGCTTTCCCTCAAGATATGTCGAAGTTTAACTTGCCAGTTTCTATTACACCACTCATGAATCAATCGGACTTCTATTGTATTACTGTTTGCTGCAAAATCGCTAATAATAGTATCAATCAACAGGGCATTGTCGCTCTCCACCTCAACCTATCTGAAACCCCTCATCCATGCCAGTTTCAAGCCTTTAAGGATAACTCGAGCTTCAAATTGGAAAATATCAACCATACATGTTACCATTTCAAAACCCACCAACCACGCTCCACTTGGTCCTCTTAATGCTCTTCCTACTATCGCCCTTTGTCTACTTGTCAACATCGAGCCATCAATATTAATATTCATTGTAACACCCTGAACTGATCTCTATTGTCAATTTAAGGTTACGGAGTATATCAGAACATTTAACAACAATTAATCATACATTTATTGATTTACAAAATAAAAATCCAAATCCAACATCATTCATAATATACATACATTTACGAGCCTTATACTGAGTATACGAGACCTAAAGATAACTTAAGAAACAACCAGGGACCAATCTGAATCAAAACAAACAAATCTGGAAAAAAAATTTGAAAACAAGGGTCACACCACTGTATGACAAAGCCCAGGTTGTATGGCTTAAGGACATGGTCGTGTGGCCAAATCGTGTACAATTTGAAATATAGGTCAAACGACAGTGTCTCAGCTCGTGTGCCCTCCCATGTGAGAATCTGAAATAAGGTCACACAATCGTGTCATAGACTGTATGCATATTCGAAATAGGGTCACACGGCCATGTCGCTAGGCCGTGTAACTCTCTGAGACCGTGGGAACAATCTTGCACCAAAAGTCAATAAGACACATGGCCGAGTGAGGAGGTCGTGTATGGCAGCCATAGAAAAAACTCTCTTTGTACATTCCTTGTTCGTCAAAAATCTATTTCGGATAAGAAGCCATAGAAAAACTCGCACCCGTTGAGGTGCTGGAACTCTCCAAAGTAATCTGTCATACCCATACAGCTTTGGTCTTTTATGTTTCTGCAATGGAGAAATTCCCTGCCGACATCCACCACCAAGAGATTTCATCAGAACCCGAGTCCTTCAATGACCTGTTGTAAGCACATATTCGAACAACAATATATCTGATGTAATGACCCAAAATTTACAGGCACCGGAAAAGCTTTAATTAAGTGAACCGTCTTAGTGAACCAAGTTCGTAAATATTTATTAGGAATATTTGTGAGGCTAGTTGTGTGTTTAATTAGGCTTTAATTAAGTGAATTTAGCTTAATTAAGAGAAATTAGGAAAAAGAGCTAAATTGAATAAGGGATAAAAGTTTAATTATAAATTAATAGAAAGAAGGGAGGACCAAAATGGCAAATAAGCCATTCTTAACGGTTGTTGCGGCAAACATATGAAAAATCTAAGATTTTTTCTTAGATATTTACTCAATTAATTAATTAGTTAATTTTATTATTATTATTTATTAAATTATAAATTATATTAAATATTATTATATTACGAAATAAATTGAAATATGACAAATGTAGGGTGATAAATGGTACATATGTAATAATGTGTATATACACACTTATATTATAATTATTTATTTACTTAAAATTTAAGTTAAATATATTTATTAATAAAATAATTATAATATAAATTTTTTATGGGATAAATAAATTAAATGATGACAAGTGGATGGTGATGATAATATACAAATGTAAAATAAATATGTGTACAATTGTAATATATGTATTTGTTATTAGATAGATATTTATTATAATTATTATTATAGTTTTATATTAAATTATTAAATTATGATTGTTATTATTAAAATAAATTAGAATGAAGACAATTGTATAATTATTAATGGTACATGTGTAACATATATGTTTATACACTTGTAAATTATTTATATATTTTATTATATAAGCAAAAGATATTTATTAATTAATATTATTATAACATTATTATAATAAAATTAAAGAATAAAAGAAATAGAATATAAAAGGAATGGAAAGAAAGAAAAGAAGAAGAGGAGTGGAGAGTTCAAACGAAATAGGGGGAAAGAAAGAAGAAAAGAAAAGAAAAAGAGAAATTAGGGTTTGAGAGCTTGAAGTTTTAATAGGTAAGTCAATTAAGTTCTTTTTATTTAAATTTGATGTTTTAGAAGTTTTAGATCAAAGTTTTGTTGAAATTAAGTTGAAGTTTTGAAAGTTCTTACGCTTTGAATATAGTTTATGTTGAATTAATTGGTGAATTAGGGGTTAAATTGATAGAATTTCAAGTTAAAATTGGGTAAAGGATTTAATTGTAAAATAAGTTATAAGAAACAGTTTTAGACAGTAACAGTAGGTTAACTTTGAAAAATCACCAAAAATTATGGAAATCGAATTAGAGGATAAATAAAATATGATATTAAATATTTTCGAGTCTACATTTTCATAGACTAAGCGGTGTAAGCAATGGACTTCTAAATTACGAGTTATAGTAAATTTTGTGACATAAGGTCAGAATGATTTCGAGTTCCCCTGTTCTGAGTTTGGAAAATCATCAAAAACTGGAGAAAAATAATTATGGGCTTAAATTTACATGTTCAATAATTAATGAGTCTATTTTTAATAGAAACAAATGGGAACATCATCCAAGTCCCGTACTAAGAGATAATTAATTTTTCGTAAAGAAATGTAGAAGCTATCAAACAGCAGAACAGAGTCAAATTTGAAGATTTTACTGTAGTTATTGGCTAAACTATAAATTCTGAAATTTTTATGGTAGAAAAATTATGGGCTTAAATTGGAATTTTTTAACTCAAGATATAAATAAATTAGCAACTATGACTCAAATGGACAACTTTGAATAAATTTGTAAGTAAATAGTGAAATCATAGATAATGTTACTTATAAGCATGTTATATAAATTAAGGATTTGGAATGGAGAGGAGGAGGAGGAAAATATATATGAATACTCGGCTAGCATGGCTAATTTGCATGTTTTAGACTCAGGGACTAAATTGAATAAAAGTAAAACTTTAGAGGCAATTTTTGTAAAAATATCAAAAATGACCAAATTGAGTGAAATGAATTATTTTATTGTCTAAATTAATAAATTGAATGAAATTACTAATTTAGATCAAGACCGGTTGAAAAATCAATAAAAATAGAAAATTACCAAAATGCCCCTGAATCTTGGTATTTCTGCAATTTAGCCAGATAAGTTCGTGTAATCTAATTATGTGATATAAGGAAATACGAGTTGATGGTATATGAAATATTGATATAATGAATTAACTTATTTATGTTTATGAAGAAACGACAAGAGTATGATATTTATCATGACCTGTAAATATGTGATTATCTTTGATACATTTATATAAGGAAATTAAGTTTGTTGAGTCGAGTAATAAATTCAAGTAAGACATGTTGAGAAAAATAAATATGTTTAAGGGACAAATTGTTTGATTTTGATTGGTTCCAAATATGAATACTAAATGAAATAAAATGTCTGATAAATAAATTTGAAACTTCGGTAATGCTCCGTAACTCTATTCCGATAACGGATTCGGGTTAATGAATTAACTTATTTATGTTTATGAAGAAACGACAAGAGTATGATATTTATCATGACATGAAAATATGTGATTATCTTTGATACGTTTATATAAGGAAATTAAGTATGTTGAGTCGAGTAATAAATTCAAGTAAGACATATCGAGAAAAATTAATATGAGACAATATGTTTGATTTTGATTTATTCCAAATATGAATACTAGAAGAAATAAAATATCTGATAAATAAATTTGAAACTCCGGTAATACTCCTTAACTCTATTCTGGTAACAGATTCGGGTTAGGGGCGTTACATCTGAAGAGCATCATAGATAATCATTTTGTATTCCATTCTCCTTTCAGCATCACACACAGGAAGAGTTTCTTCCAACGATTCATTACCAAAACACTGTGACTTTAGCAGACCAGAATCCCTTAACCAAGTATCATTCCAAAAACTTACCAAGCTCGCATCATGACTAGTCCAAATGTAGACCTATTTAACATCATTCCAAAAACTCATAATGGATTTCCATATTGATAAACTGTAAAAGTAACATATTTTAAGCCCACATTTAGTATACTTTTGGATGAATTAAGCCTCGATTTATGTAAAAAGATGCTCTTAATCCTTTGTTTTCATGTTTTATACCTAGGAAAGCACCCGAGGATGAAAAGAACGAGAAACAGGCCTAAAACGAACCAAATTGGGCCAAAGAAGAAATTGACACGGCCTGGACTTAAGCCCACATGGTCGTGCCACATCAATTTACTAAAACACGGCCTGATCTCGATTCACACGGCCGTGCCTCAGTAAAGAAGTCCGAGCAAGGATCTTGTTATTGTTTTCTGAACTATATGATAAATATTTGACTTGTTGTTAATTATGTGTTATTAATTCTTGTGTTGATATTTCCGGGATATTGATTCAAGTATGATGTGCTTAGATAGAGGAGCAAAAGTCCCTGCTTAAGAGTAGATCTAGCATAATTAAGCGGAGTTGATCGCACGCCTAGAGATAGGGTGACGAGATTTTGCCGGATTAGGGTGAAACCTAATATGGGAATCCATAGATCGAGTTAATGCGATTCAAGGGGTTTTAATTAGAAAGAGATTTCAATTAATCAACCTAGGGTTAGACGTTATTTTCCTCGAGAGAGGGTTTAATATAACTTAGGGAATCTTACGGATCAAGTCAAGTGAATAAATCGTCTAGTTCAGTGTTAGATAACAAGTGAAGTCTTGGTGGATTCTTCCTAAGGGTATCTTTTTAATCAATTGATTTTTCTTCCAAGTTATTTTTCCCCAATTCATTCTCTTTTTGTCTTTGCGTATTTAGCTTAGTAGATAGTTAAATTTAGATTAGATAACCATTCACTTAATTCTTAGGCTAGTTAATAGAAAGAATGTTAGTATTAGTACTTTTGGTTCCTTTAGGATTCGATATTCCGATCTTGCCTAAACTATACTACTGTTCGATAGGTGCGCTTGCCTTAAAATCGTTGTCAAAGTTAGTTTACAGGTTCGATCATTCTCATTATACATTTTAAAGCTCTGATTTCGACGATCAAGTTTTTGGCGCCGTTGTGGGGGAACTGAAATATTAAGAAAGCTTAATTTTTATTACTTTAGCCATATTTATTTTTATTTTTTTGCAATTAAATTTTATTTTTTGTTTTTCTAAATTTTCCTTCTTCTTTCTTTTGTCCCCTTCAGGTACCTGTAGTTTATGACTAGAAGGAACCCGACAGGACTCTTACTTTACGACAGTGATATTAAAGGTACCGTTCGTAGAAATCGCAGAGAAATAAGGCGAAGCCTGAACTACATAAACGAAGAGCAAGAAGCCGAAATAAATATGTAACGACCCAAAATCCGTGGGCACCAGAAAAAAAAAAGTGTTATCGGGCCTCCGTCTTAGTAAACCGAGTTAGTAAATAATTATTAGGAGTAATTATGAGTCTAATAGTGTGTTTAATTAGATTTTTATTTAGTGAATTTAGCTTAATTTAAAGTAACTAGGAAAAAGGATCAAATTGAATAAGGAGTAAAAGTCTAATTGTAGATTAAAAGAAAATAAAAAGGATCAAAATGGCAAAAATGCCATTTAGCATAAGTTGAGGTGGCATACATGCATAAAAATATGAGATTTTATGTGTTAAAAATATATTATTATTATTAAATAATTATATTAATATAATATTATATTATATAATAAAGTAAATAGTATAAAAAGAAACAAAAGAAGAACAGAAAAGAACAGAGAAGTTTTCGAAACAGGGGAAAAGAAAGAAAGAAAGAAAAAGAAAAGGGAAAATTGAGGTTTTAAAGCTTGAAGTTTAATTAGGTAAGTCAATCAAGTTCTATTCTCTTAATTTTGATGTTTTAGAAGCTTTAAAGCAAGATTTTGATGAAACTAAGTTGATATTTTGAGAGTTTATTGGTTTTCAAGTATAGTTGATGTCGAAGAAAAAGATGAATTAGAGACTAAATTGAATGAAATTTAAGTTAGAATTAGCAAAAGGATTAAATTGTAAAGTAAGCTATAAGTTTTCTACTATAGGGATTAATTTGGAAGAAATTATGAATTAGGGTTTTATTATGAAAATTATATAATCAAGTTGAATATGGAAGGAATTTAAGTAGAATCAAAGCATGAATTAAGTTAAGAAATAAGTAAACTTAATTAGGAGTTAATTGCAAAATAAGTTATAAGAAAACAGTTTGGGGACAGCAGCAGTAGAGCAACTTTGAAAATTCACCAAAAATCGTAGAAGTGGAATTAGAAGTTGAGTAAGATATGAAATTAAATCTTATTGAGTCTATTTTCATATGAAAGAAACAGAGAAAGCAAATAAGTTCTGTATTATGAGATATTTAAATTTTAGTGAAACTAGTTCAGGGTGATTTCGAGATCCTCTGTTCTGACTTGGAAAAATCATTAAAAATTGTTTAAAAATAATTTGGGAACATAATTTATATGGTTAGATTCCTTAATGAGTTTAGTTTTATAATAAATAAACCATAACATTATTTGAATTCTGTACAAAAAGATAATTAAATTTTAGCAAAGAGTGGTCGGAACTGTCAGACAACAGAATAGGGGTAATTTTAAAGAATAAACTGTACTAATTGGCTAAACCAAAAACTCTGAAAATTTTATGGAAAGAAGATATGTGAGTCTAGTTTCATAGAAAATTTACGTATCTTAATTCGGAATTCTGTAACTCAAGATATAGATAATTTAGTGATAATGACTCAGGTAGACAGCTTTGAAAGAACTTATAAGTAAATAATAGAATTGTGTATAAAGGATGTGGAATGAAGAGGAAGAGTAGAAATTGAATAAAAATTCAATTATTTATTGTAATTTAATGTTGTAATTAATAATGTAAATTATTATTATTTTCGTAGCTAAAAAGGAACTCGAGGCATCAACCCACAAAGGAAAGGAGAAGGTTACTGAGGAATAACCAAGCAAATTCGGGTTTGTATTACTATAATTCAAACTATTTATTTATTCGTTAAATGTTAGATTAATTTATGAATATGGTAAGTAAATTATAAGGTAAGTGTTTTTATTGAATTGAATGGAAATTGAGTTGAATGATGAATATGTATTGAAATTGAATTGTATCTGGATTGAAATGGAAAAGTGTAATTGATATTGAAATTGAATTTGTTATGGAAATGAAAATGAAATTGAGAAATGAAATACCCTATTAACTAGTCGGGCTGAGTCGGATATAATTGGCATGCCATAGGATTTGGAAGAGTACGGGATTTATCGGCTTTGCCGATCAGGCACTTTATGTGTCGTAAATCAGGCACTTTATGTGTCGTATTTTAGGCACCTCGTGTGTCGTATCAGGCACCTCGTGTGTCGTTTCAGGCACTTATGTGTCGTATACTGATCAGGTACTATGTACCGTTTTAGGCACAATGTGCCGTACTGGTGTGTTTGGGTTGGAATCCGTGTATCCGTTAAAGTCCGAGTCTGTTAATAGGGGTAAATAAGGAAAAGGTTAAATTGAATAAAATGAAATGGTTGAGCCATTGGAAGAAATGCGAAAATAGAACATGAACTGAAAAATGTGATTGGAATATGAGTATGAGAATAGAAAGTATGAACCATTGGTTCAAGAAATGGATAGTGGCTCAACATGATTGTGTATTATTTCAATTGTTGAATAGCTAAAATTGAATTGTATGAATATATTGAGAAGGACAAACTTATATGAAAGTTATGTTTGAATTGGTTTAGTTAAATTAAAGTTATATGAATTAATGATATGATTATTATGTTTATAATTTGAATTATGGTAATACCACTGAGTATATGTATACTCAGCGTACGGTTGTTTCCGTGCGCAGGTTGTAGAAGTCAAATACTGAACCAGCATCCGAAGCCAGACCCGACTTCAGCAAACTTTTGGTGATGTATATTTCCTTTTCATAATGTGGCATGTACGTAGGTTGTGTATAAAGGTTATTATGTTTTGAATGTAAATGGTTAAAAATGTTAGTATTACAAGTTTAAGAATTATAATGAATGAAGTATATTTATTTTAATCTAACTAATATTTTGATAAATTTAAGTTGATATTATATTGATTGGGTTTGATTAGAAGGTATTTAGAATAGAAAATAAATATATGGAATGAATTGGTTATGATTGAAATGAATATGGTTTAATTTACAGGGGGTTTTATATAATAATAAGCAGAAATGTTGTCGAAATTTATATTAAACAAAATTTATATTTGTAAATTGTCTGATATGTCCGGTAATGCCTCGTAACCCTGTTCCGACGATGGTTCGGGGTTAGGGGTGTTACAAAATACCACAGAAGAGATGGCTGAAAATAATCCGCCACCTCTAGAGATGGCCGAACATCATGCTGCACGTACTATGTATGATTATGCTAAACCTAATTTAATAGGAGCCGAGTCTAGTATTGTTAGGCCTACTATTGCTGCAAATAATTTTGAACTGAAACCTAACACTATATAAATGATACAACAGTTTGTTCAGTTTGATGGTTTGCAGGATGAGGATCCTAACACACACTTAGCAAATTTTCTAGAATTTTGTGAGACCTTCAAGATAAACAGCATTTCTGATGATGCCATCCGTCTTCGGTTATTTCCCTTTTCCCTGATAAATAAAGCCAAACAGTGGTTACATTCTCTTTCACGAGGATCAATCACTACATGGGATCAAATGATCGAAAAAATTTTATTAAAATATTTTCCACCGGCCAAAACGGCCAAATTAAGGAATGATATCTCTTCTTTTGTGCAGATAGATTCAAAGACACATTACAATGCATGGGAGAGATACAAAGATTTGTTGAGAATGTTCCCACACCACGGATTACCATTGTGGCTACAGGTCTAAACTTTTTACAACGGTGTGAACCCTTCAACAAGGCAGCTAATTGATTCAACTGCCGGCGGAACCCTTAACAACAAAACTCTTGAAGCAGCCTACGAGTTTATAGAGGAGATGTCACTGAATAACTATCAGTGGCAAGTTACAAGGACAAGGCCAGCTAAAGCAGCCGGAGTTTTCAACATTGATGCGGTGACCGCGCTATCAAATCAGGTAGAATTGTTACATAAAAAATTTGATAGTTTCCATGGTTCTTCGCAGGCACATTCAATTATTCAGTGCGACGCAAGTGAAGGAGTGGTGAATCCTGAATACCCACCCTACGGACAGGGCATGGAGAGCCAACAAATGAACTATATGGGTAATAATTTCCGATCTAACAATAACCCTTAGAGTAATACTTATTGTAACACCCCTAACCCCGAATTGTCGCCGGAACAAGGTTATGAGGCATTACTGGACATATCAAACAACTTACAAATAATTCACAAATAAAATAACATTCATAATATAATTTAATGACTAAGTCCTTATAATGAACTCTTTAAGTCTAAAGTATGTATTAAAAGTGAATAAGACTCATTTAAGTATTCAATTTTTTTTAACCATTTATATTCAAAACATAACAATCTTTATACACATCCTATGTACGTGCCACATTACCAAAAGAAAATATACATCACCAACAGTTTGCTGAAGTCGGATCTGGCTTCGGATGCTGGTTCAGAACTTGACTTCTACTTCCATTTCTACCATTTTTGGTGATTTTTCAAAGTTACTCTTCTGCTGCTGTCCCAAAACTGTTTTCTTATAGCTTATTTTGCAATTAAATCCTAATTAAGTTTACTTATTTTCTTAACTTAATTCATGCTTTGTTTCTACTTAAATTCCTTCTATATTCAACTTGACTATCTAATATTCATAAATAAACCCTAATTTATAATTTCTTCCAAATTAATTCCTGTAATACAAAACTTTTAGCTTACTTTACAATTTAATCCTTTTACTAATTCTAACTTAAATTTCATTCAATTTAATCTCTAATTCATCTTTTTCTTCAACATCAATTATACTTAAAAAAAACCTATAAGCTCTCAAAGTATCAACTTAATTTCATCAAAATCTTTCTTTATAGCTTCTAAAACATCAAAATTAAGAGAAAATGGCTTAATTTAACTTACTAATTAAATTTGAAGCTTCAAAATCCCAAATTTTTCCTTTTCTTTCTTTCCCCTATTTTCGTTCGTTCTCAGCTTCTTTTATGTTCTTCTTTTGTTTCTTTTTCTTTTATTTTAACTGATAACAATAGTAATATATTATAATAATAATAAAAATCTACCTATGTAATTATTACTATTACACTTGTCATCTATTTAGTTTTGTTTTATTATAATATTAAATAATAATATATATATCTAATATAAAACTATAAATAATGATATACATTATAATTTAATATAATAAAACAATAAAAATCTTAGATTTTTATCATCAATTCCCGCCTCAACTTATTCTAAATGGCTTAATTTCCATTTTAGCCCTTTTTCTTTCTTTTAATCTATAATTAGACTTTTAATCTTTATTCAATTTGATCCTTTTTTCCTAATTACTTTAAATTAAGCTAAATTCACTAAATAAAAATCTAATTAAGCACACTATTAGACTCATAATTACTCCTAATAATTATTTACTGACTCGGTTTACTAAGACGGAGGCCCGATAACACATTTTTTCCGGTGCCCACGGATTTTGGGTCGTTACACTTATAATCCAAGTTGGAAGAACCACCCCAATTTTTCATGGGGCGGTCAAAGAAATCAAAGGCAACAACCATCCCAAAACTTCCAACAACAGCCTTACCCACAGGAAAAGAAGTCGAACCTTGAAGAGGTGCTAACAAACTTCATAACAACCTCAGAGACACGTTTCTAGAAAGTAGAAACAAAACTTGAGGCGTTGTCACAAGAGTTTAAAAGATCAATTCGGACAACTTGCTAAGCAGATTTCTGAGAGACCACATGGAAGACTACCGAGCAACACCGAGACTAACCTAAGGGAGCAAGTTCAAGTCATAATAGCTCAAGATAGTGAAGGGTTAGACGAGCCTAATTCAAAACAAAAGAAGGTGGTAAAAGAAGATACGGTTGAGGTTAATAACAAGCCGAAACCGGTAATCAAAGAGTACAAACCTTGCATACCATATCCCCAAGCATTAACGAAAGATGACACAGAGGAACAGTTCGGTAAGTTTCTTAAACTTTTAAAGAAATTACATATCAACTTACCTCTTCTTAAAGCTCTTTCACAGATGCCAGATTCGAGGAAGTTTTTAAAACAACTTTTGACGAACAAGCGCAAATTAGACGAGGAACCACATGTGGAATTAAACGCAGTATGCTCAGCAATGTTATAGAATAGACTACTGCGGAAGCTAAAAGATCCAGGGAGTTTTACAATTCCATGTTTAATTGGTAGACTAACTGTTGATAATGCATTAGCTGATTTAGAGGCAAGTATAAATGTCATGCCTTATAAAATGTTTGAACAACTAGGACTAGGAAAACTCAAACAAACTAGAATGAGCATTCAATTAGCTGATAAAACCATTAGAGTTCCTAGTAGACTTTGTCGTTTTAGACATGGATGAGGACAGCATGATCCCCCTAATTTTAGGAAGACCATTCTTAGCAACTGCCAGAACTAAAATCAATGTTGATGCAAGCGAACTTATACCTTGTGTAGGCGAGGAGACAGTCACTCTTCAAGCCCTCGACTCAGCTAGGACATCGAATAGCCAAAGTGAGAAAGTAAATTCTTTTGATAACCACTCGGTCGATCTTTCTTTTCAAGAAACACCACAAGGTTACAAACCTGAGCCAAATCATGGACCTCGTGCCAACAAAGAAGAATTATATGAGGAACGAAGCCTTAAGGTCGACAAATTAGAAGAGTGGAATACACACTTTAAAGAAGAACATGAACCGCACGAAGAGAAACCAAAGGAGCCCCCAGAAGAGCTCACCGAAACATTAAACCACTTCAAAATAGGAGACCAGGTACTGTTAGATAAATCAGATCATCGAATCACCATGTCAGACCTGAAAGCAAACGAAAAAGTCCCTCTTGAGGTACACAATATCTTCCCATACGAAACAGTCGAGGTAAGTAATCCTATATTCGGCACTTTTAAGGTACACGCTTCTCGACTTAAATATTATCAAGAAAATAGAACTGTAAGCATCAGGGAAGATATTGAAATCTTTAAACCTCCCTAATTTTTTTTAAATAAGAAGTAAGTCTAGCTTAAGACTATAAACGAGCGCTTCTCGGGAAGCAACCCGAGTACTAACCCCATTAACTTTTACATTGTTATTTTTATTTATTCTGTTTTATTCTTTCTTATCTTCATTTTTAGCACCTAATTTTAAACTAACCAAGGGTGCAGATTTCCAGGCCACATGGCCTTGCACTCGGTCGTGGCTGTGGCCGTGTGTACCTCAAGAATCTTTGTACTAACATAGCAGAGGCAGTAAGAATCAGACTCAACTAATTTTTGAAGTTCACGGACCCAACCACTCTAACACGGGCACCGACAAAAGCCCACGGCCGTGCAACGCAGCTGTGGTCAACCCTGACTTCTCAGAAATGGGCGTGGCAATCCGTAAAACGGGCGTGGGTGAATCAACACGCCTAGACACACGATGGTGCGAGGTGACCGTGTCAAGCGACACGCCTACAGTCCGCGGGCATGGGGGAACATCAGACTCTAAAACTCTATTTAAACCACCCCCTCCCATTCTTCCCACACCCATCATTTTTTCTTCCTTTTCCCCCCCCTTTTCATAACAAAGTCTCCAAACTCTTGAGCTACACATATCCATGTCGAAGAAGCGGAAGAAGGCAAGCGTAGTCTCCTCAAGGGAGACCCCTATACATAAGTTCATGCCAACCACTTCATCCAAACAACAAGCCAAGGGTCTTTAAGACCATTTAGTTTCTATTTTTCTTTTCTCTTTTGCTTCAATTTCCTTCTCTTTAACAATCTTATGCTTAATATAGTTTAATATATTTTAGTTTCTTAGTGCTAGGTTCAAAAGGTTGCTAGGGAATCACCACGACCACACCATAACCACGCCATTTCCGCCACCGCCAGCACCTCCGCAGCCTTAGAGGTCACACCCACCTCGCGAACCATCCAACAATAAGGACTCCTCGGTCCATCCACCTTTTCTTTTAACTTTATTGTACTTTCTATTTTCCTTGTAACACCCCTAACCCCGAACCATCGTCGGAACAGGGTTACGAGGCATTACCAGACATATCAGACAATTTACAAATATAAATTTTGTTTAATATAAATTTCGGCAGCATTTCTGCTTATTATTATATAAAACCCCCTGTAAATTAAATCATATTCATTTCAATCATAACCAATTCAACCAATTCATTCCATATATTTATTTTCTATTCTAAATACCTTCTAATCAAACTCAATTAATATAATATCAACTTAAATTTATCAAAATATTAGTTAGATTAAAATAAATATACTTCATTCATTATAATTCTTAAACTTGTGATACTAACATTTTTAACCATTTACATTCAAAACATAATAACCTTTATACACAACCTACGTACATGCCACATTATGAAAAGGAAATTTACATCACCAAAAGTTTGCTGAAGTCGGGTCTGGCTTCGGATGCTGGTTCAGTATTTGACTTCTACAACCTGCGCACGGAAACAACCGTACGCTGAGTATACATATACTCAGTGGTATTACCATAATTCAAATTATAAACATAATAATCATATCATTAATTCATATAACTTTAATTTAACTAAACCAATTCAAACATAACTTTCATATAAGTTTGTCCTTCTCAATATATTCATACAATTCAATTTTAGCTATTCAACAATTGAAATAATACACAATCATGTTGAGCCATTATCCATCTCATGAACCAATAGTTCATATTTTCTATTCTCATACTCATATTCCAATCACATTTTTCAGTTCATGTTCTATTTTCGCATTTCTTCCAATGGCTCAACCATTTCATTTTATTCAATTTAACCTTTTCTTTATTTCCCCCCTATTAACAGACTCGGACTTTAACGGATACACGGATTCCAACCCAAACACACCAGTACGGCACATTGTGCCTAAAACGGTACATAGTACCTGATCAGTATACGACACATAAGTGCCTGAAACGACACACGAGGTGCCTGATACGACACACGAGGTGCCTAAAATACGACACATAAAGTGCCTGATTTACGACACATAAAGTGCCTGATCGGCAAAGCCGATAAATCCCGTACTTTTCCAAATCCTATGGCATGCCAATTATATCCGACTCAGCCCGACTAGTTAATAGGGTATTTCAGTTCTCAATTTCATTTTCATTTCCATAACAAATTCAATTTCAATATCAATTACACTTTTCCATTTCAATCCAGATACAATTCAATTTCAATACATATTCATCATTCAACTCAATTTCCATTCAATTCAATAAAAACACTTACCTTATAATTTACTTACCATATTCATAAATTAATCTAACATTTAATGAATAAATAAATAGTTTGAATTATAGTAATACAAACCCGAATTTGTGGGTTGATGTCTCGAGTTCCTTGTTAGCTACGAAAATAATAATAATTTAAATTATTAATTACAACATTAAATTACAATAAATAATTGAATTTTATTCAATTTCTACTCTTCCTCTTCATTCCACATCCTTTATACACAATTCTATTATTTACTTATAAGTTCTTTCAAAGCTGTCTACCTGAATCATTGTCACTAAATTATCTATATCTTGAATTACAGAATTCCAAATTAAGATCCGTAAATTTTCTATGAAACTAGACACACATATCTTCTTTCCATAAAATTTTCAGTATTTTTGATTTATCCAATAAGTACAGTTTATTCTTTGAAATCACCCCTATTCTGTTGTCTGACAGCTCTGACCACTCTTTGCTAAAATTTAATTATCTTTTTATACAGAATTCAAATGATGTTCTAGTTTGTTTCTTATAAAAATAGACTCATTAAGGAATCTAACCATATAAATTATGTCCCCAAATTATTTTTTTACAATGTTTAATGATTTTTCCAATTCAGAACAGGGGATCTCGAAATCACCCTGAACCAGTTTCACTAAAATTTAAATATCTGATAATACAGAACTTATTTGCTTTCTCTGTTTCTTTCATATGAAAATAGACTCAATAAGATTTAATTTCATATCTCACTCAACTTCTAATTCCACTTCTACGATTTTTGGTGAATTTTCAAAGTTCCTCTACTGCTGCTGTCCCAAAACTGTTTTCTTATAACTTATTTTGCAATTAAATCCTAATTAAGTTTTCTTATTTCTTAACTTAATTCATGCTTTGATTCTACTTAAATTCCTTCCATATTCAACTTGATTATATAATTTTCATAATAAAACCCTAATTCATAATTTCTTCCAAATTAATCCCTATAGTATAAAACTTATAGCTTACCTTGCAATTTAATCCTTTTACTAATTCTAACTTAGATTTCATCTAATTTAATCCATAATTCATCTTTTTCTTCAACATAAACTATATTTAAAAACCTAAAAACTCTCAAAATACCAACTTAGTTTCATCAAAATCTTGCTTTAAAGCTTCTAAAAACATCAAAATTAAGAGAAAATGACTAAATTGACTTACCTTTTAAAACTTCAAACCTTAAATCTTTAGTTTTTCCTTTTTCCTTCTTTTTCTTCTTCTTTCCTGCTTGTTTCGAATGTTTCTCTGTTCTCTCCCTGTTTCTTTTCCTATTTCTTTTATACTATTTACTTTATTATATAATATTATATTATATTAATATAATTATTTAATAATATTAATAATATATTTTAACACATAAAATCTCAGATTTTTTTTTAAGCTTATGCCGCCTCAACTTATGCTAAATGGCATAATTGCCATTTTGGTCCTTTATAATTTCTTTTAATCTATAATTAAACTTTTACTCCTTATTCAATTTGTTCCTTTTTCCTAATTACTTTAAATTAAGCTAAATTCACTATATAAAAATCTAATTAAACACACTACTAGACTCATAATTACTCCTAATGATTATTTACTAACTCGATTTACTAAGACGGAGGCCCGATAACACATTTTTTTTTCTAGTGCCCACGGATTTCGGGTCGTTACATTCCTTCTCTTTAGTTTTCTTGTCTTTAGTTATATATTTAGTTTATTTTAAATGTGTCTTAATAACTTCTGGCTAACTCTCTACGAGCTCCCCAATTTCTTCATCTAGAGCAGAGCTCGGTAGCAGGCACAACCCCTATCGACTTCCAACCTCGAGGAACCATCCAAATTCAGGAAATCTCACCTCCAACTCTCTCTTAATTTATATATCTGTCTTTGTACATTGAGAGCAATGTACATCTTAAGTGTGGGGGGGTGAATAGTTATTTCGAGAAAGTGCCTAACTTTCTGCATTACTCTCAAATCCCTGAATTTAGTCTTGTTTTTAAATAATTTCCTCATATTACTGATTAGGATGAAATTTCTGATAATTTATAATTTTTATTGACATGTTTTTGAGTAAGTCATAGTCAATTGTACATTGATGATTGAAATTTTAAGATACTAGAGAATCAAGCATGATAAGTCTATTTTTCAAAATTAAAATTTTTGCTAGTTTGTTAACCTAAATCTGAATATTACTTTGAAGTTTGAAATTTACGAGGTTGACATCAAAATACCTATAATTTTTTGTAAGATTTTTGAGCCTTATAGAGATTCATTTTTTTTCGTGCTCACTTTATTGATTATAAGTGTGTCAATTTTGAATTGTTATTCTAGAACTTGCCTCGTTCATACATATCGAGACCACACCTTTGATTTGATATACAGAGATGATTAAGGCACCTAGGTTTTAACCCACATACTCTACTAAAAGCCTACATTTACAATCAACCCCTAGTGAATCCCGTTGATCCTAACAACCCTTTTTATTGACTCACTTACTAATATTAACCCAAAACCCTTTGTATTTGTTATCACCATCCTCATTAACTCCCTTTTTGTCGAGATTTGATTTTGAACAGTTGGCTAATTATGTTCTATATTTCAGTTGTAAAAGTTATTTCCGATTATTTGACTTGTTCTTAAAAAAAACGAAGCATACTCATGATTAAGTGAGCTTATGCATTAAATTCCAATTATTGAAGAAGAGGCTCGTATTTGAGTATTATGAATAATAATAATATTAGTTTCCATTTAATGTAATTATTTGGAATTAGTTTATTTTTCTAGTTAGGTAAATTGTCAGGTCAATCTCGATTCTAATATTCTAATTCAGCCTTTATCCACACCTTTAACCCTAGCCCCGTTACAACCCTGTTAAAGACCTTTTGATCTGTTTATCATCTCATTTTACAGTGGTGGAGATTTGATTTTCAGGCAATCCTATGGGATTAACTTTTCAGGTTCGACTTTTGAGTGCTTAATTTTGAACCTTAAACACTTCGAGCGATTTGAGTGAATCTTTATGTGAGGATGTCAGTCCTTGTCGGTTTGAATTAAAGGTAATTATTTAGATAAGGGGAACCACCTACATTTTTGTGCTACAAATGTATGACTTTGATTGTTTGAATCTTTAGGACTCTTTGAGTTAAATTATCCGTGTATAAATTATCTATGAATTATGATGAGACATTCTCTGTAGGAATTATGAATTATGGAAAGTTCGTTTTAATTGTAAGTTGAGAATTTTGCTTGAGGACAAGCAAAAGCTTAAGTGTGGGGTTATTTGATAAACCGTAAAAGTAACATATTTTAAGCCCACATTTAGTATGCTTTTGGATGAATTAAGCCTCGATTTATGTAAAAAGGTGCTCTTAATCCTTTGTTTTCATGTTTTATACCCAAGAAAGCACCCGAGGATAAAAAGAACGAAAAACGGGCCTAAAATGGACTAAATTGGGCCAAAAAGGAAATCGACACGGCCTAGACTTGAGCCTACATGGCCGTGCCACGTCAATCTACTAGGACACGGCCTGGTCTCGATTCACACGGCCGTGCCTCATTAAAGAAATCCGAGCATGGCCTTGCCACGATCCACACGGGCGTGTGCTATGGCCGTGTCCCTGTTGTAGGAAAGAGCAATTTCATTCGGATTTGGATACTTAGGGGCGAAGAAATATATTTCGAAAGCCTATATAAACTCCCTAAGTATAACCTGAAGGGGGCGGTTAGCTAGGCCAAGGAGCCGACCCGAAAAGGTCAGATTTATGGGGAATCGCTCGAGGATAGCCAGTTGATTCATCTCAAGAAGCTGAAATTCTACTAAAGACGGCGGATCTCTCCTTCAATTCCTTCAGGGAGTTTTAGGGATTTCTTATGTTTTGTTTTATCTTTTCTTTTGAGATGTGTTCTTTTATTATTATAAACTAAACCCTTCAGATACCTGAGGGGGATGAAACCTAAGACGGATATTGTTACTGTTTTCTGAACTATATGATAAATATTTGACTTGTTGTTAATTATGTGTTCTTAATTCCTGTGTTGATATTTCCGGGATATTGATTCAAGTATGATGTGCTTAGGTGGAGGAGCAAAAGTCCCTGCTTAAGAGTAGATCTATCATAATTAAGCGGAGTTGATCGCACGCCTAGAGATAGGGTGACGAGATTTTGCCGGATAAGGGTGAAACCTAATATAAGAATCCATAGATCGAGTTAATGCGATTCTAGGAGTTTTAATTAGAAAGAGATTTCAATTAATCAACCCAGGGTTAGACGTAATTCGCCTTGAGAGAGGGTTTAATATAACTTAGAGAATCTTACGGATCAAGTCAAGTGAATAAATCGTCTGGTTCAGTGTTAGATAACAACTGAAGTCTAGTTGGATTCTTCCTAAGGGTATCGTCTTAATCAATTGGTTTTTCTTCCAAGTCATTTTTCCCTAATTCATTCTCTTTTTGTCTTTGCGTCTTTAGCTTAGTAGATAGTTAAATTTAGAGTAGATAACCATTCACTTAATTCTTAGGCTAGATAATAGAAAGAGACTTAGTATTAGTACTTTTGGTTCCTTTGGGATTCGATATTCCGGTCTTGCCTAAACTATACTACTGTTCGATAGGTGCGCTTGCCTTAAAATCGTTGTCAGAGTTAGTTTCCAGTTTCGATCATTCTCATTATAAATTTTAAAGCTCTGATTTCGACGATCACATATGAACAAGCAGTTCTTTCGATGTATGTCTTCTAGTATATTTCATGAACATTGTATTTATTACATAGAATACGAACCCATAAATTCTATGTGTTAGTGACCATATTAAACCCCAACTTTAAAACAAAGAGTTTGTTTTGGTCTTAAAACTTTTGAATCCCTAACGCTTTATTCAACATCGACATATAATAATCTTTTTAGCTAACGAGTGATGGTTTTCTACCTGAGCTAGATGTTCCCCAGAAGAAACTGTGAGCTAGCTTGTCAATTTCCCTTTAGATCGTGATTGGAATTCTAGCCGTAGCCATAAAATAATTGGGAATCATAAGTAATACTGACTTAAACAATGTGATGCGACAAGAAAATGACAACTTACTAGCATCCCACCTATTTAGTCGATTCGGAATCTTACCCAAAATAAATTGAAAATTTTTGTCCAGACTCCGTTATGAAAAAATGACATACTGAGATATTTCCCTAAGTTGTTAACTTTTGAGAAACCTAGCTTTCCACATATAATTGTTGCTAGTTCCTCAGACATAGTGTGATAAAAAATTGATCGAGTTTTCTTTCTATTAACTTTGTGGCCAAAGAAAAGACAAAATTGATCTATAACGTGCTTCAAGCAATCCGCTCTATTTTCATCGGCTCAACAGAAAAGTACCAGATCAATAGCAAAAAATAGATGAGACACGTATGATCGTCTATGTGACAGTATTAATGGTTCCTATCTTCCTTCCTCAATAGTTACTTTAATCAAGTAACCCAATCGTTCCATGCCAGGAACAAAAAGGTATGGAAAGAACAAATCTCCTTGTACACTGCTCTAATTGGTTTGAAATTCTCTGAAAGGGGTCCATTCCAAAGCAATTGCATTATCGATGATGAAACGCACTGTGTGATTATTCTAACAAACGATTCTAGAAACCTAGCATCTAATAGAGTGTCATTTAAAAATCCCACCGCACCCTGTCATAAGCTTTCTCAAGATCTACCTTGATTACCATCCACCCCTTTTTGCACATTGTATTCTTCAAAGTATGAATCGCTTCCTGGGCAACAATAATGTTATCAGAAATGTTTTGCGATGCAATGAAACTTGATTGATTCTATTTTCCAAGCACATGCATAGCTTACCAAAGACAAATAACAATAGTCTTTGTAATAATTTTATACAGAACTGTAAATAAGCTAATAGGCCTATATTGATTAATTAACTCTACACCAATGCTTTTAAGAGTAAAGACCAAGAGAGTTCTGTTAAGTTTTGGGTCCAAAACTCTTCCCGAGAAAACATAGTGAACCATCTGAAAGACATTGTTTCCTTCGATATCCTAATTTGCTTGGTAAAATTTGACAGCAAAACCATACACACCCGACGCTCTGAACGAGACCATGATAAAAATAGAACGTTAAATCTATTCCATATTGACCTCAGCAAATAGATCACTAACAATATGAGATTCCTGATTTGGAAAACACCACTTGACAAGAAAGCTCCAAATCGAGTATGGGTCCACTATATATAACACTTAGAAATACTTAAATGCATGCCTCCTAATGATTTTAATATAATGGCACCACTCATTACCCTTTATTTTCAAACTCGCAATTCGGTTCTGTCGACCCCTTTTCATTGTGCGATTATGGAAGAAACTTGTATTTCTGTCCCCAATCAGTAACCACTCACTCCTAGACTTCTGAAACCAAAATATTTCCTTTTGGTTCAGAATGTTTTCAATGCCAAGTTTCACTTCTTCTTCCCTCAATCTAAGGCTCGTGCTATTATTCCGTTTCAAGGCTTTTTGTATGCGTTTCAATTTCATCTTTTTTTTTTAGCAAAAATGCTATAAACATTGTTTTGTTGCAGACTTGGATAAACTAAGTAAAGTTCTCTAAATTCACCACAATGTTTGCTTCGTTACTCCAAGATTTTAGCACAACATCTTGATACTGACGGTGCGTTAACCAACTAGTAAAAAAATGAAAAGGTCAGTCTCATTCCTTCAACCTCTCCGGATGCACTGAGATCAACAACGAATGATGATCAGACTTCAGCCTGTGTAAATGCCGTACAGTTCTGTTAGATGCAAAAGCCTACTAACACTCATTGCAAATAGATCAATCCAATCTTTGAAATGAATTTCCACTGTTCCACATAAACATTGGTCCCTAAGATGCTAAATCAAGAAGTCCATGTTGTAAGAAAAAAAGACCTGAAATGGTTACACCCTACTCGACTAGGTTCAAAACCACCCTATGTTTCTTTCGAGCACATAATGACATTAAAATCACCTCCAATCATCCATGGCTCACTTAAGTGATAATCTGATTCAACTTACCCCACAATTGAACCCTTGTGCTTCGTTGTGAACATGCATAAACCGCAGTGTAAGAAAACGGGTATCGACTTCTATCATCACTGATTCACATATGAACAAATTGATGATGAACTTTCAAAATCTCCATCCGAGTGCCCTCATTCCACAATAACCATATACCCTCTGCAAAGCCTAATGCTTCGACTCTAAAAGAATGTTCAAAACCAAATTTCGCAATGACCAAATCTACCTTAAGATCATTAATTCGAGTTTCAAACAAAGCAACAAAATTTGGAGAAAACTTTGTTCTATAATCCTTTAAAAAATTGTTGAAACAGGAGTGTCCACATCCGCAATAATTTTTTTTTAAAAAAAAAGAAAATTGAAATCCACTATCATCCGATAAAAATAATGAAATAAGCTTTTACCATTGAAATCATGCGGCCTCTACATCCACCAGAAATTCATCCTCCTAACCTTCAACACCAACAACATTCCCTTTCATTGCCATTTCTTCCCTAACCTCACAATTCAGCACTTATAGAATATCTTCTATTTCCCCTACCACTAACATTAAAGGCTGGTCACTTTTCGATGGGTTTGTCAGTTCTTGACCGATGTTATCACTCATTCTACTTTCTCTCTCATCATCTGGTCTTTGCCCAATATTTTTCTCCCATTTTATTTTGTTAATCTAAAACGCAGGAGCACTGGCCATTACTTTCTTTCTGCGACATACCTGTTTTCGAAAGAAATATTACTACAACATTTTTCCTCTCGTTTAAAGATTGACCCACCGTTTGAAAATTAATCTAACCAACTTCCTTAACAATTTAAATCGACCCCATTTTTTATCAATCATCAAAAGGTTTAACATTTGGCCCAATAGAAGACCCACATATTTTGTTGGATTGTTTTAGTGTGTTATTATTATGTTTCGACCCATTAACCAACACTAGCATTTTCCCTTTACCCTTAGGGTTTCCTTCGCCTTTGCGTTTTCCCTTATTTACTTATCCACCATACTACCATTCCCTTCCAACATCCTTAATCTCCCTCATTTTCTTCCTTAAAAACTTATTGACATCGTTTTCATTTAATTCCCTAGATTTTCCTCTGTCAATTCCCCATGATTCCCACCCAAAATTCTATATTACCAACCACTTACGATGTTGGCCTCCACGACGCCATCTGCCTTTGCCACCATCGTTCTTGCCCTCCTCCATTGGCTTAGCTCAACAATTATCCCTATCACATACTTTTCCGCTTCTACCTCTTCTTGCAACATTGTTTCCTTGCGTTGTGAGGACAAACTTCTCTATAATGCCTATACCTTCTACTATCGAAACAAACCATGGGTAAGGATTAATATTCAACTCGTTGAATCTTCTCGTCAATCCTGAACTTTGAGATTAAAGGCTTCCCCATATCCACAAAAACCACCATTCTAACAAACTGACCCCTCAATTTAGCATCATTCTCCTCCTTCTAGGTTTCTCACCATCAGCAGTATTACCTATCAATTTATCTTTGCACGATTCATTTGTGCCACGACTCAAGTTCACCGCCATTCCTTTCACATCCACTATGGGATCATCAGGGTCAGGTGGTTCCTCGTCTACGATATACTTTCTTAGTTGAACATCCAATGCGGCCACAGGAAGACGAGGTTACACCCACAATTTTCTTCATTTTTCTTGAAAATAATTTATATTTAAGAAGATCTTAGTTACATTTAACTAGAATTATTGATATAAAATAAGTAAATAACATATCAAGTCCGTTTCAAAAAGTAGTCTGAAAACATTTGTTAAATTTATATTTTATCATAAAAATACCTAAGTTATTATAATATAAAAAAGTATAGTAATTAATAAGTAATTGTCAATTTCATGAATTTCAATGCATTGAAAATCTTAATTTATTTATTGTGATGACTTTTATTTAAAAAAATGTCATGATGTCACATACTAATAAAACCAAAATTTTAAATAAATAAAATTTTTGCTCAACAATTAAAAATAAAATGATATATATAATTTAATATCGAGTAAAGTAGAAGTTTTCTTTTTAAAGGAAGTCGTTTAATTATTCGGAATCCATTTTTGGTAAAGAAATAGTGCTTTTGATTTATTATAATCAAGAATGTATATATAATATGAAATAGTATAATATCATGCAAAGGTGGTGACAATCGAAGTGATTGTTCATAATAATAAAAAAACTCTACTATGATTTAAGAAATAGTCACTAAATTAATCTTTATTCCCATTTGTCCAAATCTAGATATTATAAAATTCAAATGGAGATTGGGACAAGAACATAAAACAAGGAAATCTTGACAATGGAGGAATCATCTGGAATTTTTTACTCCTTTTTTGAAAATAAATAAATTCCCATCATCAAACGTTGCTTTCATGGATGCCATTATTATTAAGTGATAACAAATAATCTTTTTGGCTAAATGTTTATTCCTTATCTCCATTTGGAATCTCGAAGCTTGCACTTGGAACGGAAATAAATTAATTACAAAAAGAGACTGTGATATATTTTATATATATAGAGAGAGAGAGACAATGCTTGTTTGGATGTTGATGCTTACTTGAATCATCTCTTTGGTGAGCAATGTGAGCTAGCTTGTCCCTTTTAGCCATAGTAGTTGCCTATATACATATCATTGAAGTAAAACCAACATTTTAAAAGAAAATGGATCATGATACATCAATTGATGTAATTAAAAGAAAGAAAAAAAAAAAAAGGGAGGGGTGGAGGGCAGTTGGTGATATGCCATTGTCTTTGCAGCATTATTCCATATGCTTTCTTCATCGAAGTTGAACTCATCTGTACAACATTTTCAACTTCTAATTAGGACACGTTTAAACTTTCCAAAACCACCCAAGAAATATATAATAATATTTATTAATTGAGTCACTTTTAAAGTCAGATAATATGTCCACACAATATCTCAAAAGAAGCTTCTTTATATATATATATATATATATATATATGTTGTTTGAGGACTTGGACCATGATTTGTTAAAAACCTCCATTGAATATATGGGGACATTTCAAAGGTAATTTCAAGTTGAAGAAAATTATGGTTTGGTCAGCTGAAGAGCAAGCAGTCATTGATTGAAAATTTCCCACCACCCTTACAAATTCCAATTTTAGTTATTTCCCACTACCCAAAAATAGAAAAAATGAAATTCTAGATCTAAATCAGATGGTGTCAATTTTGGTTAGTCATTAATTTTGTTTACCCAACTTTGATTCAACTAATTCTCACGTATATTACAAATAAAAATAAAGCTCTTAGTGTTTTATTAAAATTAAATTTAGGTGAAATTTTATTAATTATATCAAACTCCGACTTGAATTCAATGAAATCTAACCTAAACCTAATTCAAGCGCTAAGAACGTTTCATCTACTTTATTCAAACATCAAAATCAATTTTCTATTATTGACTTTCATCAAAAGTCTATCATTTGGGTACTCACTTCATCCTTTACTAAATTAACCTTTTCCATAATTTTATAGTATAAATTTCTTCAAGTAATCCATTATAAACTTCAACATTTTCTTCTTGGCGATACAAATATATATATGATGTCTGCCTAACTTTGAAAGTTGAACCTGGTAAAGTAGTGTTTGTCTGCTTGCATTTCTTACATGCATGTTGAAATTTCTACCCCTTCCCCCCCCCCCCCAAAAAACAAAAAAAAATTCAAATGGAAACTCGTCGATGCATGGTAACAACTACTGAGACTTTTGTGAAAGAAAATAAGAGGTATGAAGTTTGAATTTGGTGCTGAAAACAGTGTCACCTATTAAATAAATTCATGGTTTCTTCATCAACCCTATTTTATTTTATTTTATTTTCTTATATCAATTTTTTGTGTCACGAGAAACTTCAATTGGTAACTCAAAAGAAAGCAATTTTAATCGAATAAGTAACTAGAAGAAAGTGAAACTCGACACAAAAGAAGATAAAAGGTGAAAAAGAAACAGGGCCCAAAATCATGACATAACATGAAAGAGGAAGGGAAGGGGAAACCGTGAACAAGGATGTCAGAGTTACACGTGTCGAAAACCCAGAAGGGAAAAAGGAAGAGAGGGTAGTAAAGCAAAGCAAAAGTCGTTTCTCTTTCACGTGGATCCCTCCATGAAAGGGTATAGTCACAGTGTGACAAATTTTTTACAGGTTATGTCCTTTTTTCTTTTTTTCTCTGATGTTTGTTCTAATTAAGCAAACCCCCCAACTCCGCGGCCAATGTTTTTTTTTTCTACCACCAGCTTTTTACCTCGCTCTCTGTCGCTCACCCTTTCTCCGATGTTGTCGGCTTTTCACCCTCATGACCAGCATTTCATACGAAATAAAATTAAAAATACGTTGTTATTGTTTAGATTTTTTGTTAACCAACTCTAATAAATTAGTATTAACAACAATATTATTGTTTTATTTGAAAGGGTTTTGGGTGCTTCTCTGCGACAGTGTGCCCTTCTTTACATGTGTATAGTAAAAATGAATAAGGATTTTATTTTTTTTATTATATTCATAATATGTAAAAATTATATTTATTGAAAATTTATATAAGAACCAATTGAAATTTTAGTTAAAATGATAAAATTGAATGTTTAAATATTAAAATTTTATTATCTATAAATCTTTATTAATTTTATATAAAAATTAAAAAATGAAAAAGAAACGCTTCCTTACAAATACACATTTATACAATAATTTCACACGGTTGAGTACTCACTAGCTATGATCATAGTAATTTGGTAAGTGTATATTAAAAACTAGACAATTATAAAACAAGCAAAAAACAAAGGGGAGAGATCAATAAAATGACATAAAAAAGAATACGAATAATGTTTTAAAATTACATCTAAAACCAGGTAAAATTAAGTGTTAAGTATGGCATTTAATATAAATAAAAAGAGAGAGAGAGAAAGGGACAAGAAAATGAAATGAAAGGATGTGTGTGGAAAGGAAGGAGTGAACACCTGGATCACGCCTATTAAAAAGTGTGTGGGGTATATGCTGACAGACAGACAGTCAGACAAAATTATTTTCTCTCATTGGTCCTTCTCACTCTCACTCTTCACATTTAATAAATATCTCTTTTTTATTATTATTATTGATTTAGGGTATCTCTTCCATTTCTTCTCTTCTCTCTTCTTTTATATTTTTATCTTATACGCTGCCCCTTTCCAGGCAAAACTTCAATTATGGACTGCTCATTGCCATGCCCATGCAGACAGATTTCCCTCTGTCTATCTCATTTAATTAAACTATAAATTTGTTCTCCTTAATATAATGTTTATAGTTTTTGGGACGTGTCAACGGTGAACACCGCCTTCCCACTTCCCCCCGTTCTCTCACTTCTATGCACTACCTTTTAATTTAATTTAATTTAATTTTTTATTTATCTATTTCTTTTTAATAATTAGACATCATTTACGCTTTATCAAAATTTTATGATGTGCGTCACATTGTAATAAAAACATAACAAATGGATGGCTGTTTCAATTCAAGTTTGAAGGGAATTGATCACTCAACAACATTGTTTTAGAATTGAAGCTTCAAATTCTATTTTAAAATTATTAGGTAACTTGGAGTAAATGAGTCTACAATATTCAAACCCTTTTATCAATTAGTTTAAGCAATATTTAATTATTGATAACCTAACCATGTATATTAATTTACACAAGTATTATAATTTTGGTGTATAAATAATTAGGGTTTACAAGGTCACAGGTCTACTCCTGGAATTACAATATTCCATTCATCCTATATCATATATATATATATATATATGTAATACAAGTATTTTGTTTATCTTAACTATCTAGTTAAAATAAACATATTTGAATATTGAGTACAATAATCCAGAACCAAATAACCAAACCTTTCATAGAGTGTTGGGTAGATAGCTTACAATATGTGAAGTAGCTTCTCAAGGTTAGGCAACCACAGGTAGCTAGTAGGATGGTGTTAAATACTACTCAGTTGAGGGAGAGGTAATCAAATCAATGGGAAAGCAAAAGATATCTAACACTTGGTTGCCTACAAAAAATGATAGCTCCAATTCCTCGGTTGTTGAGGTATCAAGTTGAGCCCCATCATAATTAAGTTTGCCGGTCATTTAAATTTCTTATTCCAATAATTATGAAAAGAAAATTTTGAGAGCATGCATCCCACCTGACCAAAGGAAACGGATTTGGTTATATTTTGTCAAATACATTTCATAGTGATATGATTACATCATAATATAATCTTCATGTTTGGTGGGAGCTGAAAACAGTAATGAGTGACATGATTATCTGACAAGCCAATTGAAAACATGTACATTTTTTGCCACCTTTCACTTTAGATGCCTTTGCCTTTCAAGCTTTTATGAAATGAAGAAATTTGGACTAAGAAACAAAAGACATTGAAAAGGTGAAAATGAAATCTTGAGTCATGTATATCCTTCATTTCTTTTCACCTAATTTCAATTAAGGAGTAAGTACAAACTATAATCATACTGTCTACTTATTTGAATTGAATAAAGATGGAAACTCTATAAATAGAAAAATAAAGGAAAACTAAAGAATAAAATTTCTGTATATCTTTGGGGTTTTTTAGTACAATTAAAGAAAATTATTTCTTTTTAATTTATAATCATTCTTCCTAATAATGTTATATTCAAACTAGAGTTCTCTTTTAAAGTACAATTGCTTTACGTTTTGTTATCATTCACTAAAGTGACCACTAAATTCTTCTTCCTACGTGAAGTGTGAACTTAGGGTAATTGAGTTTTACACCTAATAGTACTTGTTATAGGTGATAGGGAGGCCATAACCTAAAACTCCATTTCTCAACTCCCCTTTTGGCTATTGCCTTGTATGTCATGCTACCCCAATGTGTGGTTTAACAGCAAAGACATTGAGATGACATCCTGCATGATGTAACTATTCAAGAGATGTTGTACTCAAATTAAAGGGTAAGAAACTGAATTTAAAGTTTAAACCCATTAAAACAAAAGCTGCCCTACCCTTTGTTACTGTTAGATTATGCAAAGATTGTGTTTCAGATACAATTGATATTATAAATCATTGATAGGTGTGGAGAAGGATAAAGGGAAAATAGTAAGTGACCACCTCCATATGAGATTCTTTAAGTTTCATACAAAAGATTAAAAAAAAAAAAAGGTAAAGGAAGGAAGGAATGAGGCTAAGAACCGATAAAGCTAACCCCTAGAAATCAGAAACCAAATAGTATCTAATGCCTCTTCAACCCATTCTTTAATTAAAGAGAAAGAAAAAGGATTGTGTTGCCAGAGAACAGAAAATGAATAATTGTCCCCACTTTGTAATTCAACAATAATGCTCAACTTTGCCATTTTTACTTTACGCTTTGGTCATCTACATGCCTTCCCTCAAAGATTCCCTCTCTCAAGTCAGCCCACCACCATTTGATTAAACCCCATATGCCCATATCTTTTCTTTTTTCATTGCAGATGATCTTTCAATTCATCAAAATTTCTCAGGCATCTGACCCAACTTCTTTAAACTACTGAAAATCATCATTCAATACCAAATAAAAATGGACAAAAAAATTAAAGAATAAAATGAAAGATATGCTAATACTGAATTTCTTTTTTCTATGATCCATTTCTAAAAAGATATTTGCATTTCTTTTTTTCTGTTTTTTGGGGGGAGTTTTGACTAAGTAAAGAAATCTTAACAACGAAGGGGGAAAGAAAAAAAGAATTGTTTCATGACATGTTAACATGAACACTGGCATTGGTAATAGAATCACAAACAGGGCAAGTGCCTACCAGAGTGGACCCACAAACTGTACAGAGACAAAGATGCCTGCATGGCAGCAACAGCACGCTTGACTCTCTTTCCCCGCACTTCCTACACTTCCTAATATTATGATTCCCAACCACCACCGCCTTATCCGGCGCACATCCACCACTCCCTTGTGGCTGCGGTGGCACCACCGTGCGCCACCCTTCATCGCTGCTTCCGCAGCTAGACTCCGCATCATCGGCCAGCGCGGCTGCGCCTCCGCCGCTCACGTGGCGTTCCTCGCTGACGTGCGCCAGGACTTGCTCTAAATTGGTACGCAGGGACTTGGCAGTGGCTTCGTTTGTTTGTGCCAGGTCTCTCCACAGTTGGTTCTCTACGTACAGGCTTTTAACCCTTTCTTGAAGAATCCAGTTCAGTTTCCCTATTCTCTGCATCTCTTCTTCTTTTTCCATCAGTTTCTTCATTGCCCCTTCTTGGATTGCAGTAATCAACATTCTCGATTGCCTTTTTCTTCTTTCTTCAAGTTCAAACCTCACTTTCTCTGTCTGTAATCAATGCAAAATAAAAAAGGGTTCATATCATTAAATTGCCATGTTAACTTAGCATTAAAGGAAAAAAGAAGAAGAAAGGGTTATTTTTTTTTCCCTTATTGAAACGACTGTATTAAGAAAAGTTGGATTTTTTTGTGAGAAAACTTACGTGTTCAGCAATGAAACGCTCGATTTCTTCTTGTTGTTGTTGTTGGATCTGGGAGAAGACATCATCATCAAGAACAGAGGAAACACCACAAAGTTTGCTCTTTTGGGAGACAGTGTATGAATCAAAGCCATTGATGAATGAATCTCTGGGCCTTTTTCTTGTTGCGGAGACTGGGATATTCATATTATAGGTAAGGCCACTGTCAGCTTTGTTGATTGAAGTTTTGGCCGAAACCGGATCACAGACAAGGGATTGATATAATGGAAAAAACTGGGAATTTTGTTTCATTGAATCAACCAACGGAATACAATAATCCACCTGGCCACTGCATATATTACCACTCCCTTGGTTTGTTTTCATAAAACCACTGCTGCAACAACAAAACAAACAGAACTCATGTCAAAACAAGAACAAACATGGAAAACAAAGTAAAACGATAAAATCCATCTGTCATAGAGAAAAGAAGAAGAAGATAGGTAATTAGAAGATGAACCTGTTGGTGATTAACTGAGGAGGGAAAGGATTCATATGAGGAGCTTCAACTGCCATTGGATAAAAGCCTAAGGTGTGGGCTTCTTTTATTCTTTGCTTCAACGTAATTTAGTTTAGAAATAAGAGAGAAAAGGGAACGATACAAAGGGAAGAGAGAGAGTCTTTGGCTTTGAAGCAGGAGAGAATAAGGGGGAAAGATATGAGCTTGCAAAACAAATAAAGATAAACACAGATATAGGTGGCGACTGGTTTTGAGAGAAAGTCGAGGAAGACTTTGTTTGTTTATAATAAGGAGGGGGGAGAGAGGGAATCAAATTGTTATTTATTGCACACAAAATTTTTCCTTTACAAATTAGCAAAACATGGGGTGGCAGCTTTTGTCTTTAAATTTGGTTACTATATAAATTCTTCCCCTTTTTAGGGGGATTTTTATTTTTATTTTTTTTACATTTTACATTTCTTTTTTTTTCTTCACCCCGTGCTTGTCTCGGCTAAAAGTGGACTAGAAGGGGTAATAAGGGAAGTTCGATATCCCCTTTTCTTTCTTTCGGTCTGTCCAACTTGTGTTTTTTTATAACCAAAAACAATGTGGCTGTGATTTTTATCCGAGTAACTGACATCCGGCATATCTGCCACGTATCAACTACATGCACTTCTTCCACGTAAGCAGCCGATCACTACGGTCCAAGAACCCCCTTCCGTCATCATCATCAACAATTTAAAAGAAAATTAATAAACAAAACAAAAAACAGGTGAAGGTCCGTTGTGAACGTGACCCAGTCCTGGACCCCACAATATTATCGCACGTGCGAAGTGTGGGATCTTTCTCCTTTGTTACTAGTAATAGTACAAATTTTAAAAAAAAATTAAATATTTAAAAAGAAAAAGGATTCCCGTTTGTGGGCCCAGTTACGGTTTCTCATTTTGCTAGCTTTGTTTTTGTCCCCTTTCTTTCTTCAAGCTGTTGTCTCTGTACGGACAAATAAGCATGGGATGGCAGTGAATGAATAAATCTCTAGTGGGACCCCCGTTATTACAGTATTTTTTTCTTTTAATATTTTCTTGCGTTGTTTCAAACAACTAAAAGAAATTGATTTATTTAACTAATATAACGTAAATGTTAATGAGTTATTTTCATTTGTATTTATGAAGGAATTTATTCAAGGTTTTCTGGTGGGTGTTTCTTTTATAATTAGTTGATATATTGTTATAATTAAATACACTAATCGAGTTTTTTTTCTAAATTAATTTTTTCATCAATTTAGTCCTTATACTATTAAAAAGTAAACAAAGTTAAATTAAAATAAATTTAACATTTACTATTTTAAAAACATAAATTATTGTTTAACAAAGTTAATATTTTAAAGTTTTATTAGTCTATAAATAAAATATTTTTGGTTCGGAATTGAACTAGAATCGAAAAGAATATCTAAACTTATTTTTATATTGTAAAATTTTAATTCTCTTATAATATGGATTTAATCAATTCTTTTTAATAGTGTATGGAATAAATTTATCCTAGGGACCTCCTAGGTAATAATTTTAATAAGAAAAGAAAATTGTTTAATTAATTCGGTGAGGTGCAATAGAATAGTATTGTGCAATGTTAATTAAAGCAGTTAATGGAATTAAGATATGGATGATAATTGCAAAGAAACACTTAATTTAGTCAAACATTGATCCATATAAGCATTGGCTAATAGGCAATAAGTGCAATAATTGTCATTTGTCTCATCGTCCCTGTTTACTTGAGGGCTAATTGATGAAATATTTAATTCATAGGCTTAAACTCATACGGTAGTTATATTGCCAAATTTATAATAAATAAAAATGGATTATCTCAAGAGCGATAACTAGACAATTTTGTGTGACAAGTAATTAGGAGTTCAATTGATTTTGCATGATACATAGTTAGATATGTAGGAGATTTAATGTGATGTTATTATTTCTCTGTAGTTTTTAGATTAAAAGAAAAATAAAAGAGTAAAACAAAAACCACTAAGTAACTTTAGCTGCATTAGTCTCAACTCAAACTCGTAATATTAGAAACATTAAAAGCACTGTATAATTCTAGCAAGTGGTTTCTGTAATATAAAAGAAAATAGAAGAATGTTTAGATTCTATGTTCTTAAATTCAAATGCAAATGAGGTGAATTCTTGATTACTATAATAAAACCTTTTTTAATATAAAATTTTAACATTGAAAAATAAAAGTTATTCATCAAAATTATTAAACTGAGTTTTGGGCTTTTTTTTAGTTGATTTAGGCACAAATGGAGAATTGGATAATCAAACGCTCTAATTGCAGTGTTTGATGAATGGAGGTTTGCAATAGTTTGTTAAGCTAAAACCTCAAAAACAAAAAAAAAAAAAAACGCATTGCTGGATAACTTTTTTCACAGTTATGTGGAATGACATATCTGATCATGCTTACTCAAAAATTACTCCATTTGCCACATGCTCTCGAACCTAATAAGATATGTTTCTATTTCTTGAATATTTATGTACTCTTAATATATTTTCAAATTACTTGTGTAAAATGATTTCTTATGTAACTTTATGTTAATTGAAATATGCTACTTGACAAATTTATTTAAAAGCGTGACATGATTATTACTAATTTACATACTAATAACATGACATAATTATCACTAACAATATAGTTTACAATTATATTGATACACTATTAATATTTGTTTATTTAAAATTTCAAAAACAATCACTATATACCTAAATTTGAGCTAATTGCCATTAAAGTCATGAAAAAAAACCCTAATTTGAAAGCATTTTATTTTAGCTAAATTTGAGTGGAATATAATTAAAGCAATGAAGTCCAAGAATAGAAAAGAAGAAAAAAAAAAGCATCATGTGTTTACAAAATCTTGATGGTGAAACTGCAATCAAATCATCAAATATTTGGTAATCTTTGTGCCCAATATACTTAATACAATGCTTATTCTATTTACGAGAATTAACAACATCATTTGTGGTTTATGAAACATACGTGTACCATATCTTTTGCTCTTTAAAATATAACATACGATGGAGATGGGAATTAAAGAGTAGGAACAGAATTTGTATTGTTTACTGCAGAACTTTAAAATTTAGATTTGTTGGATATTATTTTATTTAAAATGATATATTTAGACTTGATGTATTGTTCATTTTTTGGTATGTAGATAATACTGTTTTCTTGCTTTAATTCTGTCGGTGGCGTTCATTGGAATTTCGGTTTTTTATTTTTGTGCGAGCAAGGTTAAAAATGTGTTGAAGAAATCAGAAAAATATTATACTGCAAATTACCGTGTCAAACGAAGCAAACGATTTTCAAGAAAGGTCAACACATCGGGATTTGTGCGAAATTATGAGTTTGCCGGACACCGTTTCTGCCATTATTTTTTTAATTAATAATTGGAATTTTTGGGTTTTGACTAAAGCTTTTTCTTTTTTCTTTTTTCTTTTTTTCCTGTTTTGAAAATCTGTTTGGGTGAGTTTTCCTTTTCTTGGTTGGCATTTGAAGTAGCCCATTTCATTTTATTTATAAAAATAAATTTAAAGGTAGTTTGCTTAAAATGTTTTACCATTTATCAAAGGTAATTAACTTACTGTTTATATTAATATTTTAAGTTAAATGTGCTACTTCATTATTAATTTAATGGTGTAAGTTATTTAATAAATTACTCCCAGAAAAAGAAAAAACTAAATATTCGTTAGCAAAATTGGTATTGATGATTCAAAGTCTCCTCGCAACCAAACTTTGGTCCCCTCCTTTTTTTTGGTTCCACGAGAAATTGCATTGATGGCCAAATCTTGAAACCACAAAAAAAAAAAAAAAGGGACCCAATTGAATGGGATAAGAACAGTGACCCCCATTTACAATGTCCCAGATTATCTGACATCCCCCCCTAATTGATTTCCTTCGCACCCACGCACATTGAAATGGAAAGGTTGGATGATGATAATAAATTTAAATAAAATAATAATAATAGAAAAAGCAAGGAGTTAATGGCATGTACATGTAAAAAACTGATTTCTATAAGCACCGATTTGATGGACAAAAAGTTTGATAGAACAAAGGGTAAAGCAAAATGAAAAAAAGGAGGTGTGACCACCGAGAAAGATAGATATATAGCAAATAAATGTATAGACAGATGGACACCCACATCCACCACCATCCCCTCCCTTCTCATCTTTCACTACTTATGTATTCCCATTATTGGTTTGGTTCCGTTCCGGTTTTCACTTTAACCAAGAAAAAAACAAAATGCTATATACATCAAACATTTAAACAACCATAATTAAAAGATTGAATAGTTATATCAATCCATTATTCTACACTGTGATGTCAAGAACTCGACCTAATCTGATTTAGTGGGTGCTTATACTTAATACCCATTCATTATGATTAAGGACAATTATCTGTATTTGCCGACGACTTTGGGATATTAATTTATTTGCAAACTGAAGTATAAAAACGAAGATTTCCTACAGGTTTCGAATGGGATTCCTAGAAACCCCACACTTTTTCACTTTTAAAAGTTAATTAGTTTATGGTAGTCGCCCACTTGTTTCAAAGGTAGGTTTTGTATGCCAAGCATTGGGAGATCCCATTATGATTCAAAAAAGCTCTCAAGTATGGGATCCACCAATTTCAGAAATTTTCTTTTAAATCATATTTCTTATGTTACTAAATTTCTAATGAAAAATGTAACCTTGTTAATTAAAAAGGCATGTAAAAGAGGCTTTTGAAGTGGGTGGCTAAATTATAGTAAAATGGAAAAAATCATTGATAAAGTGCTCATGCTTTTGTAGCAAGGCAAAAAAGTGGCTAAAAATAGTTAGGGGTCCCTCCATAAACCTTAATTTTAGGACATGTGCTTGAGCTGTGATTATTGACCTGTTTGAGAGAACAATAAAATAATAAACCTCAATTAGAATAAATTAGGTTTGTCATTGACACTAAATGATTTGACACCACCTTAGCATGTTTCATATATATATTCTTTTCTCGGATACAATATTTTCCCATCAAGTGGTCATCGGTTTCACATGAACTTTCCCCTGGTTCAACTAATTTAATTACAATAATGTTGGTTGATTAGTGCAAAAAAAAAATCTTACCCTAAATTAAACAGCTGTTTTTGAAATTTTTACCCCAACATGAGTATCTAAGGGAAAGATCATGCACCTAATGATGTAATTGATTGAGTTGTTGTCTCTTTTTTTCTTTTCTGTCACCCACCTTTGATATGATTTATATGTGGAGATGTTAAAGTTTTGGTTTTCAAGAATCAATGAGTTCCCATTTGTGGGGACAATGTTCATTGGATGTTTGCTGCAATTTCTGTAAATAATTTTGCCTATCAACAGTTACCATCCTCATAGTTAATGTGTTCGAGTCATAACATTTATTCGTTATTTCAATACATCAATTAAAGACAGTATAATGTGAATAATAAAGTTAAAAGGTTTTAAAGTTTTAAGATTTTACCATCCTGTCTTATTTTATTTAACTACTTTGAAATTAATTATTTTAATTTATAGATTGAAATCAAAATTATTTGATACGATTTGAAATTTTAAATATTATATATATATATTTTTTCAGTGAAATATAAGAAGAACACAAAATTTTAATAATAACGTGACTCAAACTCAAATCACATTTACAATAGTAAATATCTTAATTATTATATCACGAGATTCATTAAATGTAAAAATTTAAAGAATGTTTTAGGATGATAATGCCAACAAATTTGTATACTTTAAACAAATAATAATTGAAGGCGAAAGGGATCAATTAATGGGCGTTGTTGGGTAATTTCATTGAACACATTTATTTCTCTCTCAACTGAATTGGGGGTTTACTTACATTTAATTCTCATGCATACTAAAGACCTAAAATAATGTACTTCTAAGAAATAAAAAAAAAAAAAAAACAGTCATTTAAATTTTGCAGGCGGTCCAATAACTCATAACGGGTAAATATTTAATTTTCATTGATTTGTTTCAGTCCTTCATGGATTGTCCTCCCCAGCCCCCCGCACTAATTAATTTTTAAGTACTGATTGGTCAACTGAGTTACATGGTAACCTATTTGGATTCTTCTCATCAATTCAACCCAAATATTAAAATAAAATAAGAAACCTTTCAAATCTACTACTATGTGGCAAGTGCTAACAGATTTTTTCTTTTTCTTTTTTTTTTTTAAACCCCAAATTTATTTAACTAATCCATCCAATAAGCCAGTTTAAGTGTAGAACTGTTCACTTCATCTGATACATTGGATTCAAATGGAATTGGGTTTTGAATTTTCCTTTTTACCTATTCTACTGTTTTACCTATTATAACAAGGGACTGTTAGGAAGACAACTTAGTGTAATAATAAGCTAATTGCACTTGGCTCTAATAGATAACCCTAATTATCTTAAAATTGAATTCTAGCTTCTTCTTTTTTTCTTATGAATATAACTTTCTTAATTAGTTACAATATATTATGAAACAATCAAAAAATCAGAAAAGATTAAACAGAGTCCAACAATCGGGGCACGTGATGTCGATGTTGAAATTTCTTGGCATTTTCTTAGATGGATGTTTTAACTCAAGGGGTCCATCATTTATTTATTTATTTTCTTCTAATTTTAAGAAAGAGCAAACTACATTAATTGTCCTTATAATTTGATAAAAATTACATTCCAATCATTTAACTTTTAAAAATTACGTAATTATCATTAAGGTTATCGAAATGTTTGTCACTCACATGTTAAAAGAATAACATGGCACATTAATTTAAAGGGTTAATAACCAATTTAGCCCCTGAACTATAACTAAAATAAAAATTTGATACTTTTAAAAATTTTCTTAACAATAATTCTAAAAAATTTAAAAGGTAAACTGCTCATATAGTCATCCAAGTTTTAACGCGTTCTTATTTTGGTCACAGAATTTTTTTTTGTTAATTTTGTCCCCCTTAGATTAATTGTTATTTTTAGTCACTCCACCATTAAAATAACTTGGTCACTAAACAAAATGTTAATATGGCAATCTTTTGATTAGTATAATAACAAATTTAGCCCTTGACACTTGACAAATTCTATCAATTTGTTCCCAATTCTAAAAAATTAAACAAATTTAGTCCTCAATTTTTTGCACATTTTTGTCAATTTAGTCCAAATTCAATAAAATTATAATTTTAAAACTTGAAAATGTATAAAATTTATTATAAAAGACAAAAATATAAAATATTAAAAAAAAATCTTTACATATTTGATATATTTGCACATAAATTCTTCAGCAATTTGCCGCTGAATTGATTTTGCGACACGTCGAATACTTTCAGCTTAGAATGAAGCCTGAACTCATTGGCAAAACTTTGGTCAACTTGTTGTCAGAAACCTTAAAATCTCTCAAATCAGGCAGTCGATCGATACTTTCCAATAATTCTCCGATCAACTGGCTCGAGAACAAGTTAAAAAATTGAAAGACTGTAACTCACTGAACTTTTATGGGATTTCACCGGTCAAATTATTCTGGGAAAGATCAACTTCAACCAAATTCAAAGCATCAATGACTTTGGGTACTTCACTTAAAAGATGATTTTTGAAGAGATACACAATGGTTAGATTCTTGAAGGTAAACAGATCGCTTGGAATTGGACCTTCCAAATTGTTACTCGACAAATCCAAATGCTCCAAACTCAAAAGATTATTGAAACTTTTTGGGATTGAACCGAGCAAATTGGTTTCTGTAATTCATAAATACACCAATTTCTTTAAGAAATTAAATTCCCAAGGTTTTTCATGTCTAAAAAGCCATTATAAGCCATAACCAGAGCTAGAAGATTGGACTAAATTTTATATATAATTTTTATGTCCTTTTATAATAAATTATATATTTTTCAAGTTTCAAAATTTTGAATTTTTTGAAATTTCTGAATTTGGACTAAATTGATAAAATGTGAAAATATTGAGAGTTAAATTTATTGAAGTTTTCTAGAATTAGGACTAACTTGATAGAATATGTAAACTGTTAAGGGTTAAATTTATTGAATTATACCAATCAAAAGTCTGCAAACCTCAGCATTTCGTTCAACGACCAAGGCATTTTAATGGTGAAGTGAGCTAAAATGACAATTAATCTAATGAAAGTGGCTAAATTAACAAAAAAAAAAATAGATGACCAAAATAGGAATGCATTAAAACTTGTGTGACTAGCTAAGTAGTTTACCCTTTAATTCTTCTAGAAATATTATTAAGATAATTTTTATAAATGTCAAATTGATATTTTGGTTATAGGTTAAGTTGAACCCCTTAAATTAATGTGCCACACCATCCTTTTAACAGAAATTAACATATGAGTGATAAAAATGTATCATTTTGATAACTTTAATAACAATTATATAATTTTTGAAAGTTGAGTAATAAAAATATAATTTAAATCAAAATTTAGGGTAATAACAGTAATCGAAAAAAACGAAGAAGGAAAGTTTTCAAATTATTATTATTTTCATTTAGCTTTAAAATCAAGCATAGAAATAAATTAAATTGGATCAACCTTTGGCAGTGACCGACGCGTAAGCAGATTAGGGTGGAGCCGCTGCTGTCTGCTTTGAATCGAGACAGAGCTTTGATAACCATTCCCCCCACAACTTTTTGAACAAAAAAATTCCGTTCATACATGATTTTCGTATAAATTGACAAAACCCCAGAAAAGAAAGAGATTCGAGTAATAAAGGAACAGTTTTCGGAGCATGTAAAGGGACAAAGAAACTTAGAAACCTTGCCCTAAACCGTAAGGATGGGGATGGGTGGATATGAAATCGTTATCAAGAAGAGAAAATTCTCGTTTGGAGGCTGCGTAAAAAACCTTTTCAATGGAGTCACTGCATGTGTTTGTACGATGGAGCCTTTGGGTGTTATCATTCATCACGTACTTTATCAAAATAATTAATGTTACCCCCATTAATTGTGGACCAAATTTCCACCCATTCCATGCTTTAAATGATGTTGATAGATAGTGGTCTACGTCTTTGTTTTTATGTTCAATACAAATTTTAGATTAAAGGTGGGCACTTGATCTTTGGCTTTACTCTTAATTTATTATATGATAATGTCTTTTACAGACTATGATGAAAACCCTAGAAGAAAATGATATTTAACTCCTCTTTTCTCTCTCTTAATTTTCACCTAAATTTGAGGTGTCATTTTCTTTGACTAATTATAAGATCCAAAATTAAATTAATGAAGAACTGTCTGCCTAACAGTCTATTTATTATTAATATATGCAGCCCTTAACATGACTTGAAGTTTAAGTAATCCATATATTAATAATCTTATATCATGATGATACATATCCATTAGGGTATTTAAGAATAAAATATAATATGAATACAACCCTAATCAATTTCAAATTGATTGGCTAACAAACTATAACCAATTAAGTGTGAGGAAAATTTATCTGACCTCAATAACTTGAAAGTTTCATAGCTTGGGGTACCCTCTCAAATGGGAAATTTGCCTTTTTAAACCTTTTAAAATTTTACTTTCATCTTTCAATTATATTAAATTTACTATGATAAAATTAAATTTTAGGCTTGTGAATACCTCTTTCTTGAAAGTGAGCAAAGGAACTGTCTGGCAGCTAATTCCGTTGTTTTTTCGGCACCATGCCCTTGGCTAGTTAGCTACTTAGCCGCCCTTGTTGAGTCACCTTTTTGAATCTGGTTAATAAGTGAACAAAATTAAATTTTGTACAAATTTGAACCACACCAAATAACTTGTCTTAAAAGGACAAATGAAAAAGGAACTTGTTGGAGCATGCAACATCGCCTGATTTTCAAGCAACCATGAGTTCAACCATAACGTCAAAGATGTATTAATTTCTCGTCGAATGAGGACTGGAAAGAGTGCAAAAATTAAAGTTTCAACTCTAAGATATTGAGTTGAAAGTATTGAAGAATGGTTTATTGCCATTCACACAACGAGGCCTTTCTTTTTTCTTAGCTTTTGAGTGTTACAAATAGCAGTACATGTATAATTAATAAAACAATTTCATCTCAAATTTCTATCACCTAGTGAAGGGGGGAAATGATTGTATAAAATAGAAAAGTCACATCATCTGTATCCTTTTTTCAATAATTTAATGTTACATCAATATTTTTAAATTGAAAAAAAATTAAATCTAAATGAAAATATTGAAATTCAAGATGAAATTGTTGATGTGGCATTAAACTATTAAAATTGATAATATCCTTATTTCATACAATCTTTTCTTTACGAAGGGTTATAGTTTCCACACATTTCGGAAATTATTAAAGATGTCATAGATGCATTATACACTTCGGGTTTCTCAATTTTAAAAAAAATTGCACATGTTTAATTAATTACCTAGAAGAATAAGTGGTTGAAGAGTTCATGGATTATTTTTAGCAAGGGTTTTCCCAAGCAAAAAATTTGGAATAAATTCAATGTTACGTATCACTTAGAAAACGAACTAAACATGAAGATTATGATGGGCAAGGAAAGAAAAACATGAAGACTGTGATGGCAGCCAACCGTAGAAAATATAGTTTATACGATTGAGGGCAGCTAACGAAACATGATGGCTACATTTTACCCGTAAATGTTGTCATTAATCGTCGATGTTAAGCCTAATTCTGATGGGTTTAATCATCCTATATTCATGCATTTCCTTTTGAAGATTTTTAATTGGTACGCTTTTTTTTTTATCGTTTCTTAGAGGTTGAGACAACAATTAGGTAGCTTATCTGATCATCACCAGATTACCATCTGTCCTTATCTTTGAAACCCTACAATTTCACCTAAATCTTTCATTGACTGTATATGTATATATATCGAGGATATTCAAGCAATCCTCATTTGAATTTATTATAAGAGAAAATACGATTTTCTTCTTTTACTGACGCCCCAAAATAGAGTTTTTATTTTTGACCAAGAAGATTTCCTCACTTTTGATTCATTTTCTCTATGTGAAACATCTTGGTTAAAGAATTCAAACAAAATTTTGACTAACGTAATTAATCATTATATGTTTATAATTGACCATCTGACAAGTAAAAAAATCATTATAATAGAAGGTGGATTAATTTGATTAGGCCCTATAATAGAAGGATCTTCCAAATATATTCACTGATCTCTATCTACTATTTTAAGATTATATATGTAATATGTACGCAATCTTATTTTGGTTTGAATTATTTCCCTTTGGTCATAAAAGCAGGCCATGAGATCACTGCTGAAGAATGCACCGGCATAGTTTGTTTATTGTGGTTTTTAGTGACGGAATCAAGTGCCGACAATTCCATGCATTTGTTATGTTTTTGGTTGTTTTGACTTAAGAAAACCACAGACTGGACGTTTCAACAATACATAATAAAGTTTTGTTTCTTTCTTTTTTGCATTAATTGCATGCACCACAGCAGTCGAACCTGGTAAATTTCTGATATAATAATACTGTAACAGTCTAATATTATAGATGCATTGTAATAGACAAATCAGGATATGGTTTTGTCTTTTTTCTTACAAATCACTCTTGAAAATTTGGGCCTTTCCAAGTTGAAATAATTGCTTATTCATTTCTTAATAATATTCTCCTTTTCCGTTGGCCATATGTAATTCATTGCTGGACACCTTTCTTGACGTTAGAATCGTAGGAAATGGTCTAAACACCTTCATTTATTATATATATATATATATGGACATTTAACTAATCTTTTACTTGTCCCGTGAGATCATTATTACCAAATTAATTAAACTGTTAAACTACTTGCCAAGGTCAAATGTTAACAAATCCAACATTTCTTTATGAAAAGCAGCATTTGAACCTCTTTGATTATATACATGCCAATATTCGAAATGCAATTTAGCTCATATATTAGTCAGTAATTTATTTTATAAGAATGGGTAGCAATTTATGAATAATAATATAATTATAGCCTGATTTTTGCCGAATAAAAATATATTATTTGTTGAGTGAGTATGATCCTTGTGAATTCATATGTGTCTCTTCTGCATGCTTTGGTGTAGCCTAGCTTTCAATAATAATAATAATAAAATCAAGTAAACTCATAGTTGAGAGTAAATAAATAACATAAAAAAGTTGACCTAATAAAATTTTGAATTATATTAATTCGAATTCAACCAAATTACAATTTGACTGGTCAATTAATCCAAGCTTTTGAAATTAAGAAATTGAGGTATTTTGAAGAAAAATATCTTTATTTATGACTGGTACAAGTGAGGTTATGAAATATAACAATAATTAAAAGAATAAAATAATAAAAAAAATATGAAAATCTATTTGTTTATATTTTAAATCTCTAATAATGTGCTATGTCGTAGCAACTGCATACAACCCAAGTAACTTTTTCTTTTTCCAATTATGTGATGCTCATATATGTGATAATTAAAAACCTGAAAAAGGACAAGTTCACTTTTTTTCCCCTTCTTTAGTATCCTACCTAATTATTTAACGTTGCAACCACTGATTAATTAGATATAGTGAATAAGGCGATGGTTGATGCTAATCAATAAATAAAACATCTTCCTAATAGTAATCTCTCTTTTGCATTAAAACCAACGAATTATAAAATAATATTAGACATACTCTTTAGATTTAGGTTGCTTCATACTTTATCATTCTAAAAGCTTGTGGAAGTCTAACACTGGCTTTTTTTTTATTACAAAAATGTTAGTATTGCAGAAACCGTCAATTTTGTTTGGTTTTGATATAGAAGAAGAAAAGACAGGTTGAAAAGATATGCCAAGCTAATCAAACCAAACAGTACTCCATTATATATTCTTTTTCAATGTCCATTGTTTTTCTTTTAATTAAATTTATTCCAAAAGATTTTTTAATTTTTGGTGGGTGGAGGACCACAAAGGGTCGAAAACGAAAACTAGAAATCGATAATTAAAGCATTACCAATGAATGGGTACTTTTTGGTCATCATGTATTTGTGGCTTTTATGTACTAAGGTGACATTTGGAGAATTATGTCAATGAAAAAATATATAAAAGAATTGACAAAGCATCGATTCTCATTTCATGCAGTATCATCGGTATTTCACAAGTGGTTCGTTGCGTATTGCACCACTTGTCGCCCTATATATGTATATATATTATATCTTTTTTGTTCAATGTTTCTCCTTATCCATCATTTTGAGATTCGCATAAGATAAAATATTATGATTTCAACCATTATTTGGTGCTTTTAACTTTTTTTTCTTTTTTATTGCTTCAATGTTCAAATCACCACAGACATCAGCACAACGATTACTTGTATATATAATTATAAAGTGAAAACACGCACACACACACAAGTGTAAAATGCGTAAAAAGCTAAACTAACCTTAGAATAGATGACAAGAAGGGCGGCTGCCCAAATTAGAATCACAACATTTTTTCAAGGTAGAATTCATGTGTATTTTATACTTTAATATTTATCAAGAGTGAGGTGTGCAACACGGGTTTTTGGTGAACCGTCAAATGCACCACGAAACGTGCTGTCTATAATAATTATTTGAAGTTTAAACAAGCAAATCATTTTTTTTTTTTTAAATGGATTCATAAATGTGTAAGCTTAGAATAAAGATTTGTTTCTTTTTTCGTGGGTGGGAAAGTCATTAAAGTAAAACAATTATTTATAGCAGCATTGATAGAGAGTACGAGTAGTAGAGATAACTTAAAAGTTTGTCTTGTTTTGTGATTAGAAAATTAATTCACTGTTTGGGGGTGATAAGTTTGAGCTCAAATTGCATTAAAAAAAAAATGATGATTTTGGGTAGGCCCACATTGTTTGGTCTAAATCTTTGGGGTGTTTGATTGTTGTCTTGACCCATATATGGGCATCTGAATTTATGGAAGTGGGCAGTGGGCAATGCACATGCAATCTCATCTAGCTTTGAACTGCTCTGTTTTTATATATGATGATTTCTTCTTCTTCTTTTTTTCTTTTTTTACATATATAAAAAAGAAAACAAAATAATTGAGAGCAACAGGACCTGATTCTTGAGCATGATGTTAACCCCCGGGTTTTTTTGTATTTGTGTTAAATATGGAATGGGGGCAGAAACCTACCAAAGATTGATTTGGCCTTTATTTTTTCTTGGATTTATTGTGTGGATTTTATGGGCATAATGTTTTCTGGTTTATATAAGATGGGGCCCTTGATATGAAAGAATAAATTTTTATGGGAGAATTTTGAAAGTAGATGGGTTTGGCTTTTGGTGAGATTTGGAAGTTGGAATGAAGTGATAAATAAATTTAAACAAGAAAAAAAGGAGTGGATCAGAAAAATTGCACTGATTATGACAAATTTTGAAGACTTGGCCAGTGAGACAAATGAATGAGGTTGATGAAAGTTGAGAACAAAACAGATGGTGAAAGAACGTAGAGTGTATTAATTAATGTTGTTTTTGTCTTGGTATATTGGAGGGTGATTGATAATAATGCAAAATTTTCTTTATTCTCATTGGCAAATGCTAAACCCTCTTCATCCTGGGTGGTTTTACACTGTATTTTATTGCTGGTCTAGGATGGATTTTTTTTTCAGGTTTACCAATTTTGGGTTGAACCATTCTTTAAATTTGTTTTGGTCAGCATTCAGTAGAGCTAATAGCTTGAAAATAAGCATTGAAGTTCACATGTTCTTTGTGGGATTTCAATACTCTTTGACTAAGGAATCAGATAAGATTTGCACGTACCAAGCCTATAATACATTGACAAGGTTTGAGACCACACTTGCAAAATGTTTTTTCACCTTACTAAATTATTGTCCACTCACTTGAATATTAGCTTTGACGAAGTTGATAATAAAAATGCTTCGAGGAGATTAAAAAATAATATTTGTTATTCAAAATGAGCCCCCACAAAAAAAAAATTAAAAAAAATCAAGCCATGTCATACGGCTGATTAAAAGCCCAAATCGTATTTAATAAGCACGTACAATTTGCAGGTCGAATGACAGCCCGGCTCAGGTTCACAATTGGGCCTGCAGACTCAAAATCCTCGACAGTTTTCTTTTTTTGGAAAAGGGAAATAGATTTTATTACACACAAATTTAAAAAGTCATTCGATATCAGCTACAACTAGGGGGTTCAACATAATTAAGAGAGTTATAAATACAAAGTAAAATTTGGAAATTTTAATCACCCAAGGGCGAGGTATAATCGAGCTAATGCGTTTGCGCAAGTGTTCCCTTCTCGAAGTATATGCTTTAAGGTGTTAATATTCAAAGACCGGAGAAGTATCTTGCACTCATTAATTAAATGTGATAACAAAATATTAAAAGTTAATTCTATTTTCAAAAAGTGAATGATATTTGTTAAATTAGATCCAGAAACAAAAGCTAGCAACATAAATGATGGGTAGTATGAGGTTATAGCAATTATGTTATTACATTATTCAGTTGTATGCGAATATGTAATCAGGATAAGTAAATTCATTTATTTTTTAAAAATAATTTTCGATATATTTGGATGGTTTAGAAGGTGCAGCATGGTAATCAGGATAGGTTGGCTTTTAGCATTAGGTAGTTCACATCTGTTATTAAGTTGAGCCCTCCATTGTTTGTGATGTATGACCCATCGTCTCAGAATTAATCATTTAAAATGCTTGGAAAAGAAGAAGAAGAAGAAACAGCACCAACTATTTGTTCTTGAATCAAGTTTTAGACCTGATGGTGACGGGCATTTTTAGATGATTCAACAACTAATCTTCTTAATATTGAACAGTCTTCAAACACAGATACATTAACTCTCAATTTTCAGGTCAAACTCGCGAGGATTTACACGGTTCATAGTGCTATTTCTACAAAAGCAATTGCAGTTCTTCTTGATTGGTGCAAAACTTCAAGCCAAGAGGTAAAGAAGAATTTCCACATATTTTGGTTACTTGAAACAGCCAACAAAGGATCATAACTTTGAGCCGAAAAATATAGCATCAAACAAGTTCCTGTCTTGAATAATATTTTACCTACTGACTCTGAAGCATGAAGATGAATAATATGATTGTTGCAGAAAACAAATTCATGTATTGCAATAAGCACTTACAGGGTTTGCTCACATCCAAAAATATCTTGCACCAAACATCTGGTGATTGCTAATCTTATATATAGCATATGAAATCATATTATATATTTTTTGATCTTTTCATCACAATATTATCATAATAGCTCTGGTGAAAACTCTAATAATAAGCCTAATAAAGATGGCGCTCATTTTCCACCACAGTTGAAACCATGGCAAACAGAGAGGACAATGATGAGGATCAATGCAATCAGTATTCCTAGAACAATCAGCTTGATCTTCATGTTTTGTAGCCACATTTTTCTTCGGATTTTCGTCCCAGTATTCCGGAAGTCTTGAGCCTGTAAAGAATTATTTTTCAGGAGGTCGTAAACATCAAATTGTGTAGCTATAGATGAAACAGGATAAAAGCATGTCAAGTTTAGCAGATCTCTCTTATATTGTATTTCCATCATTCCTTCTCACGTTTTTCTTTGCCAAAATAACAAATTAAGGATTAAAACTCCTGTTGTAGATAATTCCTTATGTTGAAGAGTGCTAGCCTAACCTAATATCTCACATGCCATCAATACAAACAACAAATTTCTTGAAGTTATTACATGCTTAAATTTGTGTGGATATCCGACTGATATATTTAAGAGAGAGAGAGTCACCGACCTGCTGATGAAGATTCTCAGTTTTATCCACTAGCAGCTCTATCTTTTCCCCTCTATCCAACACCTGTATGAAGGAAATTAGTAAGAATTACCAAAAGCATGCGTGTGGTAAATTGGTTGATTACCAAAATTATTTTCATAAATTAATATGGGAAAATTGCAATTTGCCTGAAGCATTGCAGGATGGCAACAGCAGCTAAAAGCCTACCAGAAAATGTGGAATTTGAAGAGCCAACTAGATAGTTCCATAGTGACATAGGATACATATTCACATTTGTCAAAACCAACAAATAATTGAAAGTGCTAAAAAGTTTTGACCCCCCATAAATTTCATACAGACCCTTAATATTTAAAAGTGGAAGTACTATAGGAAAATAAGTATTATCATAAAACTACTAACGTGATTAAAGCTGTATTTCACTATCACCGCATACTACACATCAGCTTAAGAGCAAATGAATGGTAAATCCATAAAAGGAGAGAGCACCAGCTTATATCATCTACTCTAGTGTTATTCCATCCATTTACAAATAGCTGACATAACAATAGAAGCATAATAGATGTACAACCAACAAAGCATATCTACCTTCTCTATGTTCTCCATCATAACACCTTTGACTTCAGAAACCTGAGATTTGATCTTAGCAAGCTTGCTTATTTCTTCAGGATGCTCAACACAGTACTGCATATGTTCTTTTAGTTTTGGCCTGCATTTAATAGCATGTAATACATGCAACAACAACAATAATTAAAACCCTCACTACCACTCCAATTAATTATTTTTATGATTCTAGTCGGAGAAAGATACCCAAATTCCTTGTTCAGGCTGTTGGCAGGAGCAGTAGCAGTAGCAGCCTTTCCACTACCATATTTTGACACAAAGTCCTCCTTGACACGCTCCAAAAAAGCAATCGGTACTTGCCTTCCAGCCGATTCATCTGCAACAACACAATATGCTGCAATATCGAAAAATCAGCCAATCAATCAACAATATAGGAAAAGGAGCAGTCAATGAGAATGAAAATTATAGTAAAAGGTTCTGAAATAGACAAATACCAATCCCTCTTCCCCTTTTCTGCTTCACCATAATAAAGCCTCGTTTACTAAGCAGTCAATCTGAGTACTTTCAAATGCTATAATGCACAATAAGAGCTGAACTTAATTAAAAGTAAAGCAACAAAACCAAATCCAAACTTATCCCTCTAGGTAGTGAAATCCAATGGGAAAAAAAACCAAATCCAAGCTTCACTTGCATTTCGCTTTTGCACTCAATTCCGAAAGACCCTAAACTCTAAAAATGAAGAACCCGAAATTTAAATTCCTTGAATAAGAATAGAAAAAGAGAACTTAACTGTAGCCATTGTCAACAAGGTAATTGAAGGTGTGGCCATCACAGTTGTAAGTGAACTTGTTGTTGGAAGAAGGAAGCTTTTGGAGGCATTGAAAAGCTATGGAATTGAAATTCCCACTGAATTCAGTATACTCTGCTAAGATAACTTCCCCACGAGATACAAATGCATAGATCAATGATTTGTGCACCATTTTCCTTAGAAATTTGGGTTCCAAAGAGAGATCTGGGATTTCAGAGGCTCTCTGTTTTTCGTACTACTACTTTCCACTTTCTTCTCTCAAGAATAACTCATTTGTTGGCTTTTCTTAAAAGAAATAAGAAAAAGTCAAAAAGGGGTTTAATTTAATGATGCTTAAGCAAAGCTTTAGGGGTTAGCCACAAAATGCATTACAAAGCATTTTGGGAAAGACAATTAGTTTAAATTTCTTAAACTTTTCGCTCTAATTCGTTGATTATCTTAAAATCAAGACATGTTTTATTTTTAGTTTAATACTTTGGTTACCTTTTTTTTTAAGGAACGGTTTTTATGATATTTGTTGTTGCATCTCTTTCAAACTAATTTCCTTTTTCTTTTTAAAAATGTGTTTGGGTTTTTCAAGTAGAAATTGAAGAAATTTAATTTGAGATATAATAGTTAATTGTTGGCTCAAATAAATAGATAAATGCTTCTTCTTCTTTTTTTATTTTGTATATATTGTAAAATTTCAATGTAAATTTAAGAAAGTGTAAGTATCAAGTTAAAAGTGAAAGGAAACTATTATGGTGATAGCAATGGCACTGAAATATAGTTGTAAAATAAAAGTGAAATGTTATGTGAATGATGTCAACATTTCACCTAATTATTTCATCAATCCAACAACATTTTCATCGTTTTAAAGTTCCCATTTATTTGGCTTTTAATGATTAAATTCATGTTAAAATGCATTACATATTAAATGAAAAATTCGATTAATCAACTTATCTTCATTATATTATGCAATTTGATGACTCGTTTTGTGTGCGACACTTTGATGGCTGGAAAAGATCCCCATTAACTTGGTGATGTCCAATGGCCACATGGATTTAAATATGAAAAGCTTGCTAGAAAACAAAGAGAAAAAATATATTCATATAATGTAATTATAACGCCCAATAATGCATAAATTTCCATCAATCAGTTTCCTTCCTATGGTAACCTTCCTCTTTCTTACAATATATGAAAATGCCATCCCTCCTAAATACATTGGGTCTGCTTCGGGTTAAGTCCAACTTAATTCGAAAAATAAGTTTACAATTTTGTCTAAAATTAACCTAGATCAAAATATTAAAACTTGAGTTTGACCCAACCTATTTGTATTAAATATTTTATTATAGTTTTTTTTTAAAAAATATAACACACTAACAACATTAAATTAATAAATGTTTTTTAATAAATTGGAAAATAAAATTTTAAAAATCTTTGTACTTAAATAACATTAAGATATGTGTAACTTAACAAACAAATGCCTCTAAAATAGTGGTAAAATTAACAATAAAATAAGAGTTATAAATATCCAAATAATAATAACAACACGATGAGAAAATAGCAAGAAAATAACAGTAAAACAGTGGGAAAACAACAAGAAAACAACTGATCTTTTTTCTTTTTTCAAATTCGAGCCGGACCCGGACTAAAAAAGCCTTACCCGAGGTTTGACCCGTTTTCTAAAAAGATCTTTTTCTTTTTGCCCAACCCCAATTTCCGGATTTATATTTTTTTTCTAAACCCTCCCCTTTTCAAACCGACTTCCGAACCGAGTGGCCTGGGCATGAAGAGTTGTAGTCCTAAACCTCTGGTATCGTCAATGCCACAATAGTTAATATTACCTAAAGGTTATATGAATTTTTTTTCTTTAAAAAGATTGGGACAATAATTTCATCAATGATTGAAAAGTCAATTTGAGCTGAAAATGCCAAACTACTTGTCATTGCAAAATTTGTAGCCTAAAAGTAAATCAAAAGAATTTATTAAGGACCTAAACATGATATTGATGGCTGATGCCAAACTTGCTGCCCTAATTAAACACCCTAAAGAAGAATTATGATATCTTTCCCAATATGCATATTAAATGATTCTGATATCTCTCGCTTTTATCTTTAGTTGAAATTAGTGAAGCCATGCACGTTGCTTCAATTTTCAAACGGACTGCTAAAAGGAAAAAAAGAAAAGAATCCGATACATACTAAGTATTATATCTGGTACATTTATATTAGCCATTTAGGGATGGATACCAACCAAAATTTCAACATATTTTTATTCAGAATACGAATTTCAATGGGTTTAAATCGTTTTACGAATTAGCGAGTTGTCGGATGTTGATGGGCGAAATATATTGGCGGCTACCATCCAATGCATGCTTCGCCAGAATAAAGTTAGCCTTCTCTGTTGGATGGTATGCATCCCAAAACACATACTGTGTCCTGTTTGGACAAACTCGTGCGTAAAAAATACAAGGGAGTTTACCACCATGCTTCCCATACACTCGACAACAAGCCGAATCTGCATTCATGAATCCTGAACCAGAAAAGAAAAAAAAAAAAAGATATAGAGAGATTACAGAGCAGAAAAAAATACATTCAATATTGATGGGAGAGGGAGGGAATGATTGATGTGATCATCACCATATGATTTATAATTTTGTAAGACATCTTCAAGCGTCGTATAAGAATTCATGTAAATAAATATTGAGCCTGCAAGATGTTTTGTAAGCTCCGACAGCAATATCTTCAGCCTAACGTTGTATGACTTAGCTAGTTCATTCACATGTGGAACGCAATCGTCTATGGAAAATTTATCCCTCTCGAAAGGGATGCACCCCAGGGGAGCGGCACTTGTCACTGCAATCTTTCGAGCATCTAAATTATAAACTCTCTGCAATGTAGAATTGAATTTCGTGCTGTTAAAGACTTTATTAAAGAAATAAAAATAAAATAAATACGAGTCATTTCAATATGGTTAATATGAGTCAACTACAAAAGTAGAAAAAAAGTTTACCATAAGTTGAGATTTGAATTTAGAAATCATATTATCCAAATACTTAATTTTCTCAACATGTGACGATGAGACATTCGAAGATAGCAATATGATATCATTTGCACCTATTGCAATAAAGTAAAGTGCATCTCTTAACAGCTTCCGAGCTGCTGCTGCTCCGATTTTTGATACGATATCTTGCCTAGATTTTGCAAAGTTGTTGATTTGTTCATCCATGCAAATATGATCACCCTACACAGTTAAAGGCATAAATTTTCCATTCATCATTTTTCATATTAAATTTTTAACCATCACCTTCACGTAATCAAGGGTGAAGCCAAAAAATATATTTGGAGAGTTGAAATTAAATTATAATATTTTATGAGATCGAAAATGTAAATTTTTTTATAAACTTATAAATTTAATATGTATTAACTTATAAACCTTTTAAAAAATTTAAAGCATATTTTTTAAATTTTATTTTTAGAGTACTAGAGCCTCTGGCCAGCAACTCTAGTTTCACCCATCTACATAACCCATGTAGTGCCCACTAAGACCAGATTATTTGTTGATGCCCATATTCATCATTAAATTATATAAAATAAGAAATTAGAAAAGAAGTTTCATATATATATAAAAAAAAATGTTATCCAATAATAAGAGATGTTGCACTCTAAATTTACGGAATAATATATTTTTGAAAGTTGATTTAATAAAGCTAATAAGTTAGGAAATGAGCAACTTTTATGAAAAAAAAATAGAGTAAGGGGAAAAAAATCTTACAAATTTAGAACCGGTGGAATTAAAAATTCCTGATCCAGAAGAAGCATAGTTGACACCCTTCAAGATCACATCTCCAGTAGTTTGGGGGCTCAAGTAAGGAGGAGTGTAATTTGTAAAACCTAATTCCTCTTCTGTTGAAACCACAATTTCTTAACAAAATATATTAAAAGTAGCTAGCTAAGCTCTACATTCTTTATGTTCAAAACTAGTGATAATAATCTGGGTCTTCAAATTTACAATATATATATATATATATTATATATATACTTGCAAGACTTGCCTATAATGTCCAGAATAGTCCTGGCATTAGTGTATCTTCCGGATGCTCTTCGTTTTCCCTTTGTAAAATCAATACCATTTGGCAATGTTGGCTTAGCAAGTGTGTCAAGGTAGAAGTTGTTCCCTACCTCGTACAGAGAGTCTCCGAATGCGAAAATGGCTGGAACTTCCTTTGCAGAGCACATGTTTAGTAACAACTGGATTACTGAAATCTGATACAATATCGCAGAAATTATGGTAGACATGTTTAAAATGGTGCCCATGATGCAACGAATTGAGGCTATAGAAAACCAGAAAAAGGTTGATTTATATAGAGAGAGGTTTTTGTGGTTCTTTTGTGCTAAATCATCTATTAGTTGAAAGGTAGTATGGAGACTTTACAGTTATAGGCTTGGTTAATTAATATCCTGTAGATATGCTAAATCATTGTTTGGTAAAACTCTTAGATGATAGATCTGCGCCTAACAATGATCTCCCTGAAATTTTTTGGCATGTTCAATAAATGCAGTTTCTTTCAAGAAAGCCGTCACTATTACCCAAACCACATCTATAGGAATACTAATATTAATTAACCAAAGTTAAGAGAAAGCTTTTTTTATTACAAGGAGATGGAGAAGGGCTTGTCCGGGATCAAATTTAGATTACTTGTCGTCCAAGACTTGATATTAATACATGTATTTTGTCGCTGCACCACAGACTCGATTGAACCAAATGCGGGGGGAAAAAACTGATATGGAGGCTTGTCAATGCAGTAAGAGGAAGAGCTCAAAGCTTGATTCGGGATTGGGACATTTATAAATTTGGGGTTCGAATTTTGGTATAAGTAAAAAAAAAAAATAAAAACAACAAATTATGAATTAATGAGTAATAAGCAACCCTTTAACACTTAGGGTCCCCAAGAAACAATTAAACTTACTACATGGCTCACTTCATTGAATTTCATCTATTTCGGAAACAATGTTATTGGGGAATACAGCAGCAAAGTGCTTATTTTTATTTGATTTTCGCATATGGATACCTTTTTTAAGTTGACAAAAGCTAACATCAGACTGCCTGAAACATGGAATCTCTGAGGATTTGTTATATTAGCATCCTTGGTTAATCCCAATTCTCACAAGAAACAAAGTAGGACAAGAATCTTTGTCTTGCTACTACTCTCAACCGATTCAGAAATTTCTTCTCATTTCGGATTAACAATGAGTGGAACAATAGTTCTAGAAGCAGAGGAAATGAAAATCATCTCCATGCTTGGATGTTTGCAATAAAACATGGGTGTTTGAACAGAGTGCTATGAGATGGAAGTTGAGTTTGCTAATGCCTTATGCTGATCAACTCAATATCAAATATTAGAGTACCCAATGTTGAGCCTTCTCCATTGGCAAGACGAGTCGGGTTGAAAATGGTGGTAAACAGCCTCTGTCTGTCAAAGAACTGGAGCACAACACAATACAGGTAAATATTGGTAAGTAGGAACAACTTGATGAAAAATGCAGCCAAGAAAAACATGTTACGGTAAAGGAAACAAGTCATGTTTTAAAATCAGGTTTTAGCAATTGTGGCCTCTTAACATTTGCATCAATTGTGATATTAGGGAGTCCAGAAAATAGAAAAATGGGGAAGAGTAGATCACATACATTAGGGGGAATAGGCTCCTGCGAAGTGTTCTGATATCCTTGGGAGGGAGGAATGATAACTCGACGAGTTCCACCAACTAGCATTGATCTAACAGCCGATTCGATCCCAGAAATTACCTGTATTTATAATTTTTTGTGTCCAAGTTAATTACTGCTGCATATAAACATTCAAAGTGAACCAATACAATACAATTTTGTCTTTTAAATAACATATATACATCAAAGTTGTATTTATATGGATTTGCAAGTCAGTGATGTCTATTAAATGTAGGTGAACTTGAAAGTTGCAATCAGTATCAGTTTTGCCAACTTACTTTGCCGGAGCCAAGGGTGAAGACAAAGGGAATTGGTTCTCCAGTGCTATCTTTATGATCATAAGTGGAATCAAACCGCCACCCTTGCTTTGCTGCCAGCCTTCCATAATAATGTATTGCAACCTTTTTTTATTTTTATTTTGACATGCAAAACAAAAAGGGTAAATAAAAACTACATGGAAGAAAATTACTAGTGGTAGTAATTGTGTGAATTTAAGTGGTAGGATGAAGGAGAGGGAAAGACCTGGTCTCCATCGACGGGGGTTGCGCCAGTGCCAGCTCGGAGGTCCAAGGCCTTGACACCACCGGAGTTAGGGAGGTCGAAAAACTCGGTGTTAGTGGCGGATTTTGAAGGAGGTGACAAGATTAGTGAAGACAAACTGGTGGTTGCTATGGACACTAACAGCGTTCTCCTTGTACTTGCTGCAGAAGGCGAAGAAGAAGATAAGGGTTGAGGAGATGTTGCATAGATGATGGGAGGTGACGGGGGAGCTCTCCGGAGAAGGTAATGGAGGGCCGTATGGTGGGGATCTCGGAGGTACGGTGATGATGCGTGGCAGTGGACCACCACCATTATCTTCTTCTCTTTCGTTGGACGCAAATAAAAGTCGATCAATATTAAAATTTAAAAATAAATATACCCTTTAGTTTCTTTTAACATTAGAGAAAACCCAAATGATGGTTAAAAATCCCCGTGGATAAATTTACCACCCAATGATTACCATGCATGGAAGAATATGCAAGACGCCATTCATCTTTCTTAATTAAAGTATCCCATTTATTTATTAAAATATTTAATTATTAATTAATCACAGGATGGTTTATTAACTCAACCTTTGTAATTAAAAACCTCCCGCCCTTATTAATTATCCTTTTATATATAAACTGTCAATCAAATATAAACCTGTGTACTTTATGATTCTTAATTAAAAACTCAGGACGTTTTTGCAATCACTTTCCTGCTCAGTTTCTCAATAAAGTCGAAAGCAAGGTAAAATTATGAACGCATTATCAACTTCGGTTAGAAATAGGTCTTTCAGAGTTCGAACATATTCTAGAGAAGAAAACATACAAACAGATAAGTATCACTAAACTAGCTTTTGACAAAAATGCAGGACTACAGTTGTTTACAGCATATCCACTGAATATTTCTAGATAATTTTGTTAATTTCTTCTGTTTATTTTACATCAAAAAAAAAATCTAACAAACATAAACAGAAATAAAATGTGATGGCAAATTAAAATAGAAAAGTAAAATACACACACAACCGTAATAGAACAGTTGATAACTGCAGACAGTACTTTAATAACAAAGAGAAAATATACTTGTTAAGTTTCTAATCGCATAATGCTGGTGGGTTTTCCGGCAAAACTCTATCTCAAGGCACCAGGAGCAGATTTATTAAAAGCTTTGTTCGTCGGGTTCCTCGATTTGGCAAGCTCCTGAAAGGGTAATAATCTTTTTCATCTTTCGTCTAATTAATATGCTTATCAAAGTGAAAAACTGCAAAAATCCAAGCTACGAGAGAAAGACCTGCTGTCACGAAACACAAGTATCTGTTTGGCAAATCAAAGATCTGTGACGTAATTTTCAGGTTTATACCATAATGAGAAATCAATTCCTTTACTCTTCAGTTTCTCTGTTGCGGGTGCAATCCTCTCCAGAAGCTGCTTTTCAGAGTAATTGCATATCATACCGTTTAGTTACAACCAAGGCACAATAAGATTTTGGTCTCATCTTACTTTCTACAACATGACAAAAAAATGGAAAGAGTCTAACCTTAGCATGAATTGCACCATTAGATACCAAAACAGATTTATCAAAGACGCAACATCTGAATCCGAGGCTCTCATTTTCAAAGTGATTTATGTCTTAAATATCACCATAAGTTTCACATTAGCATAAATTTCAATGAAATGTTAAAATAAAAAATAAAAAAATATGTTTGGTACTTAATAAGTTTGAAGCAATTTGAAAGCATTTTAACATTTGCGGCAGCTCAGTATCCCTTTAAGTAAAGAAGGAAAAGCTATTAGTTTTATTTACCATCTTAAGTCCACTATTTTAAATAGACTTGCTGAGTTATAAAGTGTTACCAATACAGCAGCAGCTATATCCCATGGTTTTAGACGATATTCCCAGTACCCTTCCGTTACTCCTAGAGCTACATGGCACATGTCCACAGCTGCACCACCAAGCCTTCTTACACCCTAGTCATTGTAATTTAGTAAAAGTTAAGAGAGAGAAAAGGGGTAAAGCACGAGCCCTGTAATTTTTGAAGAAGAGAGCCACGAAACATCATTTAAGGTTCATACTCTACTAATGCTGGTTAATTCCTTGAATAATTCGAAGTTGGTATTCCATGCATCATCATGTTCACATCCAAACCCAGTCACAAGAAGAGATTGCTCCACCTGCAGACAAATATTTTTTTGCGAGATGTCAAAACATCCCACCTTTAAAAATCATAAGCATATTGACAGTGGGACATATTTTTCAAAAGCACTGGCTAATCAATTTAATCTTATTCGAAGGTAGGTTCATGCCTCAGCAAGTTTAAAGAAGCAAAGTACCATCAAAGGCGTCCATAGAAAATATTAAAGGGCACATCATCATTGAGTCCCACTGCAATGCATACGGCGTCATCAGTCAGGATCATGCATATTGAAGTATAAGGCAACAACTTTTTGGCAGATAATAGTAATATCTATTCATCAAATAATTCACAATATATTTGACTGTTCGATTCAATTTGATCACTTACCTTATCTGTTTTACTGGGATGGATTTTCTGTCCGTTACAAAATGCTCCCCCACCTAGAAACCAAAGCAATCAATCATTCAACCATAAGTATACTATCAGCATAGGCATGAACCTTAAGGAGCTTTAACTAGTTCCACATTTCTTACCAGCAGTAGCAGTATATGTACGGGTATTCCAACACATAGGTCCCCCAACAAATTCCACCTACACATAAAAAAACAATAATGCCATCTTTCTTTTTCCTTGAAGGAAAAAAAAAAGCAACAAACTTAATCACACAACTTTTATACTTGACATTCAATGAGCAATCACGTTTTGAATGTAAAGTTATGTAAATATAATATTGACAAGATTCATACAAGAAACTAATACCACAGTAGCAGCGGCAGGATTTCCTTGAAACAGTACACCCACTGAAACTGCAAAGCTAGGATAACAGTGTGCAAAATTTGTTGTTCCATCTACACAAGGTAGCAAAGTCAAATCAATAGAGATATCTACCACTTAGATAACGTATTGATACAAAAAAGCAGGGGATTTAATCATCAACATGAACCATGAACCATGACATACTAAAGCATTTCTGCAAGAGTGCAATACGCATATAGACTGAAAACATAACTCCCAAGTTCCAGGATACATTCATTTAATTTTTATAAAATATAACCATATAAACTGCCTTGGATAAGAAACCAAGGGATGAAAGAGACAAACCTAAAGGATCAACACACCAGAGATAGCCTGATGAGGTATTCCCTGTAATTCCTCCTTCCTCCCCGAGGATCAAATGATCTGCAAAATTCTTTTTTATTACCTCCAGAATAGCGACCTCACTCATTTTATCTGTGCTGCACATAACATCATATGACAATTGTCAACAAAAGAAAGGAATATAAAAAGTTTGTAGATATAATATGGTTTCAACATGCCGCAGACATACTGAATGTCTCTCTCTTAAGGTAAATTTATAAAACAGTAAATAAGATGCAAATAAAAATAAACAATAAGGAAGGACATTAAATGTAAATGCTCATGCAAAGGCTTACAGGAAAAACTGCAAGTCTGAAATGAGTAGTAATATGCAAACTTCCATGTCTGTTTGTGGTTATAGGCTGGGAAACAGCATGATGCAGACAAAGGTTTAGGGTACATTAAGCCATTCTCTTTTTAAGTACATGGAGAAAACAGAAAGGTAAACTAGTGGGGTAGAGAACAAGTATAACATGGAACCTATTTTATTCCAAGAATATGAATCAGAAAGCACACTGAACCTTTCAGTGCCAAAATAGAACTTCATGATTCACATTTCACAGTATGAAAATAACATCATAACATGCAGGAGGCAGGTTAGCACAACCAGGCACAATGACAATGCAGTTTGGTAAGCTGTAATTATCTAACCATATATGTCAAATCACCCTCCCTCACCCCCAATACTAATATTAAGGTCATAGCTTAAAATCTGAGCCAGTATGAGAAGATTGAGAAGTCCTTACTCGGTTACCAAGTCAGCTAGTCCTTTATATGTGACATTTCTTGGTTTGTTGACAGCATCCATCACCACCTATAAGAAGATGAAGATATTTATTTAAGGGAGATGAATTCTGAAAAGTAAAACAAAAATGAAAAGACATAAAATAAAATAAAAGAAGGAGGCCAACCTCAGCGCCAGCTCTTGCGGCAGCCTCAACAACTTCAATGAGCTCGGAAGGAGGGATTGATCCAGTTGATTTGGCACCTACTTTAGGATACTTTCTCTGGTTTGAAGCCTCCGACATCAAGGCTCTTGTATATAATTTTCCTGTCGAATTCGTGCTCAAGATTCCAACTTATAGACACCCAAATGGAGACTTTGCAATAGATTTGTGAGGTTGGCAGTGATTCGGGTGAAACCGAAGTGAAATTGATCTGTGTGTTTGCGAAAACCTGAGAGTAACGGCGGTGGAGACAACTAAATACTTTCCCAAATTTTATTTTCGATGTTAACCGAGAATCTAAAGAGTTTTTTACCTTACAAATTTGTTTAAAACATTTTAATTTTCTAAAAATAAGTAAACCTTTAGATTCACCATTAGTGCTACATCAGCTCAAATTAATAGTATCAATATGGAGTTATCTATTCGAGTAATTGAATACAAATTCAAGCATGAGAAAAAAAAAACCTACTAAATACTTTTGGACAAATAGGGTAAACTACATTTTAACTCTCTTATAAATTTTGACTTATGATCCTCTAGTATCTAGTAGTTGTGTAAATTAGGTAGAATTGTGAAGGAAAGAAAAATGTCACAGATCACAAAAGATCTAGCCCCGTGACAGAAGATCTAGCCCCGTGACAGAAGGACCTGGTCTCCATCGACAGGGCTTGCACCGGTGCCAGCACAAAGGTCCAAGGCCTTTACACGAAAAAAGGCAAATGGCGGAATTAGAAGGAGCAGAAGCAGCATAGAGTGACAAGATCAATGTAGAAAAACCGGGTTGATATGGACACTAAGAATGTTCTCCTTCTGCTTGCTGCAGAAGACGAAGAAGAAGATAAGGGCTGAGGAAATGTTGTATAGATAACCAGTAATCCGGAGAAGGTAATGGAATGCCGGATGGTGGGTGTTTCAGAGGTACCGTGGTGCTGTGCATTATCTTCTCTTTCCTTGGTAGCAAATAAAAGTCAAATAATATTAAGAATAATATATTATTCATACTTGGGAAAATTCAAATTATGTGAATTGAACCAACGACCATGATGGCATATACAAGATACAAGAGATGAAGTAAAAGTAAAAGTAAAAATAAAAATAAAAATACAACTGTAATAAAACAGTTAATAACGGCGGACAGTTGCATGGTACTTCATTAACAACGATAACATATAACTACAAATGCCAGTGCATACTCTTTCCACAATTAACTGCCACCACTTCATTCCTCTTCTTCTTATTCAGCCTTTCACAAGATATTTGCTTCTTCTGTATCCTTGTTATGTTACTAGCAAACAATGATGGTGAGCTTGCTGGCAAAACTATATGGCTCTGCAACGGAGCAACAAGACCAAAGTTTATTAAAAGCTTTGTTCACCAGGATTCCAAAAGCATCTGAAAAAGATGTTGATCTTTCTTCCCGTTAATATGCTTTTATCAAATGTTTAGCCTTCGAAGCATGTTGGTTGTTAAATTCGAACAATTACAACTGGCCGTTTGAAATGGGAGGATCTCAGCCTAAAGTCTGAACATAGGGAATGGAAAGAACAGTTTCTAAGACGGAACCCGGGGGGGGGGGGGGGAAGGAAGGAGCCACGTAGAAAGGCTTAATTTGGATTAAGTTTCAGCACCATGCATGTGTCACGGGCTCATGCACAACAGCTTCATTTGCTAGGTTAAAATCCAAGCTTGTGACACATACATGAAAGACAGAGGAAACAACAAATATGCTTTAACAGTAGATTTAGATGTCATGTTAACTTGCTATTTGCATATAATTCTCACAAGAAAACCACATCATTTTAGTTAAAAAAAATGACAAAATTAAAGTAAAGAGACTAAATTCGCAACATCCATAAATGGCTGACCAAATTGAAAAATTGTATAAATTCAAGTTACGGGAGAAAGACCTGCCTACTGTGTCAGGAAAAAGAAGTGTAACTCTTTGGCAATTCAAAGATCTGTGACGTAATTTTCAGGCTTATACCATAATGAGAAATCAATTCCTTTACTCTTAAGTTTCTCCGTTGCAGGTGCAATCCTCTCCAAAAGCTGCTCATCAGAGTAATTGAATATCATACCAGTTAGTTACAACCAAAAGCATAATAAGATTTTGGATTCTATCTTCCTTTGTACAACATGATAGGAACATGAAAAAGGTCGAACCTTGGCATGAACTGCACCATTAGATACCAAAACAGATCTATCAAAGACACAAAATTTTCCACCATCCATTCGAGTCACAGCGCCACCAGCTTCTTCGACTATCTGATTACAAAGAATTAACAATTTTAATATGAACTGCTGAATCTGAACAAACCTCATTCAACATGCTCACTGTCTTAATTATCACCACAGTTTTCACACTAGATAAATTTAAAACTATATATATGATAGAAAACAGTTTGGCAACTTAATATGTTCGAAGCAATTTCAAAGTATTTTACGGATCTTTTTATTTATCTTTTCACGGTATGCAAAATAAGTAGTTATGTCCAATGCAAAATAAACTGACAACTGACATCTATTTTAACATTTGCTGCGGCTCAATAACCATTTAAGTAAAGGAAGGAAAATATATTACTTTTATTTTAACATTTAAGTCAATGATTACACAAAAGGAATTAAGTAACAAAGCTTTACCAATACACCAGCAGCCATATCCCATGGTTTTAGACGATATTCCCAATACGCTTCTGCAACTCCCAGAGCTACATGGCACATGTCCACAGCTGCAGCACCAAGCCTTCTTACACCCTAGTCATTGTAAGTCGGGGAAAGTTAGAGACAAGAAGGGTAAATCACGAGTTTAGTAATTTTTGGAGAAAAAGCTTATGACCACAGAAATATCTTTTAAGGTTCATACTCTACTGATGTCAGTAAATTCCTTGAATAATTCAATGTTGGTAATCCATGCATCATCATGGTCATATCCAAACCCAGTCACAAGAAGAGACTGCTCCACCTGCAAACAAGTATTTCTTTGCAAGATGTCAAAACATTTTGCCTTTTAAAAATCATAGGCATGCACTGGGAACCAAACTTTTAAAGGATATATTTTGCAAAAGCATAGGCTGATCAGTTTAATCCTAATTCGAAGGTGTCTAAGGCTTGTGCCTCAACAAGTGTGCTGAAGCGAAGTTACCATGAAAAACCTCCATAGAAAATATTAGAGGGCACGTAATCATTGAGCCCCAAATATTTGTCCAACCAGAATGCATAAAATGTGTCATCAACCAGGATCAAGCATGTTGAAGTATAAAGCAACAACTGTTCAGCAGAAAATAGTAACATCTACTAATTAAATTATTCACAATATTTTTAACTGTTTGATTCAGTGTGATCACTTACCTTATCCGTTTTACTGGGATGGATTTTCTGTCCATTACAAAATGCTCCCCCACCTAGAACCCAAAGCATCAAATATTTAGCCATTAATTTACTATTAACATAGGCATGAACCTTAAGGAGCTTTAACTAGTTCCATATTTCCTACCAGCAGTAGCAGTAAATGTACGGGTATTCCAACACATAGGTCCCCCAACAAATTCAACCTACACGTAAAAAAGCAATAATGTCATCTTTCCTCCTACATCATGCAAATTAAAAAAAGCAAGAAACTGATTTTGTAACTTCTATACTCAATATTCTTTAAGTGATCATATTTTGAATGTAAACTTATGTAAATGGAATATTGCCAAAATTCACGTAAGAAAATAATACCACAGCAGCAGCGGCAGGATTTCCTTGAAACAGTACACCCACTGAAACTGCAAAGCTAGGATAACAATGTGCAAAATTTGTTGTTCCATCTACAGAAGGTAGCAAAGTGAAACCAACAGAGCATTTATATCTAACCCTTACATAAAGTAAATATTAACACAAACAAGCAGGGGAATTAATCTTCAGTTTAAACTACAGTATGCTAAAGCATCTCTTCAGGTAAGAGTGCAATACATTATAGACTGAAAAGTGAAAACATAACTCCCAAATTATAGGATATTTTTCTAATACTTTATAAAATATAAACATACAAATTGTTTTGGTTAAAGAAACCAAGGGATGAAAGAGACAGACCTAAAGGATCAATACACCATAGATAGCCTGATGAGGTATCCCCTATAATTCCTCCCTCCTCCCCAAGGATCAGATGATCTCCAAAATTCTTTTTTACTACCTCAAGAATAGCAACCTCACTCATTTTATCTGTGCTGTAGGTAACATCATATGATAATTGTGAGCAGAAGCAAGGAATATAATAAGTTTATAGCAAATGAAACATGATTTCAACATTCCACATAGATATCAAATATATATATCCCTTATATGGTAAATTCATAAAATAATCAATAACATGTTAGTAAAAGTAAACTGTAAGGAAGAACATTTAGACGTAAATATTCATGTGAAGGCTAATACAAGCAACTGTGAGTCTGCAATGAGTAGTGATAGGCAAACTTTTTAAACATAAGATGCCTGGTTCTTTTTGTGGTTATAGATTGGGAAACAGCAAGATGTAGACAAAGGTTTAGGGTAAATTATACCATTCTCATTGTAAGCCAAGTACATGAAGAAAACCGAAAGGCAAATTTGCGGTATAGTGAATGATTATAACATGGATTCCTTTTGCTTCCACGAATATGAATGAAGAAGTATACTAAAAAACTTTTTTCTGACAATAAACAATTCAATCTATTTACTTCTTAATGTTTCAAGTACTGAATTTGTCCTATTTATATGAAAAAGCAAACGTCAGTGCCAAAAATTTAACTTCATGATTCATATTTCACATTATGAAAATTACATCATAACATTCGGGAGGCAGATTAGCACAACCAGGCACAATGACAATGCAGTTTGGTAAATCAAGCTGTAATTATCTGATCATACACTAGTCAAACAGCCTTCCTCATCCCCAACACTTATATATAGGGCATAGCTTAAATCTGAATCAGTATGAGAAGATTGAGAAGCCCTTACTCGGTTACCAAGTCAGTTAGTCCTTTATATGTGATATTTCTTGGTTTGTTGACAGCATCCATCACCACCTGTAAGAAAATAAAGGTATTTATTGAAAGAAATGAATTTTGAAAAGTAGAACAAGATTAACTGGCATAAAAGAATTTCCTTTTGGGGGGGGGGGATGCCAACCTCAGCCCCAGTTTTTGCAGCAGTCTCGACAACTTCAATGAGCTGAGATGGAGGGATTGGTCCGGTTGATTTGGCAGCAACTTTAGGATACTGTCTCTGGTTAGAAACCTCTGATATCAAAGCTCTTGTGCATAATTTTCTTTTGGAATTTGTATTAAAGATTCCAACTTTTCGATACCCAGTTGAAGACTTTGCACTAAATTTGTGAGGTTGGTATTGATTTGGGTGAAATCGAGGTGAAATTGATCTGGGTGGTTGTGAAAATCTGGGAGGAATGTTGGTGGAGAAAACTAAAGACCTTTCCATTTCTTCCTTTTTGACGTTAATCGAGAACCCAGAACCCTTTGCCTTACCAATTTATGAACGTTTTTTGAGATGATCTTTGTGGGTAGTTAGTTTGCATCACCGTCTCTGCGCCATAGACGACAGATGACATCTTGTTTTTTATAACAGGGATAATAGCATATTTGGACCTGTATTTATCAAACCTTCCAATCTAGTATCTCTACTTTTAAAATTTCTGTTTTGGTACTTGAACTCTAATTCCATCAATTAGTATGTTACGTTCCCTTACGGAGAAATTATATCATACGCCCTTCCTACTATCTAAAGAAAATATCAACCAATAAAGATAAGCCAAGTCAGATTTATTTACATGTCATATTACAAGTAAGCATTATTTTTTAACTTATTCATTAAACACACAGAAAAGACTATGTCGACTTTCTACCAACTTCACCCCTACCAAACCATTGTATCAAAAGTTACCAGAAAACTTCATTTGTAGTAATCGACTTTCTTGGAGCTTTGTACTAAATACAAGATTGTTGTAACAAGTATTACACACATACATTTCCATGGACGCTATAAGAATTTAACATTCAAATCAAAAGAGCATTAGAGCAAAATATGTATAAGCAGTAGAGACCAAAAATCTGAAACATGGGTTCTTTTCATAAATCTCTTTCACATAGTTTGCTTGCTAAAAATTACAAAAAAAAAAGAATAAAGAAAAAGAAACCGGTAAATCAAATTCCAAAATGCTTTAAAAGAATGAAAAATAAAGGAAAAGAAAAAGACTTTCACCATCCCCTAATAAAACCCATTTGATCTACAACTTCCTGCAAATCATCACCCCAACCTGCAGGGTTTGATGCTAAACCACAACCACCATAGGAACTGCCTCTTGTTGCAAATTCTCTACAGTAGGGCTTGTCATTAGTCGCCATTTTCGCTCACATGTCATTTATGAGCAAATTACTGTATAAATGTCGATTTTCAAAGAGCCTTACTTCGATCCCAAACGTTTTGATTGATGTATAAACACTTCAATTGCTTAGATTTTTAAGGTGTTTCTGGCAATTTTTGGCAGATGGTTTGGTAGGGGTGAAGTTGGGTAGAAAGTCAGCAGATTTATTTTTATTTTTGGTGTTTAATGATTAGGTTAAAAATAATGCTTACCTGTAATATGACATGTAAATAAATTTAACTTGGTTTATTTTTATTGGCTGGGCCATGTCTTAGGTAATAGGAAAAGCTTATGATATAATATCTCCTTTTTAGGGCGTTAAATTTTGATCTCACTTGACACGTGGATTAATCTTATACATCCACAAATTGTTTTGTTAAAAAATATTTTTAATTTAATTGCGCAGCGGTTCCTAAGGTATGAGTCAAAAGTCAATAATTTTGCCTGCCACGTGAGCAAAATTTTAACATTGCTAGGGTTAGGTATTAGTTTGATAAAAGGAATCTATCAATTTTTTTTTTTTAAACTACATCTACCACATTAGAAGATTTAACAAAGTATAAAGGCCAATTATGTCATAATCCTTTTTCTATCAACTTCAGATTTAACAATGTATAAAGGCAAATTATGTCATAACTTTTTATTATCAAATTCAGCCTTATTGTATTTTATCAAATTGGTGATATAATTTTTTGGCTTTTGAATTTGGTAATTATATCTATTGTGGTATTTATAATTTTTTTATCTATTTTGGTATCTAATTTTGACAACTAGATCCATTTTGATCATTTAATTTGATTCTGTCAAAATTTAATTATGTGACCTGCGTTATTGGAATAAGATCGGGTTAGTTAACTGGACCGGTTTGACTGAGAATCAATCAATATAACAGTCCGAACAAAGAGCTTGAATCTATTGAACAAGACAAAAATGGACCGTTGAATAAGTTTAATTGGTTTAATAAAAAAGAAGTTATTTTTTTTAGATTTTTATGAATTTTTAATTATTGTTGATTTAATAATAGAACTGATTAAATCATAATTCGATGGTTTGATCAATTCAACCACTAGTCTAAATACGATACTTTAAAATTATGTTACATACTAATTTTTTATAATTTTCAAGTTTAAATACTAAAATAGACTTAATTGTCAATATTATCCCTTTATTAAATTCGACTTCAGCTTAAAAAAAAATGATAAGAAAAACTGATAAACACGGAAGTAGAAACATTAGAAGTGATTTATGATGAGGTGGGGATAGGATCTAAAGAGTAATTAAAGTCTAAGACTAAGAGCATCACTGAGATAGAAATCATGGAAAGCAGTCGCACAAAGAGGTTCAAAAATTTTCTACAAATCAAAAGAGCTACGGGATTGAAGGTGAAAGACAACGCAAAGCCTAAGAGAAAGAAAGACAGGGAGATGTCGAAATGTGATTTTAATCTTTAATCGATTTGAGGAAAATCTTCGGCTATTAGATTTATTAAGCGGAAACTAGATTCAATTAAAGGAGTTATAGAAAGGTTTTTGTGTGACCCTCCAGCGCCCAACAAGATTAGCAGGTCTTAAAGGATCATTGATCCTATCAGAGGGGTGGGGTGGTTTGGTTTTCGTGCTGACTACTATATGTTCAAGTTACTTTGTTCTTGGAGGGGAATTGATTTTGTCTGAAGGTTAGAAGGATAAGACCTGATACTCTTCCATCCAAGTGGATTACACCTACTGCTAGAGCTTAATCAAGTATTTTTTTTGACGGTTTGGAGGATTCAACACACTCAGTTTTCTCTCCATCGGTCCTCATTCTTCGAGCCTCGTGCACTATCCACGCACCAGGAGGATGCTGGTGGGTGGCTCAAGATAAAGCACGACTTTAAATTGAGGCGTCGATGATTTGAGCATGCAAGACCATTAAGTGTCTTTTGTTTATTTTACCTTTTTTGGGTTGGTTTTTTGGTTCAGTTATCGAACGTTGATAATTTGATCTTTAATGAAATTTTCTTTAGCCAAAAAAAGAAAATTCAGTATACATGATAATTAATAATTTGATAGTTTGTTTTAATAAATTCAGATACTTTTAAAACACCAGATAGAAAAGACTAAAATTGCTTATATCTACAAGTAATTGATCTTTCTTAAATTAATGTCATGGAATATATTCTTAACAATGAGTAAAATCATATAAAGTGAAAATGAGAAACTGAATTTGAAATGAATTATGAGAATCCAGCTCAATTAAACCAAAAATCAACCCTTACATTTCATATCAGACTCAATGCTTTTTCCAACTTTGAGGTAGACTTATCTAGAGGCAAGCTAAGTCATTGCTTCATTTTCCATTGGTTGAATTTTGATTATTTCTAGAAAGTCTTTAAACTCAACTATTTCTCTTTAATTTGCCAAAAAAGAAAAAAACTATTCTCTCCAATTTAGCGTGTAAATGGATGAAAACAAGAAAAAAGGAAGCATAGATTTGATTTGTAATAAAACTAGGCTGCCATACCACCTTCCTCTATCCATTTTCTTGGATTCAATCACCTGGAAATCAATCTAAAACTTTGACTCAGCCATATCAACGAAGACGGAAAGTCAATACGCCGCATGTAATAAACCAGAAGGCTTATAAGTAAGAATTCAGCAGTCGCCGATTATGAAATCTGATGTATAAATATAACTTTATCAATTCATTTCTTTGGGGGATACAACTGCATGCCCGTTAATTATAGTTCAATCATTTCATTTTCTAGGATTTCCTCAGGATTCCAGTTTTGTAAGATTTCATAGTTTTGTCTGATCATGAGTTACTACAATCGACAACAAGCACCAGGTGGTTAATAACAATGAAAATTAGAGCAACCCATTCTATATATGTCCGGTATATATTTAAATAGAATGAAGCAAAGTTTTAGTTAAACTAACGGGTTCCTGTGCGTCCTGTAGTGGCATATCCTCCACCTCCAACTTCATATCCTTCGGCGGCGCCAGGGCAAGCTTATCCTCCACCTATGGCTCAACCATACTATCCTCCTCAAGTCCAGGGTCCATATGTTGTTCCACCGCCTGTAGCTTACCCCATGAAAGATGAAGTGCCCCCACCGCCTAAGCGTAGGGGAAGTGGATTCTGCAAGGGATGGTAAAGCCGACATTTTCTTCTTTTATCTCTTTCCTCTCTCTTTATACAATGCATAACAGTTGGTGTTGATTAATGAAATTGATTTGGTTTGTGAGTTTTTGATGATACAGTTGTGCTGCCTTGTGTTGCTGCTGCCTCCTAGATTGTTGCTGCTTTTGAGTGAGGACTCATAAGTCATACCATCTCTTTTGCCTGTGCTTGGCTCGCCGGCTTTCCTCTTTTTCTTCATTTTACGGATTTTATTTATTTACTTCATCACTTCCTTTCGTTACATGTAAGTCTTGATCTCACCTCACAATAAAACAATCTTGTTATTAGAAATTTGTTTTAAGGTTGTATTTCGGCCTAACTTACAAATTAATTTGTAATTTTCTTTTGGGGATCCGTGACATAGAAATAACCCTTCTGCCGATGCTTCATTTGAGCTGTCATGCATGATATATCTTCAGCCCTTTCGTCTCTGTATTTATAAATGAATTTTCTTCTGTATGGTTTTTCGAATTAAGCAGTTGATAAATTTGCTGCTTCTTTTTTCGGCATTTATAACGAATACAAGCAATTGTCATTTTTACCAAAATAATAATAAAAAAAATGTATCCAAATGACGTAGGACTAACATTATATACTCAAACAGCATGAAATTCCATGTTTTTAAGAGGGGTACGACCCGGCACATAATTAACACGATTGGTGGTTTTTGTCGATTAAGTATTAATTCTATTGACATAAGTATTATTGTCAATGTAGGAGGTAAATTCGAGTGCACTAAAATACATTATCCTTATATTTGTAGGTTAAGGACAGGCTATGAGTAATTTTAAGTATTGTTTAATGATTAGAACTTATAATAAAATTATTTAAAAATAATAATAATGGTATTCGAAGTATAGAGATTCATTTCCACTTAACAGGGTGTAAGGCCCAATTTCAAGACCGGGCCCAAATCAAAAAATATAAGAGTCCAGAGTTAGAAACAGTCCAAAATCAAAGCCCGAAAGGCCCAAAATCAAAAACAGGTCAGGAAACCCTAGAGCCCAGCGCCGCAAGCCCCCTCCGCAGCGTGCGCATCTCCAACACTGGCTCGTGCACACGTCGCCATACCTGCGAAAAAAATGGAACGCAATAGCACAACAGATAGGCAGACTAGAGTTCTAGTTGTTTTGATCTACCCAAAAGGCTATAAAAGCCTTCGAAATAATGTAAAAGGGGGTTCTTTTTTTTGAGAAATATACACACGATTCACATAAAAATACACAGTATATAAGCTCCTTCAGAGAGAAATACGAGAGAATCAAAGAAAACCAAGCAAAGGTCTTTTTTTTTTCCTTTTTCCCCTCGAATCTATTTCTTTTTCTTCGTTGATTTTTTTCTTTCTTCGTTTTTAAAAAATATACAAAAATCTTAAAATGTATAAAAGTTTTCTTAAAACTAGAGGAAGAGAGATCGAGAGGGCTTACCGTCGTTCCTCTGGCCGCCGTTGATGGTGGGCATGGGGGGACTTGCGGTGAGGGAGGCGCAAACCCTAATAGAAATAAAGGGCAGAGGGATTTTGGGGTTCTGATTTTTTTATTTTTGAAGCAGAAAAGTAGAAGTGAAAGGTTTTTTTCTTTTAGTTTTAAAACATTAAAAGAGGCACTGTGTAAAAAGGGGGGAGGCCTTGTGCACGCTGTGCAGCAGGTCTCCTTCTTTGCACCTTTGTTTTAATTGCGCCCCATTTTATTTTTTTTATTTATTTTAAATCTTATCCTAAACCTAATCTGTCATTTCAATTTGGTCCTCGTTCAAACGCACTATTTCAGAGAGTGGAATATTTTTTTTGGTCCCTCTATGTCACGCGCGTGTTGCAATTCAGTCCTTTTGCCTTCATTTGTTTCAAAATTGCCCCAAAGCTTATATTTTCAATCCAATTTAGTCCTTCTTCTTATTCTTCTTTTTTATTTTCGATTATTGTCATTTTTTATTATTGTTATCATTTTTAATATTATTATTTGTATTATTACCACTATATTATATATATATATATTGTTATTATATTTATATTTATATTTATTATATTTATTACTATTATTTTGTATTATTATTATTTTCAATGCTACCACTGTTATTCTTTTCTATATATATTATTACCATAATTTTTCTTTTATTATTATCTTCATTATTATATTTATTATTTTTGTTATTATTAATTTACTATGTATATTATTTTTACTTCCATTACTGTCATTATTTTTTTAAAATATTATTATTATTTTATTATTAGTGCTATTTTTATTTTACTAACACTTTATGATTATAATCATTCCTTCTATTATATTTACTGTAATTATATACTATTTTGCTTAGTCTGATTTTTTTATTTGTATATTATTATTATATCTATATTTTTATTATCAATATATCTTTATCTTTACTACTACTATTTTTTATTAGTATTATTATTTTAATATTATTACCGTTTTTTACATTTTTTTTATATTTGCTTATTGCTGCTATTATTCTATTACTATATTAATTACTTTAGTATCATATTTTCCTTTTTTACTATATTCATAGGTTACATTAGTAGTATTATTATTGCAATTCGTTTATTTGTCACATATTATTTTTTGTTATTATAATATTATTGTTCTTTTTCCCCTTTTTGTGTACTATTATTATCCCTTATTATTACCGCGTCTACATTTCAACAATTTTGCTTTTTTTTCAAAATCCATAAAAAAGGGCTTCACAAAGGCAATATTTCGTGTTTGGAGGTTCGAAAAAATCGTGCCCAATCGCGTTGGGTTTCGATTTTTCGTTCGTCTAGATGACTAAATACCCTTTGAAGATTTTGATCTCGTTTTTAAATAAGGAGGTATTTCGTATTTGGAAGTTCGAGAAATCGTGCCCAATCGTGTTGGGTTTCGATTTTCCACTCGTCCAAATGGCCAAATACCCTTTAAAGACTTTGACCGGGTCTTCTTAAACTAAGGCAATATTTCATGTTTGGAAATTTGAGGAATCGTGCCCAATCGTGCTGGGTTTCGGTTTTTGTTTAGCCAAATAATGGAATACCCTTTTCAAAATTGCACTGCATGAGTTTTGGAAATCATGACATGATCTTGGTATCGAGGGTTTGAAGCATCGTGTCCTATCGTGCTGGATGTGGTATTTCATCTCTTTGGAACAAGTTCGAGTTATCCAAATATTTTTTTAAAGATTCACATTTTAAAATCTTTTCTAATTTTTGACATTAAGGACATTAATCAATCAATAAGGTACCAATTTTGGGCATTGCGAGGATGCTAATCCTTCCTCGTGCGTAACCGACTCCCGAGCCCATTTTCTTAAAATTCGTAGACCAAAATATTTTCTAAAGTGATCCAATCGCACTTCTAAAAAGATTGGTGGCGACTCCGTTTTTCTTTTTAAAGTCGGCCCGTTTTCCAAACAAAAAATGGTTTCGACAGCTTAGCGACTCCGCTGGGGACCAATAAGAGAGTCAAGCCGTAGAATTGATTGATTAATGTCCTTTTATCGAAAATAAAATTTTCATTTCGATTCTTTCATTGCATGAGCTTGTGTTGCGTCATCCGTTGTTGTAGTTTGAGTCTCATAGGATATTTCTACATTCATATTGCATGACCGTTGCGGTCACACTTAGGTGGGAGCGAGAAGCTATGTCTTCGTGAGGTTTTCACCTCCGCATGGGCTAGGGGACTGCTTCCGGGATACATCTGTACCTATGGTTCCGTGAGGTTTTCACCTTCGCATGGTCATAGGGAAATGTATTCCCCTGAACTGAACTCGATCCGTATGAGCCTATAATGGGTGAGGATTGAGGAATCTGCTGGTTCAGGTACCCTTCCTTTAGAGCCAAGCCACATATAGCAATCCTTAAGAGCCCACCCTAGATAGAGCCATGATGAACCTTAGAGGTTACCCGGATAGTCGTTTGACGTCCTTTTACTTGCTTTGGTTACTGTTATTCGACACTAACCTGTTTTATTTTGGCTATGATTGCATGTCATGTCATATTTAAAAGGTGCCGATTCCTGTTTGATTATTGAATTAGAAAGGCTTGTTATGGAGAACGAATTCCTTGATAAAGTAGAGGATAATGCGGCCATGCGTATATGGTCAAACTTGAGAAGGGATAGGCCGTATATGTGACTCTGTTTTATGTAAAGGATTTTGTTTTTTAAATAAGTTTCTAAAAGAAATTAAACTAGAATTGATGACTTTTATTTTTGCATTCATATCATGCATTTGCACCGCATCGCATCACATGCATTTAATATCATAAAAGAATCCTATTAACTAGAGATCGTATTATAGTTACCCTGGAACATCGCTACTACACTCGAAGAAAAACCAAAGCTATGGATCAAAGGTTAGAGAGGTTAGAACAGATGCAGAAGGAGATGCAGGACCAATTGCAAACACAGATGCAAGAACAGTTGGCCAAGATCCAACAGGATATGAGGGATCAAATGCTGGAATCCCAGAAAAGTATGATGAGCCAGTTAACACAGTTGTTGACTGGAGGGCCTGCTAAAGGAAAGAGCCCTATGGTCAATACCGAAAATGACAATGAAGATTTTACTTATCCTCCAGGCTCGGCCCTAGTGAATTCCCAGGTACAACCATCGAGAGTGTCCGTGTAACACCCCTAACCCCTAACCATCGCCGGAACAGGGTTACGAGGCATTACCGGACATATCAGACAATTTGCAAATAATTCTAAAAAAAATAAAATTCATAGTATAATTTTAATAACTGATCCCTATTATGAACTTTCAAAGTCTAAAGTCTGTATTAAAAGTGAAATGGGACTCGTTTAAGTATTTCAGAATATATTTTGTTTAATATAAATTTCGGTAGCATTTCTGCTTATTATCATATAAAACCCCCTGTAAATTAAACCGTATTCATTTCAATCATAACCAATTCAAACATAAGTTTGTCATTCTCAATATATTCATACAATTCAATTTTAGCTATTCAACAATTGAAATAATACACAATCATGTTGAGCCACTATCCATTTCTTGAACCAATGGTTCATACTTTCCATTCTCACACTCATATTCCAATCACATTTTTCAGTTCATGTTCTATTTTCGCATTTCTTCCAATGGCTCAACCATTTCATTTTATTCAATTTAACCTTTTCCTTATTTACCCCTATTAACAGACTCGGACTTTAACGGATACACGGATTCCAACCCAAACACACCAGTATGGCACATTGTGCCTTAAACGGTACATAGTACCTGATCAGTATACGACACATAAGTGCCTGAAATGACACACGAGGTGCCTGATACGACACACGAGGTGCCTGAAATACGACACATAAAGTGCCTGATTTACGACACATAAAGTGCCTGATCGGCAAAGCCGATAAATCCTGTACTCTTCCAAATCCTATGGCATGCCAATTATATCCGACTCAGCCCGACTAGTTAATAGGGTATTTCAGTTCTCAATTTCATTTTCATTTCCATAGCAAATTCAATTTCAATATCAATTACACTTTTCCATTTCAATCCACATACAATTCAATTTCAATACATATTCATCATTCAACTCAATTTCCATTCAATTCAATAAAAACACTTACCTTATAATTTATTTACCATATACATAAATTAATTTAACATTTAATGAATAAATAAATAATTTGAATTATAGTAATACAAACCCGAATTTGCTTGATTATTCCTCGGTAACCTTCTCATTTCCTTTGTGGGTTAATGCCTCGAGTTCCTTTTTAGCTACGAAAATAATAATAATTTACATTATTAATTACAACATTAAATTACAATAAATAATTGAATTTTATTCAATTTCTACTCTTCCTCCTCATTCCACATTCTTTATACACAATTCTATTATTTACTTATAAGTTCTTTCAAAGCTGTCTACCTGAGTCATTGTCACTAAATTATCTATATCCTGAGTTACAAAATTCCAAATTAAGATCCGTAAATTTTATATGAAACTAGACTCATATATCATCTTGCCATAAAATTTTCAGAATTTTTGATTTATCCAATAAGTACAGTTTATTCTTTGAAATCACCCATGTTCTGTTGTCTGACAGTTTCAACCACTCTTTGCTAAAATTTAATTATCTTTTTGTAAAGAATTAAAATAATGTTCTAGTTTGTTTCTTATAAAAATAGACTAATTAAGGAATCTAACCATGTAAATTATGTCCCCCAATTATTTTTTTACAATTTTTAATGATTTTTCCAATTCAGAATAGGGGATCTCGAAATCACTCTGAACCAGTCTCACAAAAATCTAAATATCTCCAAATACAGAATTTCTTTGCTTTCTCTGTTTCTTTCATATAAAAATAGACTCAATAAGCTTTAATTTCATATCTCAGTCAACTTCTACTTCCATTTCTACCATTTTTAGTGAATTTTCAAAGTTACTCTTCTGCTGCTGTCCCAAAACTATTTTTTTATAGCTTACTTTGCAATTAAATCCTAATTAAGTTTACTTATTTTCTTAACTTAATTCATGCTTTGATTCTACTTAAATTCCTTCCATATTCAACTTGATTATATAATTTTCATAATAAAACCCTAATTTATAATTTCTTCCAAATTAATCCCTATAGTAGAAAACTTATAGCTTACCTTACAATTTAATCCTTTTACTAATTCTAACTTAGATTTCATTTAATTTAATCCATAATTCATCTTTTTCTTCAACATCAACTATACTTAAAAACCTAAAAACTCTCAAAATATCAACTTAGTTTCATCAAAATCTTGCTTTAAAGCTTCTAAAACATCAAAATTAAGAGAAAATGGCTAATTGACTTACCTTTTAAAGCTTAAAGCTTCAAATCCTTAATTTCTCCTTTTATTTTCTTTCTTTCTTTTCTTTCCCCCTGTGTCGAAATGCTCTCTGTTTCTTTTTCTGTTTCTTTATTTTGTTTCTTTTCTTATTTCTTTTATTCTATTTACTTTATGTTATAATAATATAATATATAATAATTACTTTAAATTAATTTAATAATTTATTACTAATATATATATTTTATAATTAAAATCTAAGTAAAAATCTTAGATTTTTATCTCATATGCCGCCTCAACTTATGCTAAATGGCTTAATTGCCATTTTAGCCCTTTTTACTTTCTTTTAATCCATAATTAGACTTTCACTCTTTATTCAATTTGATCCTTTTTCCTAATTACTTTAAATTAAACTAAATTCACTAAATAAAAATCTAATTAAACACACTATTAGACTCATAATTACTCCTAATGATTATTTAATAACTCGATTTACTAAGACGGAGGCCCGATAACACGCTTTTTCCGGTGCCCACGGAATTTGGGTCGTTACAGTTCGTCAATGTTAAACCCCAGTATCAATCTGGTACCTCAGCACCGGTAAACTTTCTAACAGGCTCAAGCTCCAACCCCGGAGATAATTTGCCAAAACCAATGGTCCCTAACTTCGATGATGCGGTAGAAGGGGGAAAAGCAGGGGCAGAGCTCCCAAAACAGTTTGAAGACCGATGCAAGTGGTTGGAAGAGAAGTTTAAAGCATTGGAAAGCGCTGATTACCAATCCGAAGTGGATGCTAAGAAATTGAGTTTGGTCCCAGATCTAGTACTCCCACCAAAGTTCATGTAACATCCTAGAAATAGTGGTTCTACATTTTGCACTATTTATTGTGTTTGGCTCATTAAGCATGCTACATTGAAAATGTTAATTTGCCATGTCTTTTAATGATGGGATTTTAAATGGCAATTATGCCAATTATAAAGTAAGTGGATGGCAATAGTAAATAATCATGATGATTATTTATTTTATAAAATTACTTTTAATTTTATTATAAATTGAGTGTGTTAATAAAACAAATAATCATGATGATTATTTATTTTATAAAATTACTTTTAATTTTATTATAAATTGAGTGGGTTAATAAAACAAATAATCATGATGATTATTTATTTTATAAAATTACTTTTAATTTTGTAATAAATTGAGTGGGTTAATAAAACAAATAATCATGATGATTATTTATTTTATAAATTACTTTTAATTTTATAATAAATTGAGTGGGTTAATAAAACAAATAATCATGATGATTATTTATTTTATAAAGTTATTTTAATATTATAATAAATTAAGTGGGTTAAAAAGAATAATCATGATGATTATTTATTTTATAAAGTTATTTTAATATTATAAGAAATTAGGTGGGATAATAAAACAAATAAGCATGGTGATTTATTTATTTTATAAATTTATTTTGATATTATTAAAATTCATCTCCCATGCTTGTTAATTGTTTTAAAATTCAAGCATATTCGGTTTAAGTGTTAGCATAGGTGGTGTGCCGAAATTCCATAGGCCTTAGGCATTTGTTACGTTTCATTTTAGCATATTTGTTCATTAAGGGAAGTGTAGTGCCGTTTTTGGCAAGTGTCATTTGAGTGAGGGGTAAAGCCGAAACCATTCAAAGAATCTTCTCTCTTCCTTTATTTTGCACTTTGGTCAATTTATTTGATTATTCTTTTGGTTTCCAAAGAAAAATCTTAGCACTCTTTTTCTACTCTTTTTCTCTCATCACTTTTTCTCTTGATATCTTTCTTATAATCTAAACTTCCATCTAAATTCTTGGCTTCATAATTCTTTTGGTTCTTGTGAGTGATAGCCAAAACATTCTCTCTTCCTCACTCTTCTTCTAGTGTTCTCTTCTTATGCCGCATATTTCCACTTGTACCATCAAAACTTTCTTGCCATCATTCTTTGCCAATAGCCGAAATTCAATCTTCATCCTCTTTGTTCAGTCGATCGATCATTCTCATCTATTACTTCTCCTGTGCTGAATCTTTTTGAGTGACAATCGGTTTCTCTACTGAGGCCGAATACCAAGAAGCAAGGTGCAGGAAAATCTTAGGTTGCTGAGAGCCTTTACGATCGAGTTTTGTTGTTGAAGGTAAGAAGCGATTCTTTTGCCTTTTCTTTTCTTTCTTTTGGTTTTGTGTGGCCAAAGTCGAATGGCTAGTTAGCATGGTGTTTATATTTCGGTTAACTCTCCTTTCTTTTCTCTTCTCTCATTTGGGACGTTTATTCCGGGAATCTCCATTAGCCGAGTGGTTGTAGTTCAAAGCCGAAGGGATTGTGGGTGTCGAATCGGATCACTCCAGTTGGATTTGTAAGGTTGGTCAATCTAAGGAAGGGAATGAACCCATAGTTTTGGCTCTTAAGTTTAAGAAGCGTGTTGTGTCGACAGTTCGGGATTTGTCGCCGGGTTGTGGTAGAGAGCCGACGTCTGCCTAGGATAGGCAAATAGCCGTCGTTCCTGCTAGCGAAAGTGTTCACGTAGATAGTTTGGTATTACGCTTTATCAGGTGTGTACTACTCACATACCTTCTTTGATATTGTGTTATTAACTGAAATGGCCGAAAGCTAAAATAACTAATATGATGGATTAACTACCCTTAGGGGTAAGGTTGGAGACACCAGGTAAGTTTTTCGTTAATATTATGGCTGCTAATATGCATGTATGTCTATTCTGATGTTATGCATGTATGAAATATGATCTGCTATATATTGTGATTTTGGTTGCATACATATTGTGCATAATGAAAAGAGCATGGACTCGGGATTGAATGAAGGAGGAGAGAGAATCAGTGACTACGGTCACGAGTGACTTTCGTCACGAGTGGTCTAAGTACCATGGTGGTTGAAACCACGAATAATTTAATTAGTGACTTATCTCGGTGGTCAAGTACCACAGTGGGTTGGCCCCACGTATGCATTATTTATCAGAGATCGTCACGGTGGTCTACGACCACAGTGAGTTGGCCCCACGAGAACATTATAGTGACTCTGTCACGAGTGACTACGGTCACGAATGGTCTAGGACCACGGTGGTCATGAACCACAGTGGCATAATGCCACGAGTGTTTTGGATGGAGAGCTATTCTGGGATGGGTAGCATTTGCATGTACATAACATGAGCTGTATTGAGTGGGCTAAGGCCCAATTTATTTTAAATGGGGATGTACACACTGAGTCTCGATGACTCACCCCTTTTGTTAATTTTGCAAGTAATTAGTAGATGGCGGGTCTTGGTCCGAGACAGACTCGAGGTGGCCATGCGTTGTAATTTCTTTAAGTAAACTCAGACTTTATTTTAAATTTATTTCTATTTTGGGATTTCAAGTTGTAAAAAGGCCGCTTTAACTTTAATTTTAAATTGGGTTTTAGATTTTTATGCTGATATTGCATGTTTTATAAACTATCGAATATGGAGTATTTAAAAAAAAAATAAATAGTTTTCAAAGTGTTTAACAAAAGATGGATTGCAAGTAATTAATTAATTCGGAGTTTTTATTAAAATTTCAACATCGTTTTAAAATGACACTCTATGAGAATCCTTGATTTTGGCTTTCGTAAAGTAACAGATTTGCTCACAACCTTTTTGATTTGATTAAAAAGAAGTCAGCACAAAACTTTCAATCACAACTGTAAAAAAAAATGCTTTTCAACACAGACAAAAAAAAAAGGTTTTTAAGTCACGTTGTTTCTTTAAAATTTCAAAACCTCCAATCCTGTAACATACCAGACTTGGTCTTAGTGTATAGACCGGGTTTGGGGTGTTACAGTTCAAGATGCCAGAATTTGAATAATACAACGGGACCAGCTGCCCTGAGGCCCATATTACAATGTTCTGTCAGAGAATGACGGGTCATGTCAGCGATGACCAGTTGTTGATACACTGCTTCCAGGACAGTCTGACTGGAGCCGCGGCTAAATGGTACAATCAGTTGAGTCGTACTCAAATCAAATCGTGGAAGGATTTAGCACAGGCTTTCATGAAGCATTATGGCCATGTGACTGATATAGCGCTTGACAGGATCACGCTACAAAACATGGAGAGGAAGTTAGGCGAAAGTTTCAAGAAATATGCCCAGAGGTGGAGGGAAGTTGCTACATAAGTCCAACTGCTGCTGTTGGAAAAAGAAATGACCATGCTCTTCATTAATACCCTGAAAGCACCTTTTATCAATCATATGTTAGGGAGCGCGACTAAGAGTTTCGCAGACATAGTGATGTCCGGCGAAATGATAAAGAACGCGATCAAGTATGGGAAAATAGAGACTGGAGAGAGCACGAGAAGATCGGCTCCGAAGAAAAGGGAAAGTGAAGCAGGAAATGTAAGCTCGGGTTATCCAAAACTCGTTACTGTCAGTCAACCAAGAGCGGTAGCTGCGGGCCAGCAGGCCTCACCAAGACAAGAGCCTAACACGAGGCAGAATGTTGAGAAATTCCAGTTTACTCTTGTACCCGTGACGTATAGGGAGTTGTATAACACTCTGTTCGATGCGCACGTCGTATCCCCTGTCTACTCAAAACCGTTGCAACCCCCATATCCTAAATGGTACGACGTAAGCACTCAATATGAATACCATGCGGGGATAGTGGAGCACCCAATAGAAAATTGCTTCTCTTTCAAAAGGCTAGTCGAAAGGCTTATTAAGGCGAGTGTTGTGAAATTTGACGACACACTAGGTGTGGGAAATCGGTTACCCAGTCACGCCAAGAAATGGGTAAACACGATATTTGAGTACATAGGGAGGAGAGTCAAACGAAATGTTGCTGAAGTAAGAACCCCATTAAGGGAGGTTGGGAAGGAAATGCGAAAAAGAGGTCTAGCTCCGCAAGAGTTGGGGAGCAAATGTAACAGCGTGAACATAGCCCTAATCGGAACGGTGGTTTCGGGACCACGAATCCAAATCGGAATAATAAATCTTATATTATTTTTAAATGCTTATTATATGTGAATTAATGGGTGTGAAATTTTCGTATTAAAATTTAATCGTTTTAGTGCTTATTTTTGAAAAAGGAGTTTAATTACATAAAATGAAATTTTTGTGGTTGAATGTGAAAGTATTTAATTGAAGGTGGTTTCTTTAGTTGAGGTATTAAAATTGAAATTTAGCCAAGAACATAAGGATAGTGGCCGACCATCATTATGCATGTAATAGTGTTAGTATATTTTATTATATTTTAATATATTTTATGATAATGAATGGATTATCATATTATTAATAAAACGAAAAGGAAGAAAAACATTTGCATGTTCTTCTTCTCATCTCACTTGGTCGAAAATAAGAAAGAAAATAGGGAAAGAATTCCAAAGGGGTTTCGGCACTTCCTAGACTCGATTAAGGTATATTTTAGTTTGCAATGTTGATAAATTTTATGAAATTGTGATTGTTGTTAACACTACTTTTAAGCCCATGTGATAATTTTGTATATTGAGCATGTATGCGTGTAGTGCCATTGAAGATAGCTTGAGTTTTGAGATGATTTTTAGCATTAAATGAAAGACTTATGTTAGATGAACATTTGTTGTTTTTGGGTTGTTGATGAATGTGGTTAATTAAGGGTTTATTTGAAAAAGAAAAGAATTTTAAAGTTTAAAATGTCAAAGAAATGAAGTGGATAGATTTGTAATGGAGGGATGAATATTCGGCCATTTATAAATGTAGTTAAATCCATGATATTTTGTGTTTTGAGCTACAAGGACTAATTTGTAAACATTGTAAATGTTGGGGGTAAAATGGTAAATTGTACTATTAAGTATTTATGGATTAAGTTGAATGAAAATGTATTTAAATGAGTTTAATTTGAACTTAATTAGATCAAGAAAAAAAGGAAACGGGATTGGATTGGGGAAAAAGGAAGTTACACGAATAGCAGGGAAGCTTGATTCGTCAATTTCCAAGGTAAGTTTTAAGTAGTTGGATGAATTGAATTCAATCTTATACTATTGTATATTGTTTATAAATTGTAAACATTATAATTTCTTAAATTACTGAATGCACTTTAGAATAAATAAAATTAGAAAATGTGAAGTAATGATGATTGAAGGATAATATATTCATGAATGTAAAAAGTTGAAATTGCCGAATGCAATAGTGACGAAAGATGGAAATTGAGTTGTTGATTGTGTATGAAATTGCAAATGGATTTATGTAAAATTTAGTAAATGCCGATTTGTATTAGTATTTGAATAAGATGAGTTGAGAATGCATGAATGTTAATAGAATTTTAATGGAATTGAAAATCAAAGAAAAAGTTTCGTAGAAGGCACTATGTGTGCGGATTAAAGAGTAATGGCACTATGTGTGCGATACATTACTGTTATAAGGCACTATGTGTGCGGATTAAAGAGTAATGGCACTATGTGTGCGATACATTACTGTTATAAGGCACTAAGTGTGCAGATTAAAGAGTAATGGCACTATGTGTGCGATACATTACTGCTATAAGGCACTATGTGTGTGGATTAAATAGTAATGGCACTATGTGTGCGATACATTACTGTCAAATAGTACCACGTGTACTCTTTCTCTAGTAACGGCACTATGTGTGCGATACGTTACAAAATTAGCACTGTACGTGTAGAGTTACGGAGACTTGGGAGGCATAAACTGTTGAAATGAGAAATATGAGAAACGAAACATGGGTATGTGATACTGAGTATCTTAATGAGAAGGTATTGGTGAGGTATGATATAATTGTTAGTAAAATCAAAAACTAAGATGTGATTATCAAACTTGAGCTATATATATTAAATACGGTGTATGATGAATGGTAGTATAAATTGCATTTGGAAATTATGAATTCGATATTGATTATATTGGTTTAAATAAAATGTTTATTGATTAGTTGCATAGTTGTTACCATTGCTTAAAACTTACTAAGCTATATTAGCTTACTTTATGTATGTTTATTTGACTATGATATAGATTTTGAAAGCTTGCTCGTACTCGGGGATCGTTGTTGAAGTCAATCACATTATCATCCCTTTTGGTACCTTTTTGTATTCGAACCCAAGGTCCATGGCATGTATAGGCTGAATTACCTGTTGAAATGTTTTAAATGGTGTAAATGTGTATGTATTTGAATGCCATTCGAAAATGGCTTGTCCATCTTGTTAATCTTGGAATTTATATTTTGGTTTGATGATTATGTTTGGTTGTGATTTTGGTTCATTTGGTTTTAGTATATATAAGTATGGTTAATGTATAGAGTTTAAAAGAAATGGAGTAAAGATGTTATAAACTAGTTAACTATATTTTGCAATGAAATAGTTTTTGGTTAACAGCAGTAACGTAATTTTGAAAAATCACCAAAAATAGGAGAAATGGAATTAGAAAGTGAATAAGATATAGAATTAAAGCTTATTGTGTCTATTTTTATATAAAAGAAAAAGAGTAGGCAAAGTAATTTTATATTATGAGATATTTAGATTTTAGCGAGACTGGTTCTGAATGACTTCGTGATTCCCTGTTCTGTCTTAAACAAAATTGTTAAAAATTGTACAAAAATAATCATGGAGCATAGTTTATATGCTTAGAATCCTTAATGAGTCTATTTTTTATTGGAATAAACAAGATCATTATTGGAATTATGTACAATGAGATAATTGAGTTTTTGTAAAGATAGGTTAGAACCATCAAACAGTGAAGCAGGGGAAACTTGAATGAATAAATTGTACTAATTGGCCATATGAAAAATTATGGAAAAATTATGGTAAGAAGATATATGAGTCTAGTTTCAAGGAAAATTTACGGATCTAAATTTCGACTTTCGTAACTCGAGTTATGGTCAATTTAGTCAACATGACGTAGATGGACAGTTTCAATTTTTATGCCCTGAATTAGTAGTCAAGTCTAGTAATGCCTCATGCTCGACTCCAGCAACGGTCTCAGTAAGGGGTGTTACATTTGATTGGTATCAGAGCTACGGTTTAGTCGGTTCTCAGACTAACGTAGCGCGTATGAGTCTAGCTATACATGTCATATATTATAGTATGATAGTGTGATGACTTCTAAGAGTGAAATGTGTTTATTTCTTTTATATAGTAAATGGATCTTGATCCCGAGCGAGCTATAGCGGATGATGTTGAGAGCTATAGCGAATTATGCGGGCTTACAACAAAAAGTCCACCCCAGAGAGGTTCATGAAGGAGACTTGGTATTGAAAAGATCCTCCCTATGCAAAAGGGCTTCAGAGGAAAGTGGATGCCTAATTGGGAAGGACCTTATGTTGAAAAGAAAGCCTTTTCTAGAGAAGCATTGATACTAGCCGAGATGGATGGCAAGAGTCAGCCAAACTCAATTAATGCAGACTCAGTCAAGAAACACGGTGTTAAGGAGGGAAATAGGCCAAGGCGAAAACCCGCAAAGGGCGCTTTGAGGTTTTCCGTAAAAAAAAAACCGGAGAGGCTAAGGTGAAAACCCACAAAGGGCGCTTTGAGACCAAATGGGCTTTGAGTTGAAAACCTGAAAAGGGGCGGCTCAAATTATGATCAAATCGTGATGGGGCATACAGTAGTTTTGCTACACTTGAATTAACAATGAGGAAGTATGTTACATCTTGGGGCATCGACAAAGTACTCCGGATCCCTTAAACACATATTGAGCTTAAATGGTACTCAAGAAGTTTGAACAGAGAAGCTCAGGCTGCGATATCTGGGGCACCTAGTTTCCATCTACCCATTCTGAATTTGCTCGTTTCAAAGTACTACCAATAAATTTCCTTCTTGATTGCATTTACTATCTTATTTGTTTCAAGCTATGCTCCTAATTATTTTTTTTCCTTGTCCGTTATTATGATCTTTTTCAAGCATTTTTCATTGAAATAACGATTAGTGAACTAATAATGCTTTCATAAAAGAAGTTTTGTATATTACTCTGAAAGTCTCTAAAAAATACAAGGATCCGAAATAGGACAATCATTTAGAACCAACCAGGCTTAAAGGGCTCGGGGCATTTGAGATAAGGGTTTAAGCAGTGACGACATCTTCAGATTTTCTGTTAGAAGTATCAGCTGAATAAAGGAGACATACGTCAGGGATATCACCTTAAACGGCAAGCAACGACAACCCAAGTGTTAAATGGATCATTCTCATGGCATTTTGCATTCATTCATAACATTCATAATACATATGATTAAGAGCATTTTTCATGATATCCTAATCATTTGGTATAAGCATATACCTCATGAAATCAATTCTACAGGTAGGTTCCCTAGAGGACAATGTAGCAAAATTGACGGGAGTTACAGAAAATAACCGATCTTATCCCACTGAGCAGGAGTGGAACAGATCGAAGACGATGAGCCTTAATTCCCTAAACAGTAGAGGAGCAGGCCGAAAATTACAGATCTTATCCCACTAAGCAGGAGTGGAACAGATCGAAGACGATGAGCCTTAATTCTCTAAGTAGTAGGGTAGCAGGCCGAAAATTACAGATCTTATCCCACTAAGCAGGAGTGGAATAGATCGAAGACGATGAGCCTTAATTCCCTAAGCAGTAGGGTAGCAGGCCGAAAATAGTCGATCTTATCCCACTGAGCAGGAGTGGAACAGATCAAAGATGATGAGCCTTAATCCCCTAAGCAGTAGGGTAGCAGGCCAAAAATTACAGATCTTATCCCACTGAGCAGGAGTGGAACAGATCGAAAACGATGAGCTTTAATTCCCTAAGCAGTAGGGTCGCAGGCCGAAAATTACAGATCTTATCCCATTGAGCAGGAGTGGAACAGATCGAAGACGATGAACCTTAATTCTCTAAGCAGTAGGGTAGCAGGTCGAAAATAGTAGATCTTATCCCACTGAACAGGAGTGGAACAGATCGAAGACGGTGAGCCTTAATTCCCTAAGCAGTAGGGTAACAGACTGAAGATAACAAATCTTATCTTTACTAAGCAAGAGTAGAGCAGATCGAAGACAATGAGCCTTAATCCCCTAAGCAGTAGGGTAACAGGCTAAAGATAGCAGATCTTATCTTCACTGAGCAGGAGTGGATCAGACCAAAGACAGCAGATCTTATCTCCACTGAGCAGGAGTAGAGCAGATCAAATCACCAGCTTAACCCCCTAAGCAGTAGGGTAACAGGTTAAAAATTACAGATCTTATCTCCACGAGCAGGAGTAGAGTAGATCGAGATTACAAGTCTTATCTCCATGTATCAGCAATGGAGCAGACTGAAGTTTATAGCCTTATCTCCACTGAGCAGGAGTGGAGCAGGCTAAAGATACAGATCTTATCTCCATTGAGTAGGAGTGGAGCAGATCGAGATTACAAGTCTTATCTCCATGTATCGGCAATGGAGCAGACTGAAGTTTATAGCCTTATCTCCACTGAGCAGGAGTGGAGTAGGCTAAAGATACAAATCTTATTTCCACTGAGTAGGAGTGGAGCAGATCGGAAATTACAAGTCTTATCTCCAAGTATCGGCAATGGAGCATACTGAAGTTTATAGCCTTATCCCCACTAAGCAGAAGTGGAGTAGGCTGAAGATAGCAGATCTTATCTCCACTGAGCAGTAGTGGAGCAGATCGAAACAAAATTCTAATACCCCTAAAAATACAGTGGATGGAATGAAGCTACCTGAAGAAAGGAAGCATCAAGAGGTCAAGATTCAACAAGATGGGGCAAAATTGGCCCTTTTAAAGTCTTTGCTCTATTCTCGTTACACGACAATGAGCAAAGAGGGACAGCTGTAAGGCCCAATTTCAAGACCGGGGTCCAAATCAAAAAATATAAGAGTCCAGAGTTAGAAACAGTCCAAAATCAAATCCCGAAAGGCCCAAAATAAAAAACAGGTCAGGAAACCCTAGTGCCCAGCGCCGCAAGCCCCCTCAGCAGCGTGCGCATCTCCAACACTGGCTCGTGCACACGTCGCCATACCTGCGAAAAAAATGGAACGCAACAGCACAACAGATAGGCAGACTAGAGTTCTAGTTGTTTTGATCTACCCAAAAGGCTATAAAAGCCTTCGAAATAATGTAAAAGGGGGGTTTTTTTTAGAAATATACATACGATTCACATAAAAATACACAGTATATATGCTTCTTCAGAGAGAAATACGAGAGAATCAAAGAAAACCGAGCAAAGGTCTTTTTTTTCCTTTTTCCCCTCGAATCTGTTTCTTTTTCTTCGTTGATTTTTTTCTTTCTTCGTTTTTAAAAAATATACAAAAATCTTAAAACGTATAAAAGTTTTCTTAAAACTAGAGGAAGAGAGATCGAGAGGGCTTACCGTCGTTCCTCTGGCCGTCGTTGATGGTGGGCATGGGGGGACTTGCGGCGAGGGACGCGCAAACCCTAATAGAAATAAAGGGCAGAGGGATTTTGGGGTTCTGATTTTTTTATTTTTGAAGCAGAAAAGTAGAAGTGAAAGGTTTTTTTCTTTTAGTTTTAAAACATTAAAAGAGGCGCTGTGTAAAAAGGGGGGAGGCCTTGTGCACGCGCAGTTTTACCCTAAATGGGTAAACTGCGCAGTAGGTCCCCTTCTTTGCACCTTTGTTTTAATTGCGCCCCATTTCATTTTTTTATTTATTTTAAATCTTACCCGGAACCTAATCTGTCATTTCAATTTGGTCCTCGTTCAAACGCACTATTTCAGAGAGTGGAATATTTTTTTCTGGTCCCTTTATGTCACGCGCGTGTTGCAATTCAGTCCTTTTGCCTTCATTTGTTTCAAAATTGCCCCAAAGCTTATATTTTCAATCCAATTTAATCCTTCTTCTTATTCTTCTTTTATTATTTTCAATTATTGTCATTTTTTATTATTGTTATCATTTTTAATATTATTATTTGTATTATTACCACTATATTATATATATTATTGTTATTATATTTATATTTATTATATTTATTACTATTATTTTGTATTATTATTATTTTCAATGCTACCACTATTATTCTTTTCTATATATATTATTACCATAATTTTTCTTTTATTATTATCTTCATTATTATATTTATTATTTTTGTTATTATTAATTTACTATGTATATTATTTTTACTTCCATTACTGTCATTATTTTTTTTAAAATATTATTATTATTTTATTATTAGTGCTATTTTTATTTTACTAACACTTTATGATTATAATCATTCCTTCTATTATATTTACTGTAATTATATATATTATTTTGCGTACTCTGATTTTTTTATTTGTATATTATTATTATATCTATATTTTTATTATCAATATATCTTTATCTTTACTACTACTATTTTTTATTAGTATTATTATTTTAATATTATTACCGTTTTTTACAATTTTTTTATGTTTGCTTATTGCTGCTATTATTCTATTACTATATTAATTACTTTAGTATCATATTTTCCTTTTTACTATATTCATAGGTTACATTAGTAGTATTATTATTGCAATTCGTTTATTTGTCACATATTATTTTTTGTTATTATAATATTATTGTTCTTTTTCCCCTTTTTGCGTACTATTATTATCCCTTATTATTACCGCCTCTACATTTCAACAATTTTGCTTTTTTTTTTCAAAATCCATAAAAAAGGGATTCACGAAGGTAATATTTCGTGTTTGGAGGTTCGGAAAAATCGTGCCCAATCGCGCTGGGTTTTGATTTTTCGTTCGTCTAGATGACTAAATACCCTTTAAAGATTTTGATCGCGTTTTTAAATAAGGCGGTATTTCGTGTTTGGAAGTTCGAGAGATCGTGCCCAATCGTGCTGGGTTTCGATTTTCCACTCGTCCAAATGGCCAAATACCCTTTAAAGACTTTGACCGGGTCTTCTTAAACTAAGGCAATATTTCATGTTTGGAAATTCGAGGAATCGTGCCCAATCGTGCTGGGTTTCGGTTTTTATTTAGCCAAATAATGGAATACCCTTTTCAAAATTGCACTGCATGAGTTTTGGAAATCATGACATGATCTTGGTATCGAGGGTTTGAAGCATCGTGTCCTATCGTGCTGGATGTGATATTTCATCTCTTTGGAACAAGAGAGTTTCGATATCCAATTCAAGTTATCCAAACATTTTTTTAAAAATTCACATTTTAAAATCTTTTCTAATTTTCAACATTAAGGACATTAATCAATCAATAAGGTACCAATTTTGGGTGTTGCGAAGGTGCTAATCCTTCCTCGTGCATAACCGACTCCCGAGCCCGTTTTCTTAAAATTCGTAGACCAAAATACTTTCTAAAGTGATCCAATCGCACTTCTAAAAAGATTGGTGGCGACTCTATTTTTCTTTTTAAAGTCGGCCCGTTTTCCAAACAAAAAATGGTTTCGACATAGGGATAAAGAAATATCTTTACACTTTTCCATGTTCAGACCAACCCCCACCCATCCTTAATTGAACCAACATTTAGTCCCACCCACTTAATCTCAATATATAATTTTATGGTAAGTTTGTTAAAATTTACTTTAGGAATATTAGATAATTTTATTATTTTTTAGCACTATTAAATTATTAAATTATTTATTATTTATTTATTTATTTTTAAGGGTTTTGTAATTTCCAATAGCACTTGCAAATTATCCATGAACAATAATTTTGATATATAATATATTAAGTATAGATAATTATTATTTTTAAATTAATTATGTATTTTACGAAAGTTTTGTTAAAAAATCCAAGCATATTAATAAAATAGTTTAATATGATGATGGTTTAAGAATTTTTAAAATATATATTTTTTGTGAAATATGTTGAATATATTGGGAATTATGTTTACAATTGATTTATTAATATAATTGTTGTGAAATCTGTTGAATATTTTGTTCATTTCTAGAATATGCATGCATTGTTTGAAAATAGTTTATTATATATTTGTAATGATTAATATTATTTATAGTTGATGAAATTTTAGAAAATATATTATTAGGTTAAATTTTCCAAAAAAATAATTGTATTATCTAGGTATTAGGAGTAAAATAAATATAATTAATTATAATAATGCTAATTTATTTAAAAATTGAACTTATTTCACTCATTTTAATAATATAAGATAAAATAAATCTATTTAATAATAGAGAAATTAATTTAATCCATAATAGAATCATCTTTGAGATATATTCACCCTTATTTAGATAACTGGCATTAATTTTAGAATCCAATAAAAAAACATTATTTTTAGAAATAAAAACAAAATTACCTTTAAGAAATAAAATATCATAATATCTTAATATAAAAAAAAAACCCCTCGTATATCTGTTTCATACATGGATGATATAATAAGTCAAATGATTTAAATATATAATTCATTATTAAATACTTTCCCTTTTTTTCATAAATCTATTTATTCTGTGACTTTTTTATTTTTATTATATATAAAAGTATGTCATAAGATATCAAAATTAAGAAAGGATATGTCCCCAATTAATGCTTGAACTAATTATTTGCTAAAATTTGGTGTGACGCTGGTTGATGCTACCAAACATCACCTAATGCCTTTTTCATCAAGACTTGGTCCTAATACATTCGTTAAAACTGTTAGCTAAGCTACCTCCCAACTGCTAATTAATGGCATTAACACAATCACTGATATGTTTAATAGGAAGCTCAAATCCATGTCGAGTTCCTCTGATAAAACAATTTAGTAATTTTTTACGAGTCAAATTCTCATTAATACAAATAACGTAATAAAAGTTAATTGGGATTAAAAATTATAAAAAAAAGGGGCTAGTGATCATATAGTTAATGTATCTGAATAATGAACATTAATTTATATTATTTATTCATATGGAATTGGATTTGATTAAACATGTTTGCCATGCCCATACTAATTCCTATATATATTTATTTAAGCTACCATTAACTTTTCAATAATGCATGATCAACATAGGAAACATAGAAACATAATCACATTTTAGATGGACCCTAAAACATTGTTTAAATGGATGAGGGGAAAAAACAAAAAGAAAGTTTCTCAACCCTTCCTTTAATCATCATCAACTTTAATTTTCTTCAAACTACAAATCAAAAAAAGTTTTGTCTCACACCTCTATACCTCAATGTCGTTGGCAAAAATCACGGTAAATGTTTGGTCAATTATTCAAGTTTAGATTTGAGAAAATTACGGTTACAAATATATATCCAGATCATAGATGTTAAGATTTGAAATTTAATGTTGCTTTACACCATGAATTAATTAAACTAATTTGGGGTTTAAAATATATAATGAAAAGGAAATATTCTAAATTAAAAAAAAAAAAGGTTCCTCTTGTTTGGCACCTTGTTAATGTATCAGCTCTAGATTCATGAACTCCTAGCAGACATATACACGGTGCATAAGCTGTATTATTCTCCTTGTTTCTGCATGCATAACTGATATTTCCATTCACAACCCAAAATGGTAGGAAGATCCATCTCTCTCTCTCTCTATATATATATGAGTTGTACGACCTAAAAAATATATGTATATCCTCGGAAACTTAATAAGATACATGTATACATACATGTTTTTGGAACTCTCTTTCTCTCTCTATATATGTATGTTAAAGTTTAATCCCGATGCATGGCTTCGAAGCATAGAAGAGAACATTGAAATGTGGAAATGTATGTGATTATTGTATGGAAGTGCTTTCAAGATTTAGGCCATTACAAGATGTGAAAAAAGTTTAAGAAGGCATAAAAATCCGTGTTTAATTGCTCTGACTTTTTCAATTACTACAGGAATTGAAGTTGAAAAAGATTGCATGCGCATGAGCAAACGATAAAGAGAGAGAGAGAGAGGTGTCTATTCTTCCCACGGGATAAGCCTAAGAAGAATATTAACATTGACATATCAATATATACTGAAGGCAGATAAGACAAGTAACAAATTTAATTTTCCAATGAATAAAATATTTTTGTATGGAAAGGTCAAAGGGAGCAGACAAAACCACCAAGTCCCCCCTCCCCTCGGTGGCTAACTGGTTATTGTCATTTTCCATGTGCACCAAAACTAGCTAGCTAGCTAATTACCTAGACTTTGATTTCCAAATAGTGAAATTCAATCAACGATCAACGATTAATCATGCCCATTTCTACATCAACTTGGAAAACTGGGAACTTGAAAATTTTGAAAATGGGTCATTGTAATGACATTTTACACTATTTTTGTCTAAAGAGAGGGAGAATAATGAAAATAATTTTTTTCATATTTATTGAGTCGAGTAGTTCAATATCTATTTAACAAAGAGTTTGAAATATCTTAAATCAAATTTAATTGAAACTTAATACGACTATCAGGTAAAAGGTTTTTACAAAAAATTAAATAACTTTTCCACATGTTTAATTTCTTCTAACATTTTTACATACTAAGGGTGTCACAGGTTAGATCCAAAAAAAAAAATTTCGTTAATTGAAAATCAACTCAATTGAAAATGTTTTTTTTTTCTTTTTATTTTTGAAAGAATAAAATATGGAAATAAGATTTAAAATTTATAATAGGGAATAACTTTCTATTTATAATCATTTAAATTGTAGAACTACCCTCTTCACATATATCTTACTATTTTTCTCTTTTTCGTAAATCAGCTATAACTTTCTCTCTCACTATATTATAAACTTTTATTTTTTTTAAATATTTATCTATCATTTAAAAAAATGTTATTATTATATGACAACTAAAAAGGGTATGTTTTTCTTTTCTGTTATGTAATTAAGCTTGTACTTCTTTTCCCTGTGAATTTTACATCAATGATGAATGAAGACCCAAGGTAAAAGAAATATCCAAAACGGTGACGGATCGAAATTTGTATAAACTCATGTGTGGAACAAACATAAGGCATCTGGAAAGCCCTATCTTGAAAGAAACATAAGCTGTATTATAACACACAAGTGGGACCAAAAATAATAACGAGAAGATTTTTTTCCCCTTTAAATGCAAGAAAACATTTAAAATGAATATAGTTATAATGATATATATATATATATATATATATATATATATATATAAAAGAAACCTAATGAAATTAAGACTCCTCTTGCTTTTATATACATTCACAATCACAACCACAACCACCACATCACCTACCTTAATCAAATAAAGTTTTAACTTTTTTAGTGTATTTTTTTATGGAAAATAGATTTTTAAAAAAGGGTGAAAATACAAAAGAAAACCAGGTTTGGGTGTGTTTAGTAAAAAAAAAGAAAAATATATTTTTTTTACAAATATTAAAAACAAACAAACAAATCGCAAACAATAAAAAGGACGGATCAAATTTGTATATTTACAAAGATATTTTTTTTCATCTTAATTAACTCATAATTGGTATTATCATAAAGCAATTGCCTTTTTTTTAGTTTATGTTCTTCAACTTTTCAATTGTGTCAAAATGAGAGTGGTGACAGCCAAGTTTGTATATTTACAAGATTACATACATATGTATTGTTTTCATCTTAATTAACTTATAATTGATATAATAGTAAAATATTTTTTTTAATTTTCAATTTTATCGAGTAATAGTTAAAAAGATAATTATTTTAAATACCAAAACAATAAAATTATTTTTTATTTTTTAAAAAAAATTAATCTTTTCATTATTCTATCCACGCTATCTGGCAAAGCCTAGAAGCTAAATTACAAGGCAAAACCATGTGAGCCTTTTCCATTAATTAATCAAAGCTAATAAAAAGGTGTGTGGTCCTTCCCGTTCCATTAGGGCTTTGTCTAATATGTCACTGTTTTGTCAACCATGAAAAAAAAAAAACCAAAGACACAGGGAACCACCCAAAGCTAAAGACAAAACCATGCCCCTCCTTCCTCCCTGTACTGATTCCACCAACCTGGCCAATACATACCCTTCATCTTTATTTAAATAATAATAATCTTTAATCATATACATACATATATATTTATCGAAGGGACCAAAAGGTCACTAAGCACATGCCGACCGTCTTTATCGACCGCCTGCTTAATGTTCTCTTACAAGATAAATTTTTTTTTTTTAAAAAAAGAAGATTTATTTTTTTATTTATTTTAACAAACATCTATATAGATACAATGTTCTTTGCTTTAGGGTAAAGGACATATCGATAAAAGCAAGCATTGCATGCTTAATTTGAACCATCAATGTCCAGCTTGTGCTTCTATCTCAGAAAAAAAAATGAAGAAAGTATTTTTTAGTCTTTACTTTTGAATTTTGATTAGTTTAATGATAATATGTGGTAATTTGAATTTAAGGGTTTTTGTTGGTTTCCAAAGAGACTTTTAACAGGTTGACCGTTTCTTTGATTTGGAGTTAAACTCTGTGTTATTGTAATTTGTTTAAAAGTCCAACTGCTCCCTTGTTGATCTAATTTATATCAACAAGTCAGTGTCAATAGCTGTAAAGAAGAACGAAGAGCCTCCATTAAATACCCCCTCTCTATGACACAGTGCAAGGAGGAGGAAAAGGTGCATTAAATTATATAGATTGCAGATGAGAATCACGAGGGATCTGGTACCTTAAAAACATGCATGTCTCTCGCACCTTTCTTCCCTTTCTCAAATCTTATACCTATATACGAAAACCCTTCTCCTTCCCCTATATAGTGTGAGCCTTAATTTACAGCAAAAGGGTAAGAAAGCCCCTTGTTTACTCCATTTTTTGGCTTATTGTTTCTCTGGTATGTTGGTTTGAGAGGTTGAAGCTGCCAGCATGATCTGGTAATGGACCTAGCTATCACCCTTTTTTTATTTTTGTATTCTTAGGCCTCTTTTATAGTTTTTGTACAGGTATGTTAAGTTAGATTGTTTATGACCGGTTTTAGATCAAAATTCTTTTGAGTCCAAGATGAGTTTTTTTTTCTTTTTCTTTAAGGAGAAGTTTATCAATCATTTGGTTAAGGGCTTTTAGAGTCTTAGATTACCAGGCAACTTAGATTTGTATATAAAGAACCCTGCCTGTACTTAAGCTTCATAGGTTGTCGGTTCATACTATCAGGTCATCTTGCAGCTTCAATCACTCACTCACCAACAAAAGAACTTTCTTCCTACCTACATATCATATGGATACTTGAGATTTTTGCTCTTTAAGTAATTAAGACCTTCATTTCCAGGTAATTCCTCTATGCTTGGCTCAAATTTTTTCATTTCTTGATGTAGTTTTCCCTGATATATTGATTTTCTGAGAAATTGCAGTCATCTGCATATCTCCTCTCTCTCTCTCTCTCTTTACTGCTTGCATACATTTATTCAGACACTTAATACATGAAGCCATATGTACATGATGAACTTTCAACTTCATCCTGATGCTTGTTTGACCTCTTATTATATACCTTATAAGATAATTATTTTTTATTTTCCAAGGAAGAAAAGATAATGTTGACTATGCACAGTTTTCATGAGCTGTTTGCATGCCTGTGTGTGCAACTTTGTCTTCACTTCCTTGGTGGTATCCATAATCATAAAGTAAAACAAAATCCCATTACACAAGAAAAACATGATTGATAATCAGATTGATGCACAGTACTATTTTATAATGCTGTGATAGATTGGTGTATCACCCCAATTACATATTGCAAACTATATATATACATGGGATTCTTGAAATTTGATGCTCCTTATAATTTACCACAATGTTTATTTCATACTGCTGCTTAGGGAGTTGAGCTTGATTTCAGTGAGGAGACAAAAATAACTGTGATTTGGTTGCCTCAGTTGCCTCCCTCCCAACACACTGTTAGGGGACCAATTTGATGTTTCCATGACCCACCAATTTGAATGCACCTATTTCAGTATAGTAATAACCATTTCACTGGGAGCTGATGAATTCTATATATGTACAGCAAATAATGCATTGAATTAAAAGTTGTGTATTTATATGCCATAGGATCAGAAATAATGGCATATTAATATTATTGGTGAGACACAGCTAGTCATGCAATTTATGGTTCATGAATGTTTGAATAAACACGATAGCATGTGAAATGAAATGATTGTGTGTATATTTTCTTCCATTTTTGTTTTATCTTTAGACACATAATTACTGTAGGAAAGCGTAAACTAGACTCATGTCTTCATTACAGAAGCAGTTCATGTTTGCATCTAGCTGGTTTTTACAAATCTTTTGTCTCGTTCATGAATTTGTTTCTCAAAATCCCAGATTTAATCTTGGTGTATTATATTTGTATATATTAAACAATAATCAGCTTGGACGGTTGGTATTAATTTGGACTTACTGGCAAAAAAGGAGATAGTTACTTTCAGCATTTAAGTTTTGAACAGCTGATATCATCTGCTATGGTCTTTTTTTTTTAGTACATGATCTTGGGACAGCGCAGTTGGTGGCCTTTTAATTTGTGGATCGACAAAATCTTTAACGTAGACAGTCATGTCCTTATAAGTTTTGGTTATAGTTTGTTTCATATGAAAATTTTATTCAAATTGAAAAAAAAACCCTACTCATATCTCAAATCCAATGGTTTCTCTTTTTAGTTACCATTTCTTTTTTGGGGATTTTCAGGGGTCAGCATCTAGCCTAGGACTCAACCCTTTTCATTTTCATTACATTAGGATATATGTGTGTGTGTGTGTAACAATGTATCTGACTCATTGATCGGCTGCATGCAATGAATTATGTTTGACATTGTGATCTGATAACTGAACTTTCAGGGTTTTATTTTGGTAAGATCTGAAGTACAAGAACTGTATCCACAGTTCCAAAAGCTTCGTAAAATAACCCTGAGAGGCTAGTTTTGCTTAATCTAATAAACCCAAACATTTTTTTTTTCTCATCTTTCCTGTGGATTTGAGATAAAATAATTTACTGACTGCTTCATGTAAATGTATATATATATATATACATGAATAGTATTTGCATTCCTTTTCCATTAATGGTTTTCTTTTGTTCTAATTAACTTAATTTGATTTCGATGATGGACAGGCAGCTACTAGCAAAAGTAGATTCAGAGAGTTTTAATTTTAGAATAAATGATTCTGTGTGATCTTTATTTCCCTAGCTAGTACGTGCACGAAAGGTTATAACTAGTGTAAGTTTTAAGTAAAATGAAACAGTATAATTAGTATTATCATCAATCATAATTATCAATTATTTGATTTTATAAATTAATTTGTAATGTTTTCAATTATTTTTCATAATTAATTGTAAAAATAACATATGTTTATTAAGTTAAACAATTGAACTTGATTACCAATTATTTGCTAAATCTTTTTAAAAATAATTCTATACTTATGTTTTTAAGTTTTTTTTTTATATTAAATATTTTGTAATTTTAAAATACATGACCACTTCAATTACAAGAAAATTATTCCACTTTTGGAAAGCAATAATGCTTATATGATAATGTTTATATCATATCATCAGTTAAACCTACCCCACTCTCTGCAGCTGTTTTAGCTTCTTTCTCATGTTATGTTGGAAAGATCCTTATCCATCAAATCCATATATGTATTATGTGTTTTATTGTGTATGGAATATTTTCAGATCCTTCTGCACTGCTGCATGAACTTGAGAATGCCATTTCCAAGATTATTGATGATGGTAATTATTGTTTTCCAAATAATAGTTTCTTTTCTCACAATATATGAAGTGGGTGTCTAGACATATACCATGAAACTAAAATCAGTTTTGAAGATTTTTCTTTAAGGAAATTTAAATTTATTGTTTTTTCTTTGTCGTCATTATTACTTTAACATGCATATGATTAGCAGAGATAAGCATTGACATAAACATTTTCTTAAAGCTAAATATAATTAAAAGCTTCTTTTTATTTTAGAAAATCACAACTTAAAAGGATAAAAAATGCTTACTGGTTCCGAATCCAGACTTTTCGAATGATGTATCTTAATGATTTCTTTATGAACCTTGATTTTCCAAATCATGTATAAACCATCTTGTAAACCATGCATCAGAATTTTAAGCAATTCTATTGCAGAAGTGAACCCCAGTTACTGCAATGGTTTTTATTAGTTCAGGCAAGGAAGAAAAGAGATCTTGATCTTTGTAAACCTGAGTTCAACCTTTATAATAAGTGGTTTGGTGCAATAAAGCATAGAATCGAACTTTGGAGACAACATTGTTAGGAGAGACGGCGACGAACTAGAACGGACCTAAATAATACAAAAAATTTATGAATGCATTCAGACAAGACCATACCTGAAAATACCTTGACTAAATTGAATCATAACAAAGAGGAATGGGAACCCAAGAGCTATCACCAAGTTGTAGATTCATCAAAAACATATTGTTTCCATGTTTTTCATTCTTGATAGCTGTCCATACTCCCACTTTCGGAGTGCTTTATGGTACACCAATTCGACATAGTAACACGAATCAAAGAAATATGTAGCCAAGGTACCACTACTGCCTAACCATTATTTCTTTTTTCCCGCTAAGGCCGTATAATGCATACATGTAAACCTAGCATGGTGTTAGGGGGAAAATGACATAATTCCCCCAGGTAACCTCGAACTCCTTCATGCGGTCCGATACTTACAGTTTTCTTTTATACATATAATAATCAGGAAGGCACACAAATTTTAAGCAACAGAAATAATTGTGTGACCTGATTTTGATAGGATGATATATCTCCAAGCAAATTGCCTCTATTCCATTACTCTCATTTCAAGTCTTTGATGCTACAGAATATTTTCTTCTTTTTGGTTCCGGCTCTCCTAACTGCAGTGAGACATAAATCTCCTCATCTGATCCATTCCTTAATGCTGAAAGATTTCTAGATTCCACATTTCCATTTCCCTGTTGGTTATTAACGGGAGACCTTCCGTTGGAACTAGGGATAAATTGATGTTCCACATTAGAGCCTGCTTCAACCCTATCTTCAGCTCTATATTCGGTACACATGATTGGTAGCACAAGCCCTTGCCAGGACTTGTCTTCAGTCAGAACTTGCTGGATATTTAAATTAATTGGCTCCAAGTTTTCTTCAATCCTATCCTTGGATGGAACCTGGACCAGAGGAGAAGACTCCCTGACTGTAGAATCAATCCCAGCTGCGGAAGCATTTCTTTGATCTTGCACTGCAGCTGTTTCAATAATGAAGACAAATAGATAGCGTCAATGCCGCAGTTCAAGACCAGATGCAAAAAATATTAACCATAAAGGTACAAGAGGCCTTTTCCCCACTTCTTATCTTTTTCTATTTACACTTTATTTGCCTGATAGTGAGATATTCTACCTAAATTACCGCATATCTAAAGTTACTAAATAATAAATGATATGAAGAAAAAGTAAGGGATATAACACCAGTACTCAAAAGTGAAATAAACCTTTCACACTAAAATACCGCTTGATTAATATTTTCATTATCATTCAGTGAATGTTGGAGTCTATATACTTTTTAACCTTTACAGCCATTGGAAATGGAACTCCCATTTCAACATGTAATTTGCTTGGCAGGAACTATAGTTTGCAGCACGATTGTTTTGAGAATACATACCTTGAAGCCCCTCATTGGTTGTGATGAGATCAAGTTCAAGGAGGTCTAGAAGACGTCCAAGATCAACTCCGCTAGTCCAATTTTCTGGGGGTTGGCCAACTTTGAGTTTCAACCGACCCCTGTTAGCAGTCCCACCCCAAATGATCCCAACAGGCTGTGGCTTCTCCCCATTCTGACCCTTTAATAGTATGAGGCTTCCACTGTCTCCTTCAAGGTCAAAAGTCTGCTGGTTCTCACCAACTACAAGGAAATCAGTAAAAAAACAGATCCCTTTCTCATCATTGTACTCTAAAGCATATGCCATTATCGTCCCAGTGGTCAAGCCGGAGCTTCTTCCCACTTTGACAACTTGCCTCCCAATGAGACTGCTGATTGGAGATTGCAAGTCTATGATATGGACATCACCAATCTGACCTATGCCTTTTATAGTTGTAGTTACATTGTTCATATTGAAATCATCAGCAAATGGAATAAAAGCCCCATCTGCCCGCACAAATGTTTCTGCAGGAGGACCAAACCGTAATGGGCATGTAAGGGAGTCAGGACGCAATGAAAAATGCATTAGCACAAATGTAAAGTTAAACATAGCATCCTTCAGGATTATGAAACCTAATAAATCTTTGATGAAATTGATCCTAGCATCCTGGTACGAGTTCAATTTCTCTCATTTATTTTTGCTTAAATTTTCTAATGCAACGATCAACGGCAGAAAAATAAAATTAGAACTGCATTACCTGGATTTATACCAGCAAAGATTCCATACCAAAGGTCATCAGTGATAAATGAGGTTGCCCGCTCTACGGCACCAAGGTAAACTCCAGGCCCAAGGTTGGGCGGTAAAGGATGAAACATCTTCTGACTTGGGTAGTCCAAGTCAACTGCAACATGCCGATTTGTAAGAAAACCTACCTGCCGATTTCCTGTTCGGCTCCTCACAATAGCACCCAGTGTACCATACGTTTCTTGGCTCGCAACCTACATGTGCAAGGAGGAACTGAGTGCAAGACAAGTAAAGAGTTATATCAACATTTCTCAAGAAGTCCAGGGCAGAGTATGAGAGGGAAAAAGCCATTTTTTTTATCTAAAGGATTTGGGATGGAGTTCGAAAAGGAACTGTACACATGATGCCAGCAAAAAGATACCAAGCAAATCTAGAATGAGAACTCAAGCTTGAAGCTGTCGAAATGTCTCCACATCTAAGACGGAGAGATAGATGATTGATTCAGTCACAGTTGTAGCATAAATAAATCATTAACAAAGCACACCACCTTCAACACTTCATTAATATTTGCAATAGGAAACAGGTAACTCTGAAATCAAGTTTCTAGCAAAATGTTGTCAAAAAACCCACAGTTAACCTTTTACATACTGCCATATTCATTATCAACCTGACAACTTCAACTGTGCAGCAAGATGTAAAGCGAAATGAATTAATGCATCGGATAGTCATAGAGAATCATTCAAATGGCTATTAGAATTTTTTAAGGCAACAAAAGAGGAAGTGACTATTTAAGAACGAGTCTTTCCCCATAACAATATTCGGACAGCAAGCAAATATGCTACGGACTAGAATATGAGATTGCATGGCATTAAAAAACTTTCCATCAAGTGGTTGAAAAGATTCAACATGTCGGAACAGGATTCTTTGCCAATGTATAGTTATTACCAAAATGACGATGCAGGTGATATGGATGACACAATACAGGGCAGAAATTCAGAAAAAGACTACGAGGAAAGTTCTACCATGCCACTCTTCATGGTATTCCAACAGAATAGCTCCTTAAACTTATTCTCGGGACCACTTTTTGCAGTATTTCTCACAATATTGTTCATACTATGGTCAAAAGAATACCAAAACTTCATCTACTCTCATTATTTTTTACATTGTTATAGATAGTTGAGAAGGATCTAGTTTTTACAATTCAATGACCAGTATGATAAGAGCCAAGAGCCAAGAGCAATATGTATAAGATTGTGAGTTTTCAACATTAACATCAGAATATATGTAAGAACAATGCAAGCATAAGAAGAAAGCATGTGAATTAGAAATTTTAAGGATCATGGTGGCTTGGTTAGTACAAGCACCACCAGGACTCTAAAGTTTTGTCCCAGAGAAAAAAAAAAGTTACTGCAACAAAATTACTATTCTGAAGATGATAAACTCAATACTTCATATTTACAAACACTAGCAGTAATAGGCTATCAGATACTGAGGAATGGTAAAAAAAATGTTGGGATCAAGAACCCGTAAACAAATAAAATGCTTGCAATTGTTCGCCCCACAAGGAAACAATGTTAACCACATACTTGAAGACATTAAGATACAATAAAATCATAAATACCTTTTCTTCATTTAATAAATCTATATATTTAAGCACTGAATGTCTTTGAGTGCCCATCAAATCACCAAGTTGTACATACGTAATAAGAACAATTACCTGTGAACCAGAACCAATGACTGGATCACTTCCCCTAAAGCCATCTACAAGCTCAGTATATAATTGCTCTTTTGGAGTTGCAGCAGGTGCACCATAATAAGAAAACTCCACCACATCTACATCACACCACACACCTCCTGGCCCCTGACACAATATTTTAAACAAACATTTTAGCTTTCCATGCAACAGATAAGTCTATTCAAGAAAGGTTAGTCATACATTTGAAATTTCTTGATCAGATCTATGCTGTTTAGAAACTTTCAAAACTATCAACAATTCACAACTTTAAAAAAAATCAAATCTGACATGAAATAGTGAATTTCCCACAGATATTGTACCACCACATTAGCAGCTATTGATAAGTGAAGCCAAAAAGTTTTGAAAAATAAGTGAAGCAAAGGGCATAAACTTACCTCAAGAGCAGCAGGTAAGCATTGAAACTGGCTAAGCCATTGCCTGTGAACTTTACGAGCAACGAAGACAAGAATAGCTGGTATATCTGTCAAAACACCCCGTCGAATACGGAACCCAATTGCTGTGCCAAGACTAAACCTGCACAGCTTTTTACTGTGAAATGCTCTTATGGTCATCAACTCAAGTAAGGTGGTTGCTTGCTGCCCTGATGGTAACCGTCCAAGAGTTTCTGGCAACACCCCTTTCTGTAGGTTCCCAAAATAGTTTGCTCTATCTTCTGCCGCATCAATTAATCGACTTGAAGTAGGCCATGAGAAGTAGGCAGCATTGCTCTCGGGATGCTGAGTGCCGGATGCAAAGGGTTGAATAGGTGAAGGACTTGATGAAGGCATATTAACATGGTTGCAGCAATTCCTTTCCAAATCTAGAGCGGATTCCTCTGATTCTGTTGATCCAGAGTTATGAAATCTTAAATCCGATCTGGTCCACTCCATCGTTCAGCTCTCTTAAACCATATAATTCAATTTGTCTCAAAACTCAGAACATATCTTACTAATATAAAGCAAATCAAACCTAGTTATACGATTACATGCAATTCTACTTATAATACCAAAAGTGGAAAACATTGATAGTCATTAAGTTGATAAACAATTGTAGTTAAATGGCAAACCAGAACAACTGCAAATGGCAAAAGATCAAATGAAAAAAATAAGAGAGAAATAAGATTCAAGAGCTGTGAACTCTAACCCCTTACAGAGAGAGAATACTAATACAATACAAATCTATGAAATGTTAATCCTAGCTAACTTATTAAATATGGATAGATTCGATAGAAAAGATAACTACCCTATAATCAATAATTTACACAAATAAATAAATAAATAGAAACAAAAACAGGACATCATTACATTCAATGTCCAGTGGCCATAGGAGGAGGAAAATCCTTCCAAGAGTGTTTTCAAAACTGAAAGCCAACCCAGATGGAATGATGATATCATCCTCTCCAAGCTGGAAGAGGCATGTAAGAGTGTGAAAGAAAATATGACCAATGGGGATAATAGGTTTGATATCAGCAGAGAGATAAACAATAGCCAAAATAGATACCCTTTTTATTGGAGGATGTTGAAAAGAAGTGAAGCAAAATTTTGAACCTTTCGGATATGGCTATTTTAGGAGCTGAGCAATAATGGACTAATGAAAACCCAGAAAGCTAAAAGGCAACAATTCAACATATTAAATCCCCGGAAATTATAAAAAAAATAATTAAAAACTCAAAAGAAGAGATAAAATATTTGGACAAATTTAGATGCAAACCCAGCAAAAGATATAACCTTTATCGAGAATCCCAAGCATATAGTAAGCTAAAACTCACCTATAAACAATGATGGAGCTGGAATAGAGGACTCCAAGTCAAGCCCTTTGGAGATTTCCATGCTTTAGTGACACTCACTGTGACTGTGTTATTCTATTTGTATCTCTACGAAAAAAAAAAAAGAAAAGAAAAGAGAAGCACTGAATTTAGAAAGATTGAAGCTTTTTTCTTAGTAAAGGAAAGAAAGATGGCTCTAATTAGAGAGAGAAAGAGAAAAGGCCCCAAATATCTGCAAGCTGCTACTTGCTATAGTGTTTTGGCCAAGCAAATATATAACTTTTTTGTTGTTGTTGTTGTTGTCGTCAATAGTAAAATTTTAAATTAATAAATAAAGATATTACATATTGCATTACGGAATATAGACTTATCTAGGAACTATTCCAATGATGAGATTTTTAGTGTGGAAAATATAAATAAAATTGGGAGAAAAAGAAAAGAAAATACCTTTCTTTCTTTCTTTCTTTTATTCAGTCTTCATTTCATTGAATGGCTGGGCATATAATGGTGGAAAAGAAAGTGCAAGCATGATAAAGAGAAAATATATAATGGATGAAGAAATGGGGCAAAGAGTAAAATAACTCTTTTTTTCTTTTTTTTCTTAGACATTGATATTTTTAGTGTAATGGAGAAAAAAATAGGGGCCATCCATATTTGCTCCCCAAAAGCAGCACAAATTCTTCTCCGAAATAATTCAAAATCCCACCTATTCATTCATTTCAGATTGAGGATTTTAGTAGTAATAATCTTTTTTCTTTAATTTCCCTTATTATCATCTTTGATTTTTTTGCTTTTGGTTATTGGGATAGAGATAATTAAAATATATTTGAGGTTATGATTTAAAGGTTGGGTCGTTATCAAATAATATAAGATAGAAAATAGATGTCGTGTGGGGCATAAAGGGTCAAATTTGGTGGTTGAAGAAGCCCTCAATATCCCCAATTTATTATTATTGTTTTTATCACTTTTACTTTTTTTCTCTCTCTCTCTCTCTCATATTTAATGGGTTTTATCTAAAAGAGTGGAATTCATTTGTGCGATTTTCCATTACTAGCATCATACACTTACGTAGGAGTATAAATTGATTAAGCTTGAATGGATATAAATTAAATTTGCAGAATGTCACCGCATAATTGGCAAATTTTATCCTAAAGTTTTATAGAAATCAAATTGCCAAGATTTAAAGTGGAATATAATGCAGCAGCAATAGAATAGAAAAGTTTGTGGGGGGAGAGGACATATTTCACATACAGTTCGTTCATGACTTGTAGTATATGATTGTTTTGCATCATTGATTAGAAATGGGGGAAGTGAAAGGGTCCATGGAGAAAAGTTCAACATTGCAATTATTGAATCCATGTACCCAATGAGACATATGGGTTCCCACCACAATTCACCCATCGCTCATTTTGTGACACCACTCACTTTGAGGCCTTTTTGGTCAAGTCTTTTGCTCCTCATTTCTTCTTCTTTTAATCTTTCATTTGGATTGGATTAAATTCGCATAAATCTTCAACTTTCTTTTGTTTTTTTTTTTAAATTAATAAATCATTTTTATTTTATTTAAAAAAGTTTAAAACCTTTTCCTTTATATAATAAAAACTTTTAGTACTAGTTACTACGTGGCACACGCCCTTAGCTTTTGATATATCATCATCATCATAAACAATCTTGTGATAAGTGATACCTTTTCTTTCTTTCTTTTTCAATGATTTGGATCTTTTTGATCGAAGCGTGACGCGGTCGCAGACAATAAACATGGAAGAAGCCGGCCGCGATCGAACCGGGTGCGAGAATCTCCAGGGGGCGCTAAGCGAGTGCCACCAACGTTTCGGACCTGGTGCGACGCGGGACGCGGCCTGTCGGCACTTGAACCGAGCCCTAGCGGAGTGCTTGGTCTCGTTTGTGTGCCCCGAAGAATCGGAGGCGGTTAGGACACTGTGCGGCAGCGGCGGAACCCGGCTGAAGCGGTCCCAGTGCCAGCAGGCCCAGCTTTCTCTCTCAGTCTGCATTTCTTCTCATCAACCAGATTGAACAATCCTGATCTCATCTTTTCCCTTAGGAAAATTACCATTTTGACCTCTTTTGAGGAGAAGAGTGATACAAATTTTGTATTTGTTGGTAACTTCCGTCAGAATTTTATGGTTTATACACATAGATTATTAACAGTGTGATTACTTCTGAATAGTGTTTATGTCATTTCAAATATTGAATTTAGATTACATTACATCTCTTCTGGATAGCTAATAAAGTTTTATCTTTTATTATTTTTCATTTGCATTTCATATATTTACGCCTATCTCTCTATATATATTTCATTAGTTTTAATCACAAATGACACTGTAAAACTTTGATTAGATACAAAATATATATAATTCCATATACTGCTTGTATGCATATTAAGCTGATTATCAAAGAAAATACTGAAGCGACCATCGTTCCCCTTCCAAGTATTTATTGGTAACTAAAAACAACCTGCCACAATGTAAAAACTAAAAACTTTGATCTACGAGAGTATAACATATAACGTCTTTTCCAGAATTAATTCATCTTAAATGCAAGGGGAGTTGTCGACCACAACAGCGAGCATCGGTGCATCATTGAACAAAATAAACAAGAGCTTATAGTATGGGATACATACTTCCTATGCAGTAAACCGTGCTCGGTCATGAGGAGAAGAATAGTCAATATTTGGGCCAACAGGGATTATCCCGAATGGATTTATAGAAGGGTGGCTACCATAGTAGTGGCGCTTGATGTGTTCCACATTCACCGTGCTGCTCATGCCTGGAATTTGGTAAATGTCCTTGGTATAGTTGAACAAATTTGGGTACTCCCGTAGAAGCTTTTTGTTGCACTTGAAATGTACGACATAGACCTGTTATGAAAAAAACTCGTCATCAATGGGCATGAAACGATTTTATTGCAAAGATGTCAAGGTTTTCCATCTTTTCTTCAAAAAGAAAATCAAAGCCTTTTTCCTTTGCCTCTGTCGGAGTCTCAAGCAATGAACGTTAATGGTCACCATTGAAGGTGTTTTTAGTTTATCTCAAATACATAATATTAGAAAGCTGTACGGGCAAAATGAAATACCTCATCGAATCTTATGAGGGTTACAAACAGTCGAATATCTGCCTCGGTTAGAATGTTTCCACAAAGGTACCGCTGCTTGGAAAGAATCTCCTCACATTGGTCCAAAGCGTCATATAGTTGTTTTACAGCCTGATGGTCCAATGACAATACATGCTTTAGAGAAGAATATAACTCTTTCAAGAATGTAGAGACCGACAAGTCTCGCATTGAACTGAAGATAACAACCACATGAAAATACCTCATCATAAGGCTCTTGTTTTCTAGCAAACCCGCATTTGTAAACACCGTTATTGATTCCGTTGTATATCCACTCATTCGTCTTGTCAATTTCGGCTCTCAAATGTGGAGGATATAGGTCCACAGCAGGATTCTCAGCTATATCGTTGAATTCGGTATTAAGCATGCGGATTATCTCAGCACTCTCATTACTAACAATAGTCTTGAACTTCTTGTCCCATAGGACCTATAATATAACAGAAAGCACAAAATAAATTGAAAGAACTTGAACATGGAAATGTAACAGAAAAACAGAATGAGAGCTGGGAGGCGCTTTTAATACTTTATGAACTTACAGGGACAGTGTACTTCCCAGTATAGTTCGTACTTGCAAGCTCATATAGTTCCCTTATGCTCTTTGCTCCGTTAAAGGGGTTGGGTGCAGCACCTGGCTCTTCTGTATCAGAAGTGGGAAAAACCCATCCCATGTGCTCATCAGTTTCCTTTGTCCTTTCCCATATGGGTTTGACTGACTGGTGAACAATTGAACAACAAAAGATCATTAGCTTTATGACAGATTTAATCAAACTACAAGAGCTTAAAATACATGGCATGATTCACCAACCGTAAAACCAATGGCCTTGTCAAGTCCTTTGACCTTCAAGTATGCAAGGCACCTGGAAGCCCAAGGGCAAGCATAAGATACATACAAATGATACCTTCCTGACTCAGGTGGAAACTGAGAACCAGCGTCTCGAGAGATGAAGTTACGAAATGTTGAGGCAGTTCTCATAAAAGCCCCAGAATCTGACATTTCATCCAGTGCAGATCGAGCCATTTGACAAGTACGCTGAAAAAAAGAAGCATCATTTCAGAAACTTGTGACTTCTCAAAGTCCAACAAAATCATGCAATCTTCAAGATTCAATTAATAAGCAAGAAGACTTTCTCAACCCCAAAACATAAGTGTGGTCTTTTTGTCTTAAATTTCCCATATAAATTTTGTTTATATATTTCTATCAATGAATTCTCTCTGTCCTGTTTCTGTATAATCAAGGAAACTTGACTCATTCAGCTATTAGCTGGAGAGTAAAATATTTACCATGAAATGAAGTTCATCATCATTCAAGGCAATAAATTGAATTTACATATGACGCATCAACAAAATTTATATATATATAACTGAGCAAATAAAGCAAGCCTAAAAATAGAAACCGTTTTTACTCGTAAGACAGGGAGTAAAATCTACTAGATAAAAAGCACATATGGTCTAAAATCCTCAACATGCACCAAAGATTAACTAGTTATCCTACGGTTTATCCCATTATTAATAACAAACGATATGAATTTGTCAAAAGATTGAATAGAGATATGATAGAAACCCATTATCATCAAAAGAGATCTGAACTAAAACAATAACCCATCACCTTTGTTTCTCGGCAGCAAGTTAAAATATTCAAGAGTAGGTAAAGAGACTAACGGAAACGATAGCGTATAAACTAAAACCCAGAAATATAAAGTCAAGAGAGATCAAAACCAAAGCAGCAGTCTTACCTTGAAAGCAAACAATGAGAGAGTGGAGGAGTTGTTGGTACCGAATAATGACGGGGTTTTGCAAAATGAAGGGAGCATGGTCTTTTTATAATGTTCCTTTATTTGTTGGTTATTTAATATTTATGTGTTTCGGTGCTACTATAAATACCCTTTTATCTTGGTCTTGGCTGCTTAAATTCACAGATACAATGCATCTAACCTTTGAGGAGGCTAAAACAAATGCTGCTATAAATATAATAATATCACTAGTTGTAACAAAAGCGATGACATCAGAAAAAGCTAAGATCTTTTGGACTTTGACTATATGAGCTGCTCAGACATTTCATTTAGGGGGAAAAATTTATGATGAAACATTGACATCATTCAAGGACAAATCAGTTTTAACATTATCACTGGGATTTGAGAGGTTTAAAAGAAAGAAAAAGAAACTGTTTTCACACTTTGTCTTCTTCGGATATGTTATGTTTTAATGACTCTAGTTGAATGTTTTTAGTTATATTTGTGGCTCTTCTCAAGACTCTTTATTGCCACTATATCTTGCTAGTGATATGGTTGTATTTCGCACTATTTACTAGTTTTTAACGTCATGTTCTTTTTTCTACCAACAAAAGAACACGATTTAGAGGTTAGAAAGTTTTAAAATGATGATAAGAATTAGGGTATCTTTAAAGGTTTTGCATTGTAAGTGAGCTAGGAATTAATTATTAGACAACTAAAGTTAGTTCCTAGTATGGTAACAATAACAAAGGTTTGTTCCTTTCTTTCCTGGAAACAAAGCCTTGGAATCCTAACATCTTACTAACAACATCTGCTAAGACTTGAGAGGATAAACTGGGAAATTCATTTTGCCATTCAATGTGATCGATGCAAACTTTTTATTTTTGTTTTCACAAAATAAAGTTATAATAATGCATTCCCCAATACATGAGCAGCACTAAATTTTCCGGTAGGCAGGTCCTTGAATTTTCAGCTGACAGCAGAAATGCCAATGGACGGGAAAGGAACTGAAGAATCTCGAAGCACCAAGGAAAAAGGGATCGAAGATTGACTTCTTTTTGAAAAACTCAGAAAAGGGAACTTCATGTCTTGACATGTTACCTGCTTCAGCAGAAAAACTTTTGACTGAATACATAGACCATTTGCCCTACAGCCAGGTTTCTAACCAATTCCTTTAGAGATCCTTTCATTCAGGTCAGAGACAAGAGCAAACTTGTCAGTCTCATAACATGCGGTAACGAATGCTGCCAAAGTTACACGATCAACATTGCGATCCTTATCCAATAATCTATGAAAGAATAATGCTGCTATGCCCACTTTCTTCTCACTACAAAGCTTCCTGATCAAGGTGTTAACCGTGCGCATCCAAAGTTTTTTCTCTAGTCTTTCCAACAAAACCATGGCAATGGCAGAATCACCTTTTTTGCAATACTCATAAGCAAGTGTTAACCGAGTTACTTCACATGGAGAGAGACCCTTATCCATCATAGTCTCATATAACTGGCACGCCTCCTCCAACCTAGACTCTCTGCAAAGTCCACTGATCAATGTTCCGTATGTGATGCTATCTGGTACACAACTGTGGTCACTCATCTTGTTGAAAAACTTGAGCCCCAAGCTTAAGTTTCCGGCTCGGCAGTACCCACTTATCATGGATGTGTAAGTTTCCTTGGTTGGAACCAATCCAAGCCTTAAAGCTTCCTCAAAAAGGTTCTCACTCTCTTTCATTTCCTTTTTCTTGCAGAATGCTGCAATCAATGTGTTATATGAATGCATATCAGGCAGGAGGCCAACTTTAATCATCTTACCAAAAAAGGCCATAGCTAGCTCAGTATTAGCTTGCTTGCACTGCTCAGTAATGAGAATGGTATATGTAACTCTATCAGCTTGCAATCCATGCAGAAGGCCATTTCTAAGCAGTTCATAGGCTTCTTGAACCCTTCCCCTTTTACAGAGACCACAAATAATTGCATTATATGTATATATATTTGGAGTAAAACCTTCTTTATCCATTACACGCATCAATTCATATGCTCGGTCAAAAATTCCCATTTTGCAATGGCCATTAATAAGAGTGGTATATGTGTTGGTGTTAGGAACCAAACCTTGTTCTTTCATTCTGCTCAATAACATCTCTGCCCGATTCAACTTCTCCTCACTGCAATAACCACTGATCATAGAAGTATATGTGTGGACATTTGGCTTGTATTTATCACTCCTAACAAGCTTAAGGAACAACCTAAAAGCCTTCTCAGTCCATCCTTTCTTGCAAAGCCCATCGATCAAAGCAGTATGTACATACACATTAGGCTTCCATCCTTCCCCAACCATTTCTTCCAATTTTCCAAAGGCTTGCTTTATACTACCCTTCTCACACAACCCATTAATCAAACAAGAATAGTTAATCAGATTAGGCTTAAATCCCATCTTCACCATCTTATCAAAGTACCAGAGTGCTCGATTTGCAAAACCCTTGTCACAGAACAAACTGATAACCAATGTGCAAGTAGCATTATCAACAATGAACCCTCTTTCCAGCATTTCCTTCAACCACTTATCAACATCTGAAACCCTCCCCATTCTACAATACCCAACTACCATCAATTTATAACTACAAAAATCCCCACACACACCTCTCTCAGACATTTCATCGAACACTTTCTCCAAATAATCAAGCAACCCCATTTCCAAACCAACCCCCAAGATACAATTAAAGGTTTCAGCATGTAGCTTCAAGCCATGATTTTGCATCTCAAAAACCACCCCAACAGCCTCCTTTAACCTCCCGAGTTCAGAAAAATTTCTTACCAGACACTGCATTACTTCATTGGCTCTATCAAAGTTACCGTTTTTAATCAAAGAAGTGGCAGTTACAATGTAAAGCCTCATGAAACGTTTAAATATGTAGATATCAAGTGCCCAGTAAAAGAAACTTAGAGCAACCATGGAACCAGATTCATTTGCCAGAAAAGCAACGATTGAAATGGCTTGTTCATGGGTCAAAGAATAAGGATTGATGTTAAGGTTGAGCCTTGGGGGTGAAAATCTAGAGAAGGCTTGTTGCTGATACGATTCATAGACTTGAGAACAGATTGTTTTAACAAAGGATTGGGTTTCTGATGATGGGAATGGAGATTGGGCATCAATGGGATTTGTGCTAAAATGGAGATAAGATTGGTTGATAGTGAAGAGGGGATTGGGTGATAATCTGGGTTTAATTCCATGCTGCCTGAGAAGCATTAGGAAACACCAAAAGAGGGTGATTATGACAAAGAAAATCAAAACTGCAATTTACAATTCGACGCAAAAACGTTTTCCTCGGTACCAAATCAAAAGCGAAAGTGTATGATTCTATGAAGCCATTGAACTTGACAAAGAAAATTTATTTTAAAAAACTCAAATCGAATTTCAAATATTGGGCTTTGGTTATAATGAAAATTTTATCGGTCAAAATACTTAAATACACCAAAAAAAGTAAAAAAAATTACGGAATTAGTTCAGTTTCTCAAAAGTTTACGGAATATGATTGTTTTCTCACAAAACGTGTCTATGTCAGCGCATTTTGTGGGGAAATGACCGGAAAGCGTGCCCCTGACGCGCTTTGTGCCACATTAGCGAAAGCGCATTTATGTGGACGCGCTTTGCTGATGTGGCACAAAGTGCGACCTCAGAGGCGCGCTTTTGTCTTTTCCTCAAATATTGGACATTTATTTTTAAAATTAAATTTCAAAAAAATTAAATAAATTCTGTTTTAAAAGATAAAATTAAATTACAAAAACATATAAGCAACTATTATTTTATTAAATAAAAAATAAAAAAATTCTTATTAAATATATAAAACTAAATTACAAAAAAATAAAAAAAATCTTGTTTTATTAAATATATTAAAACAAAATTACAAAAAATAAAAAAAAAAAAACTTCTTATTTATTAAATATTAAAACTAAATTAAAAAAAAAAAACTTCTTATTTATTAAATATAAAAACTAAATTAAAAAAATAAAAAAAAACTTCTTATTATTAATATATTAAAACTAAATTACAAAAAATAAAAAAAATTCTTATTTTATTAAATATATTAAAACTAAATTACAAAAAAAAAAAAATAAAAAATAATTCTTATTTATTAAATATTTAAAACTAAATTACAATAAAATAAAAATAAAAAACAACTTATTTTATTACATATATTAAAATTAAATTAAAATAAAAAATTAAACAATTTCTATTTTATTAAAGATATTAAAATTAAATTACAATAAAAAAATTAAACAACTATTATTTTATTAAATATATTATAACTAAATTACAAAAAAATAAAAATAAAAAATAACTTTTTATTTTATTAAAAAATTCAAATTAAATTACATACAAAAAAAATAAACAACTTCTATTTTAGTGAAGATATTAAAATTAAATTACAAACACAAATAAAAAATAACTTTTTTATTAAAAAATAAAAAAATTATTACAATTTAAAAAATAAAAAAACCATCCGAATCAGTGCCACACAGGGGCGGTTGGCGGTTACGCGCTGGATTCCTCCTTCTTTTAGCTTCCGGCGGGGGTCGTGGAACCTCGGGCGAGGATTGCGGTTCCTCCGGCAGTGGGTCTAGTTGTGGGTGTTGCGAAGATGACCCACCTTGATAAAATAACGACCCCAGAGGTGTTTGCATAAACCACAGCGGGGGTGTCTGAATCCCCTATGGCGAAGGAGACTGGTAAAAAGAAGTGCTCCCCAATGGCGCCTCCTGTGATCCCTCATGCGACAACAACCTCAAGATCGGCTGGCCAGTCGGAGTAGTCGAGAACGGACTCGAACCCGGCCATGCATTCCAACTTGGGGTGGGACTAGGAAAAGGAAACATATATGGGTTAGGATACATATAAGGGCTAAGGTACACACCTGGCATAAAGGCTAAAGGCTGTGATGTCGATGTCGTCGGCTGAACTGATGGACCCGTTGGCTGTGTCGGCGCTGTTGATGACCCCGTCTCATCACCCTTTCTCTTTGGATTTAAAGGGCCCCGACGTTCCCTTTGTTAACGAAGTTGTCGTCGCCTCTCTTCTTCTGATAACAAATATGGCTTACCATGGATCCTAAACCATGGCATGTATTCCGGCACGCACGCTAACTCAGGAACGACGATCGGTTCCTGGTTAGGTAAATAGTCATACCGATTCTCTCACGTCTCGATATATTGTAACACCCCTTATCCGAGACCGTTGCCGGAGTCGAGCACGAGGCATTACTAGACTTAACTACTAATTCAGCATAAAATTTAAAACTGTCCATCTGCGTCATAGTCACTAAATTATTTATATCTGGAGCTACTGAAATCCAAATTAAGATCCGTTAATTTTCCCTGAAACTAGACTCATATATCTTTTTACTATAATTTTTCCAGAATGTTTCATGTGGCCAGTTAGTACAGTTTATTCATTAAAGTTTCCCCTATTTTACTATTCAACTATTCTGACCTCTCTTCACTACGAATCAAATTACTCTTCGTACAGAATTCATATGACCTTCTTATTTAGTTCTTTTGAAAATATACTCATTCAGGATTCCATACATATAAACTATATTCCACAATTATTTTTGTACAATTTCTAATGAGTTTTCAAAGACAGAACAGGGGATCACGTAATCATTCTGAACTAGTCTCACAAAAATTCAAATATCTCAAAATATACTAATAATTTGTTTGTTATGTTTCTTTTATGAAAAAATAGACTCAATAAGCTTCAATTATATATCTTATTCACTTTCTAATTCCATTTCTTCTATTTTTGGTGATTTTTCAAAATCACATCACTGTTGAAATTCAAAAACTGTTCATTGCAAAATATTGTTAACTAGTTTATAACATCTTTACTCCATCTCATTTAAACTCTATACATGCCATATAAATCTTTAAACATATAACAAAAGCTACCGGAAGTGATCTGGATAGTGAGCTTTGCTGTGATGATCCGATCTACCACTTCTCTTTAATCCAATCTACATAAAAATATCAAACACACACAAGTAAGCTTGATGAAGCTTAGTAAGTCCATAGGTTTAAAAGTAGCATATCACACATAATATTTCCACACAATAACAAAGTATTTACTAAAGTTCCCTGCCATTCAGAACCATTGTTAAAGTACTTCACATAGTTGAGCTCAACATTAACAATCATTCAATCTCTTTCATTTGATTCACACCTTTTGTATTACTTATTATCAAATTAGGAAACGTCTTATGAATTTGAGTACGTCGTTACTCAGAGTCACGTTTCACAACTCAGTATGGTTAATACCATACCTACATTTCACAACTCAGTATGGTTAATACCATACCTACATTTCACAACTCAGTATGGATGATACCATACCTATATTTCATAACTCAGTATGGATGATACCATACCTACATTTCATAACTCAGTATGGATGATACCATACCTACATTTCACATTTGCCATGGATTAACCATGGTCTTATCCGTCAATTCATCACATGTCACGACACGAACGTACTCAATTCTGCGTTTTTCCTAATTTGAATTACCGCCATTTATTCTTTCATTTTATTATATTTTTCACAATCCCACAGCAAATTCATATTTAACAGCACATTATATCATTCAATCTTTCACAAATAAACATATAAATTCAACCATATGAACTTACCCGGCTGATTTGTAGAAGATATTGAAATTTAGGAACTACTCTGCAACTTTTTCTTTTCCTCTTTCTTCTTTGGTTTCTTGATCTATAATGTAAAATATTTTCACTCATTAGCATTTATTTCATTTCTATTTCACTTCATAATTTATGCTCTTCAATTTTTGAAATTGCACTTTTACCCCAAAATTTATAGTTTTTACAATTTAGTCCCTGCTCAATTCAGCCATCAATTGAACTAATTTTTCTCAATAAACACTTTATTCTATCATAACAAACTATTTTACAACCTTTGATATTCTGAATTTCAACACCAACCTCTAATTCACAACTTTTTCACAATTAGGTCCTAAATACCATTTCCTATCAAAATCACTTAATAAAACCACCTTAATATGAAATTAAAATTTAAATTTCATAATAATTCATCATAAAATTCCATTTCTCAGCAAGGGTAACTTTTAATTTTACCCACTAAATCAAAAACTAATGAATTCTATAAGTGGATCTAGTTGTAAAAGTCATAAAAACATAAAAATTATCAAGAAAAAGCAAGAATCAAACTCACATGATGTAAAGATATGAATAACCAGCTTTATCCAGAACTCCTATGGTGTTTTGGCTGAGATAATATGAAGATTTCTCTAGATTATTTTCAATCTTATCTTTATAAACATGTTAAAATTACAAAAATTCCCATTTTGCCCTTATTTCACTTATCCTCTGCTGATTTCCTTGCCTTTGCCGTCCAGCCTTTTCACCTTTGGTTTAATTGCTCTTTAATCCTTTTTATTTTAACACTTGAGCTATTTAGTTCTTCTAGCAATTTTGCATTTGTTACAATTTAGTCCTTTTTATTTAATTCACTATCCAAACATTTAAATTTCTCAACCAAAATTTAATACTAACTTAATAACACTCCATAAATATTTCTAAAAATATTTATGGTTCGTTTTCAAATTCGAGGTCTCGATACCTCGTTTTTGACCCATTTGACCTAATAAATTCTTTTAATTCACTAAATTCACCAATCCACAAATTCTTCTAAATTCTCACTTGACTCATAAATATTAAATTACTATCTTACTCAATCTTACCTGTCGGATTTAGTGAACTCATATCACCATTTCCGACACCACTGAAAATTAGGCCGTTACATATATACTGACCAAAATCTTGGCCAATCCATGTGCAACTGCCGTAAGTCCACTTTGTGCTCATCATCGAGCACCTCAGGTGGCACGGGAATCGGTTTCCAGAATCCAAATTTTCGCAGAACCCGATCTGACTGGTGCATCTCCACGATCTCATAGTTGATCAATGGGACCTTCACATGCCAACTGTTTGGATTTTGCAAGAACTCCTCTGGAATTACTGCCCGAATTGCCGGATCCTCGTACGGTGTCCATTGAAACTATATTAACGTTACCAAAATATTAGTTATATACATAATACTAAACACTAAATACGAAATACTAAATTATAAATACGAAATTCGAAACTTGTGATTCCGACCATTGGTCCAATAGAAGCCGTATATCTTCAAGCGAGGTAGGTATTCCAGCATAACTCGCCGAATGGTTCCACCTAATTAAATAATTTTTTAGCATACAATTATACTATAAATCTACGTAATAATTGTAAAATATAACATTAAATTTACCTCGTTATCAATGAGAATGAATATGGGTGGTCGAGTCGAGGACGTAAAAATAGAAATCGAAACCGTGCCAATGACTGCAGTAGTGATAGGCAACCTCTGATTTTCGCTTGACTCGGCCGCGTCGCCCCGCACATCTCCTGATACAACCTCAATAGCACGACAGACCCCCAACTCAATTCACCGGCTGCTCTAAAATCAACAAGTTTCAGAAGCCATCTCAAGTGTACGAGGTTTCTAGAAAGGTCCAGCATCAGATAGCCTCCAATTATCTGAAGAATGTATGCCCAAGTATACCGTATTCTTTCTATTTTAGTCGAACCATCATTCGGCTCCGGGAATGTATCTCGTAACCAGGCCATCTCGATCCGACCTCCTTGAATGTTATCCGGAATGGCACCTAGAAGCTCGTAGCATACGGCCATCCAATCGGTAGAAGTTGCGGACCCGGTGACTACCGACCCGTCCACCGACAATCCCAATTGCACTGCACATCTTCCAGAGTGATGGTACACTTTCCGCATGGAAGATGGAAAGTGTGTGTCTCAGGTCTCCACCTTTTTATCAACGCACTGATCAAAGGTGGCTCCAACTTGAACCCCTGGCCTATTGTGGCCACGTGCCAAAAACCCGCTTCTCGCAGGTAATTCCCGATCAACGGCGATGGGGGACAATGCATATTGCGAATATAATATTGCAACACTCGATCTACAGACTGTTTAAAAAATTATAAAATAAAAATTAATTAAAATTGCATAAACCTAAAAAATATTAAATAATATTAAAAAATTAAAATTAAAACTTACCATTTGCATTTGATCGACGGAGATGTGCTTGTTGTCTAAACGAATTAATTCCCCGACCATTGTAATACGATCGAAAATTTTAAAATTTTCCAAAAAAATATATTAAAAAAATTAAAAAGGGTTTTTTTTGTAAATAGTAAAAGACTATTTTGAAATTTGAGAGTAAGTTTCAAGGACTTTAAGAGAAAATTGAGAGAAAATTGAGAGAAAGATGATAGAGGACTAATGTGTGAAAAAAATAAAAGGGTTGGGGGTATTTATAGGGTTTTAATTTTTGACTGTTGGCCTCCAACGGTCAAAAATATTTTGACCGTTGCAGGGCTAAAGCGCGCCCCTGAGGACGCGCTTTGTGCCACATCAGCAAAGCGCTTTCACGTCAGCGCGCTTTTGCTGATTTGGCATAAAGCGCGTCCCCAGGGGCGCGCTTTCCTGGTTTTTCCCCTCAAAACGCGCTGACGTGGACGCGTTTTGTGGGGAAACGGTCATTTTCTGTAAATTTTCAAGAAACAGGCCCAATTCCGTAATTTTTTTATTTTTTGGTATATTTGGGTATTTCACCCAAATTTTCAGGGTCCTTAATTTGGTATTCACTTCGTAATTTGTCAGATCCAAAAAATATCTATTCTGACTTTGATTATTTTGTGAAAAGTTTAGAGTCTCATTTCCAAGAATATCTGGTGGCTGAAATCACCATATATATTTTTTAAAGTTATTGTACATCTACAGTTACAAAATAATAAATATATATTATTATAAAATCAAATAAATACAAAATATAGTAAATAAAGAATTGAGAAAATTTTATATATTGTAATTACATAAGGTGAAATCCGATGAAATCAAAACTTCTTCTTTAACCAACATGACAGTGGTTTGGCTGGTTAAGGATGGCTTTGGGGCTGTCTTTTAGAGCATTATGGCAGTATGGTTCCGTCGTGGTGGCACTGGCATGCTGACTGATAGATAATGCAGTTATTTTTGTTGGTATAAATTGAATTGACTTGTTGGGAACCCACCACAATCATTTATTTCTTAGTCTAATATCTCAATTAGTAGCATTTCTTTCTGCAGTTTAAAGTAGTAGGATTTTTTTCCCCCAACACAAAAGGCAATCTGAACCAAAGTTGACAGCCCATGCACCCTTCAACACCTTTACATGTTTCATTTGATTGCTCCTAGATGATCGCCCACACTGCCAAATTATAACCAAAAAATGCTATCCAGAACAGCAAATTAAATGCAGAATTCAACAGCCAACTATACTCAGGAACGTAATTTTTTTTCCTTTTCACAGACAAAAATGTAATACGATCATGTTCAAATTTGAGTTAAAAGAAGCATATAAATTCATTAAAAAAATTAAAATTAATTGAAGATATTTGTATACGACACATATATGTATTTCAAGGTTTGAGAAAGTGACCTTAGAAGTGGGAAGGGCTGGTATAAATATATTCTGTTAAAATTGGGCAAAGTTTTATTGGTTTAGTGAGGAAATGGAGGGTTATTTTTCCCATGTTTAGAAATCAATCATCCCCTGTAATTAAGGCATGGGAAATTGAAGGTGGTTATGGGTCCATCCATCACATGCATCTCCTGCCCTTTGCTTTGCATGATTGCAGACTACTACATTGTTTTTTATCTTTCTTATTCACCATATATATAACTACCAATAATCAAGTGTCACATGGTACTTATGTGAGCTCTCACCTCACCTAACCCAAAACATTAATGGAATTAATTAAAATCCAAATCAACTTGCCTCCTCCACTTTTGAAAAAATGTTCCCATTTTGAATGATATCATTCAAATTCAATATTTGAGGGTATACATTCATCATTTTACATTTTACATTTTACTTGCTGCCCTTCACTCTCCATTTTTCTCTTTTAGTTTAATATTGTCAACTTAGTCAAGGATATACACTCCAAAAATGTACAGGTCATTGTCTCTGGACCATCAAAGGTTTGATCCCAGCACAAATGGCATTCATTAAAAGAAATTAAATTTCAAACCTTAAAATTATTGGATGTCATTAAAAGTTTGAGGTAGGCATTTATGAAAAGAAAAATATCATCAAGGTGTCAAGTTGATTCTCTTTTTGGATTTTTCTCTCAGTGTTTGGTAGATGAAAGTCATAAAAGATTATTATGTGTTAAAAGAGGACTCAAAAGCCAAAGATGCAGTAACCACTGTATTAAGTAATAAAAATAGTTTTGTTGTTCATCCAACGTTATGCACTTATTTTTTTAGCCCTACACATTGAATTAATACATGTGAATTAAGATTAAAACAAATGAACCTATAATACCAAATATTAATCTATAAAACAAAAAGAAACAACGTATTTGAACATTATTATATTTATAAATGATGATTAAACATTAAATATTGACCATAAAAGTAAGTAATGGAAAAGAGCTGAACTCGGCATCATAAGGATGTAGGCCTCAAGAAAAATAATAAAGAAGAATCTCAACTACCCTCCATTTTCTTTCCTTATATAAGAAATCTGTATTATCTTTAACCGTCACAAAGCTACAACATCCAAAGAAACAACAACAGAAAAAAAAATGGACAAGCTCTCTTGTTATGTTCTCTTGCTATTGTCGTTCTTTTGTTTTCGTTTGGATCTTTCATGGAGTCTAGAAACTAGGTTTAACCGAGCTCCCAATAATCAGGGTTCTTCAGACCTGGCTAACCTTGTGTACCACATGGGTCCAGTCCTTTCATCGCCTATCAAGCTGTACATAATCTGGTATGGTAACTGGAATTCAACCCACCAAGCTACTATTAGGGATTTCTTAAATTCCTTTTCTTCTCCAGCTCTTTCTCCTTCTGTTGCTGATTGGTGGAAAACTGTGAGGCTCTACACCGACCAGACAGGATCCAACATCACCGATAGCCTTTCCCTTTCGGGGGAATTCTTTGATTCAAGACTTTCCAATGGTGTTCGTCTAAATCGTTTATCAATGCAACACATCATCAAAAACGCAGTCACTTCGAAGCCAAGCTCAGTGCCTCTCGATCCTCGCAATGGTCTCTATTTGGTGCTGACTTCATCTGATGTCCAGGTTGATGAATTCTGCAGGGCAGTTTGCGGCTTTCATTACTTCTCCTTCCCATCCATTGTTGGTGCCACGGTTCCTTACGCCTGGATTGGTTACAGTGGGACTCAATGTCCAGGCGTGTGTGCCTATCCATTTGCCCGACCTTTGGGGGCGCCACCGCCGAGTGCGATGGGAGGTAACGAAATCATGCGCCCACCGAATGGAGATGCCGGAGTCGACGGGATGATTAGTGTTATAGCTCACGAGCTAGCTGAATCGTCGAGTAATCCACTGGTGAATGCATGGTATGCTGGTGATAATCCAATTGCACCGGGTGAAATCGCAGACATGTGCCTCGGTTTGTACGGTTCAGGCGGTGGCGGGGGGTATGTGGGTAAAGTTTCCACGGATGCAGGGGGGAATGGCTACAATGTGAATGGAGTTAAAGGAAGAAGGTTTTTGGTTCAATGGGTATGGCATCCTGTGAAAAAAAGATGCTTTGGACCTAATGCCATGGATTAAAAGTGCAGCACGTAAAACAGTTTAACCTGTTTCTTGCTATATGGGCAAGATGAAAAGACAGGCCCGCGGCAGCATAACGGAATTGGTCGGCAATGTAATAGAAAGAGTGAGGTACCTTGCTGATAAATATTGTATGTACTTTTAAGAAAAGAGCGACAGGAATGACGATCCTTTGCGTGTTTAATTCGCATTTACTTTACGTGTATGTTAGCAGCACAATTTGAATAAATGAATAACTCTAGTTTGGATTTATAATTTATAATTTATAATTTATGAAAATATTTTTTTATTTGGGAATTAAAGTATTTGAAATTTAGGATTTTGAATTAATCCAAATAGGAATCTAAATTCATTGTTTTGATAATTTAAATTTTGTTTTAAATTTTAATTAATTCTAAATCTTAAATTTTTTTAATTTAATTATTTAGGAGAGTTTTGAACATAGTTGTTTGAATCGGATGAGACTAATCAGTCGGATCGAGAACCAATCAGGGTACTGTTCTGGAGAAAGGTATTAGACCGGTTGACTTGAAAATTGATACAAACAGTTGATTGGGCAGTTAAACCTATTGAACCAATTTTTTAATATTTTAACGATTTATTTAATAAAATCGGAAGGACCACTCAAACTATCGTACAGGTCAAATCGAACGAACCGATTGGGCTAGCAAATTGATGACCTAATCAGTTCGACTACTAGTTCAGTTTTGAAATTTGGATCGACCCAGCTAGTCAGACTGATTACACTAGGCATAAGTGGACTTAGGTATAAATTAAAAATCAAGAGTATAAAATTAAAATTGTGGAAACCATGGTATAAATTAAAAATTTTGAATATTTATATTCTATTAAATTAAATGCATGAAGCTTCGTCGTTGTTTCCAAATTCAGATTGGATCAAGAATCGATCGGGATACAAGCCCGAAATAAGGGGTCAGATTGGTTGACTTGTGAACTAGTTGAACTGGTCGAACTGACAATTGAACCGATTTGATCTATTTTTAAATATTTATTTTTATTAATTTATTCAATTAAACCAATTGAATTGATCGAACTAGTTGAACCAAGAACTAGTGGTGTAATCAATTCGCCTACTGTTTCAATTCACAAAACCTTTGATAACACTTTAGAACGACATGATTTTATGTGCTAATTGTATATTAATTTCGAATGTGACTCTACTAATTTGGGCTATTTATGGACTTTTATCTCGTAGGGGCTAAATTGGAGACCAAAGCAAAATTGAGGGCTAAAATGGTGAAATTAAAGATAAAAATGGACCAATGTGCAACAAAGGGAAAAGATGGTGCCAAAAGTGCAAACATGGAGAGCAGAGGGATTGAAATGCAAAAAGAAGAGACTTTGCTTTATCAAATTCTATTTTAATTATATTAGGATAATTAATGTTAGGATAATTATCTAGGATTATTTAATTTCTTTATTTATCTCTATTTATCTTTAATTAAATTGTAATTATCTTTGGGAGTTTGAGTAGAATTAGACTATCTACCTTAAGCACTATAAATAGGGGACGAAGTAACTCATTTGGGTTGTTCATCTTTTTCTGTACACTCCTCTCCCATAATTCTTTTGTGTTTCATTTATTTTTCTTTCAATAAAAATTCCCTTTTCCATATTTTTATATTTTCCACCACAAATATGAGCCACTAAATTCCATCTAGCCGAAGGTTGCCAAATTCCCCAGAAAAAGGTTCTTGAGGCTTAGAACCCATACTAAACTTTCTCACCCAAGTATTCATCGTTTCTCCGCATTACGGGGCTGACGCTTCCGTCCAGGTCCCTTTAAAAGTAACCCTTTCAACGTATGCAAAGGCGGCCGCTTTGTGTGTTTTGGGAGGATTGCACCGTCGGTTCGTGAGCTTACTGCATCAGAGGTTAGCGAGCCCAAGAGACAAAATGGCGTGGGATTCGCCATTGAGAAACGTTGATCTAGCGTAAATGACTCCACAAAAGCAGTCGCAAGCTAGAGTCAGGCTCCCTAAATCCGTAAGTTTAAACTCTTGGAGTTGGTGGTCGTAGGCGTCCTCTTCCACTATAACTGGCTTACTTGGGTAGAGAAGGGTCATCCAAAAGCCGAAGACGGAGCCAAGGAGGAACGAGACAACCGGAGGCTGGAATATCTTCACATAAGAAACTTTTCTCTAAACCCTTTCTTTTTATTTTCCTCATTTTAATTCTCGTAATTTCAATTCGTCTTAAATTCTGTTATTATTATTATTTTTCCAGATCGAAAATTATTAATTCTGTTCTTTATTTATTTTTCAGGAACGCAGGTTTTCTTGGGCACGATTCTGCCCAGGATCTCGAAAAACAGGCATCTGTATAATCCGATCCCAGTGGATTCGACCCTACTTGCTCTTTACTATTATTTTCGTTATTTTGCAGGGAGTAGGATATATTTTGGTGCATTCAACGACGCCTCAAATTTTGGCACCGTTGCCGGGGATCGGTAACGTACTAATCCTGTTTTTTTGTTTTCTATGACCAGATCTGCTCCAGGCATTCTTGCGTTTGATTCGGAGATCGAAAAGACTGCGAAAGCTAATCGAAAAGAAACTAAGTTGAGGAAAAAGCAGTCAGCGGTGGTAGTGACTCGAAGCAATCCACCACCAGAAATTAGGACCGACGACGAAGCGGAGTCTAGGGTTAACGAAAACCCTACTCAAACGCTTGAAAGTAAAGCAGAAGAAGTCGATCCATTTGAAGAAGTGTTCAACGCTAGGGTTGACGAAAACCCTAATTTGATACAAGAACAAATGGCTCAAACGATTCGGCAACTAGCCGAAGCTCCGACGGAACAACCGCCACTGTGCATCGCATATCCTACCATGGATACTGACTTTGAGTTGAAATCAGGGTTGATTCAGTTGCTGCCAACATTTCGAGGGTTACAAGATGAAAACCCCCATAAACACTTAAAGGAGTTTCATATGGTTTGTCTGAGTATGAAACCTCAAGGCGTAACTGAGGATCAGATTAAATTGCGCGCTTTCCCTTTTTCCCTAGCAGATTCAGCTAGGGATTGGTTGTTTTATTTACCTCCTGGATCTATAACTACATGGGCTGATCTTTCTCGTTTGTTCCTCAACAGGTTTTTCCCAGCATCTAGAGCAGCTGAGCTAAGAAGGGAGATCGTGGGGATAAGGCAGAAAGAAGCGGAGACTCTTTATGATTATTGGGAGCGGTTTAAGAAGTTGTGTGCGAGCTGTCCACAACATGGTATAACAGAGCAATCTCTCCTCCAGTACTTTTATGAAGGTTTGAAATCGATGGAGATGAATATGGTAGACGCTGCTAGTGGAGGAGCGTTGGTCAACATGACCCCCCAACAAGCAAGGGACTTAATCTCCACAATGGCTTCAAATTCTCAGCAGTTTCGAGCTAATCCTGAGCCCCCTAGAAGGGTTCACCAGCTAAGTAATTCAACCTTAGAGGATAAAGTTGATAGACTTACGATTATGATGAATTCTCTTATTGCAGAAAAAGCTAAACCAGCTCGGTTATGTGGAATATGTGCTACACCTGAGCACACAACTGATACTTGTCCCAGTCTGCATGACGATACTATGGCTCATTTAAATGCTGTGGGTAATTTTCCTGGCCCACCACAGAGGCGATATGACCCTTACGCTAATACCTACAACCCAGGATGGAGGGATCACCCTAACTTAAGTTATGGGGCCAACCCACAATATACCCAGCCATACCAAAACCGAGTTCCACAGCAGCCACAAGACTCAGGTAATTCTCTAGAAACTTTGGTCAATAAATTAGCAGCTAATATGCTTGATTTTCAACAGAAAACCGAGGCATCTATAAGAGAATTGACCATATCAGTTGAGAAATTAAACTCTCAAGGGAAGCTGCCGTCACAAACAGAACCAAACCCAAGGCAAAACGCAAATGCAGTGACGCTGCGAAGTGGAAAAGTTCTGGAATCGATTCCCGACAGGAATCATGCCCAAGAAATCGCCCAGGAAAAATCTGAGAAAGACGAACAGGTCCGACCAAGACTTCCATTGCCCAAAATTCAACCTCCCTTTCCAGAACGTTTCAACCAATGTCGAAAAGGTAAGGAGGACAAAGAGATCCTCGAAACATTTAGGAACGTCGAGATCAACATTCCGTTGTTGGATGCCATCAAGCAAATACCAAGGTATGCTAAATTTCTTAAAGAGCTTTGCACCAACAAACGAAAGTTAACAGGTAATGAAAGGGTGAATGTTGGTGAAAATGTGACCGCAGTGTTACAGCGAAAAATGCCGACAAAATGTAAAGATAGGGGTATGTTTGCAATACCATGCAAAATAGGACATTTGGGAATTAAAAAGGCTATGTGTGATCTAGGAGCCTCCATAAATGTAATGCCCTATTCTATTTATGAATCACTTAACGCAGGTTTTTTAACAAAAACAGGTGTTATCATTCAACTGGCAGACATGTCCGTTGTGCGTCCCGAAGGAGTCCTCGAGGACGTGTTGGTAAAAGTTAACGAACTTATTTTTCCTGCAGATTTTTATGCGATAAAAATGGAGGAGGACAGTGCTCCGGGATCTTCAGATCTCTTGTTGGGACGACCATTCCTTAGTACAGCTAGTACTAAAATTGACGTTCGAAGTGGAACTCTCACGATGGAGTTTGATGGGGAGATCGTGAAATTTAACGTCTACGATGCCATTAGCCACCCCAGTGAAATTTTGAGCGTGAATTGTGTCGATATAATCGACTCATTAGTGGAAGAAAATTTTGAATCCATTTATGACTTTAAATTTGACTTTGATAAATTTGAATCCGTTAATGAGTTGTTATCCCCAGGTACTAAGCTTTTACCTTCTGTTGCGCAGGAGCCAGATCCAAAATTAAAACCACCTCTCAAACATTTCAAATTCACATTTTTGGAGGATGATGAGACCATTGCCGACTTAAAAGGGATTGACCCTTTGGAGGAAAATATAAAACCAATGAAAAAGGCGCAAGGACAATTAAACCCAAAGATGGTGGATGTGATAAAAAATGAGAATTTCCAAGCTCACATGATTAAAAAGATTTATTTTGAGCCACCGTAGAACCATTTAAGTCGTCGAGCTAATGACGTTAAACAAGCGCTTATTGGGAGGCAACCCAATCTTTATTTTTCTTTTATTATTTATTTTCATTATTTATTTATTTTTATTTATTGTTTTCTTTTCTTTTCTTTTTAATTTCTTTTATTTAAATATCAATAAATTTCTCTTCTTTGCTTAGCTAAAATGGAGCGCATTGAGGCTTGACTCGACACTTTTGGCCAGCAACTCACCGAACTCATTGCTATCCTTCGCATTCGACAGTAGCTACACGGGGAGTTTTTCTAAACTTTTCTTCTTATTTATTTCTTTTGCGTCCACATTGAGGACAATGTTTTTTAAGTAGGGGGGAGGTACTCTTCGTATTACTGTCATATTCTGCTGAGATTTGTGTTTGCTGCTTGAGGCTCTTTTAGGTGGTCCATATTTTTTTTTAGAACATTCTGTCGCGAATCATGCCCAAGAAGTTGCCCACGACTTGCTACTGTTTGACCCACATGCATGATTCTTGGCCACTGAGTTAATTCTGATTCTGTCTGTTTGATTTTATCTCCATTGTTTTATTCTTATTAGGCCAATAATATTTATGACTAATAAGTTAACTCTATCTTAGTTTTCGTAAAATTGATCAAGTTTAATATCAAGTGGACACTTATATATTTGCATGCCTAAGTTGTGTTCATGACTATTAGGTGGTTACTAAAACTTATTTTTGACACTTGATTATTTCTCTTAGGTCCTCTTAAAGTTTATATTTCGCGAAAATAGTGATTAATAAATATTTCCAAGGTTATGAGTACAGCTTAGAACGTGACTGACTGAGTAACCGGGGTAGGGTGCTTGGGTTGTCATTCTACTTCGCGTCAAAAGGTTTTGTGACGTAATAGGTAAAACTCCGCTAGCCAAGGTTATGAGTATGGCTCAGAACGTGACTGATTGAGTAACCGGGGTAGGGTGCTTGGGTTGTCATTCTACTTCGCGTCAAAAGGTTGTGTGACGTGATGGGTAAAACTCCGCTAACCAGAAATATATTCCTAAGTAAATAAAAAAAAGAAAAAAAAAGAAAAAAAGAAAAAAAAGAAAAAAAAGGAAAAAAAAGAAAAAAAAAAGAAAAGAAAAAAATATAATAATAAAATTTCAGCTAAGGACTAAAAGTGGGAATAAGTAGAGTGACTCGGTAGGTTTAGTAAATCACCTAATTGTCATGAAATAATTCAAGACGATTTTAATTTTTGTGTGTGTTAATTAGAATACTTTTTCTGTTTTACTTAAAGCAGGCTTAGAAGTTCTCTTTATTTTTCATATGCATTTTTGACTAATCTTTATAAAACTTTAGAGTAGAATTTCTTTCAGGATCTAGTTTTCACAGTGGATAGGAACCATACTTGAGGGCAAGCATGGGCTAAGTAGGGGGGATTTGATAACACTTTAGAACGACATGATTTTATGTGCTAATTGTATATTAATTTCGAATGTGACTCTACTAATTTGGGCTATTTATGGACTTTTATCTCGTAGGGGCTAAATTGGAGACCAAAGCAAAATTGAGGGCTAAAATGGTGAAATTAAAGATAAAAATGGACCAATGTACAACAAAGGGAAAAGATGGTGCCAAAAGTGCAAACATGGAGAGCAGAGGGATTGAAATGCAAAAAGAAGAGACTTTGCTTTATCAAATTCTATTTTAATTATATTAGGATAATTAATGTTAGGATAATTATCTAGGATTATTTAATTTCTTTATTTATCTCTATTTATCTTTAATTAAATTGTAATTATCTTTGGGAGTTTGAGTAGAATTAGACTATCTACCTTAAGCACTATAAATAGGGGACGAAGTAACTCATTTGGGTTGTTCATCTTTTTCTGTACACTCCTCTCCCATAATTCTTTTGTGTTTCATTTATTTTTCTTTCAATAAAAATTCCCTTTTTCATATTTTTATATTTTCCACCACAAATATGAGCCACTAAATTCCATCTAGCCGAAGGTTGCCAAATTCCCCAGAAAAAGGTTCTTGAGGCTTAGAACCCGTACTAAACTTTCTCACCCAAGTATTCATCGTTTCTCCGCATTACGGGGCTGACGCTTTCGTCCAGGTCCCTTTAAAAGTAACCCTTTCAACGTATGCAAAGGCGGCCGCTTTGTGTGTTTTGGGAGGATTGCACCGTCGGTTCGTGAGCTTACTGCGTCAGAGGTTAGCGAGCCCAAGAGACAAAATGGCGTGGGATTCGCCATTGAGAAACGTTGATCTAGCGTAAATGACTCCACAAAAGCAGTCGCAAGCTAGAGTCAGGCTCCCTAAATCCGTAAGTTTAAACTCTTGGAGTTGGTTGTCGTAGGCGTCCTCTTCCACTATAACTGGCTTACTTGGGTAGAGAAGGGTCATCCAAAAGCCGAAGACGGAGCCAAGGAGGAACGAGACAACCGGAGGCTGGAATATCTTCACATAAGAAACTTTTCTCTAAACCCTTTCTTTTTATTTTCCTCATTTTAATTCTCGTAATTTCAATTCGTCTTAAATTCTATTTTTATTATTATTTTTCCAGATCAAAAATTATTAATTCTGTTCTTTATTTATTTTTCAGGAACGCAGGTTTTCTTGGGCACGATTCTGCCCAGGATCTCGAAAAACAGGCATCTGTATAATCCGATCCCAGTGGATTCGACCCTACTTGCTCTTTACTATTATTTTCGTTATTTTGCAGGGAGTAAGATATATTTTGGTGCATTCAACGACGCATCAACCTTGAGCTTAGTTAATGATATATTATAAGTAAAATTAATTATTTATTATTTAGCTTTTGAAAGAAATGTGAAAGAAGAGAGAATAAAAAAGTTTTAATCGATGTTGAATTTTAAAAATTCTAAGTTTTAAAATAGATTTTAAAATTCAAAATTTAACTCTTATCAAAATTAGACTTAAATTTACTCAAATTCAAATTTAATTATCCAAAAAAGGGGTAAATTTTCAAATAGAAATCCATTTACTTTTACCCAAATCATGATTTCGAAACAGGCTATAACATAAATCAACTGTGAAATCATAGGATCTATCAAATGAAACACCAGTCACTTTTGCCTGGTATCCTTGTCTTCACAATACCCGACCAAATTCCAATACTTTTGCATTTGGCTTTCTTTATTGAGGAAGTTTTGGACACAATGCTAACTACAATTCACGAGAATCTAACATTGGATATCACTCAGCAACATGTCAATGTAATAACTTGATGTTGATGGATCAAAATGACTATTTAATAAAGAAACCACTTCTATTCATTAGGCAACCATGTCTTATTTGCACAACGGCCAAGGGCATATATTACCAGCTGAATTTAATTGGCAAAAAAAATTACAAAGATCAACTTTGACTTGGTTGGGGAGCCTAATCATTGGCAAAAATGGAGGAATGAGATTATAGAGACTTTACAACTATGTTGATTTCTAACATGAAATGGAAAACCTAAAAATATCATAAACCATTTTGTGACCGTCGGTTAAAAAATAATTGCTTTGATTAATTCTTTGGCAACACCAAAGAGAGATGTGAATTTCACAACAATTCGGAGCAATAAATACATGGATGGTTAATGAGCCTGGCTACGAGGCTCTTTGGCTCTGGAATGAGCGCAGACGTCAAGCTGTTCCAGAAATGAAACGTCACGGACTGTGTCAGAATCCTGTTGAATAAAGCATCTTGCTGCAATTTCTCAGATTCTGTCGTCGGTGAAACAAAGTATCTGTTTTTTATCCAAATTAGTAATTGCAGAAGAGAATAATTTAAAACTTAACATGAAAAGAAGTCAACTAGTTAAAGTGCAAAGAATCGCAACGCAAGCTAGAGAAAATGTTAACATGCAAACTGTAAAAATTTCCTTTTCATAAATGCAAGTTAGTGTGTGCCTTGAGGATCACAATTATAAGGTGATACCTTTTATTGGCTATGGAACACTTGCTGCAAGAGCAGGCCATTGACAATCTGTTTTATGGTAAAAGTGGGTGTTTTTCTAGGTTCTAACAGAGTTCGGCAAACTGCAAGAAACAAACTTACTAAAGCTATTGAAATATAAAGGAGATGGTTGGTCAAATGACTAAATGTTCATCCTAAAATAATAACTCTTCTTGGAACCATCTACACCTGGAAATCCAAGGATCTACTTATTTAAAGTGTAGTTCTAGGCATATAGCCAAAACATGGCAAAATAGAGCGTTTACTAGAATAGAGATATCCCAAAAAGAAGATATAACAAAAGGAATCACCTTCCCACAAACTAACCAATCACCGTGGAGAAGCAGAAAAAAAGGCAGTAGGAGAAGAAAGTTGGAGTTGGGGGAGCATGGAGAGCATCACTAGTCAGATTTTGCAATAATAAGAACAAAATATACATATGCTTAGAAACATGTATATGGATGGTTTCATGTTTATTCGTTCATGCATGCATATTGCCTAAAGTGACTTGGAATTGTAAATTTTACGAGACATGCATTTATCATTTCCAAGAGATGGGATGTATATGGGATGGTACCTTATAATATGCTGAGAACTAATAGGGAAGAAAACAGCGGAAGGTTGCACATTCAACTCTGGCCGTTTGATGGATATGTTCTTTTCATTCAAAAACCTTTTTGCAACTCTTGATAGAAGATCAGCCCCATTCCATCTCAATCGCGTATCATCATACATCAAATAGAACTCATTCAAACACTCCATTATAAAAGGACTGCACGAATGCAAATATCCCAGATTGATTTAATTGCTGGTATAAGAAAAACCAACAATCTACCAAAACCATATAAAAACGAAAAGAAAAAAACAATATAAATTTCTCTACTTCAGAGGTGCCCTTCCAAAACCCCAGAGTGTAGCTCTCCTACAATCCCTCCCACCCAAAACTTTGAGGGAAAGACTTTCATTTCAGAAACTAGATATAAATTATAGACCAAAATATATGTCTAGTCATTAGAACATGCCTCAACACAGAAAAAGACAGATATAGCTTTCTATTATAAAAATTATTCAAAGAAAGGAAACAAGAAGAAGAGCTTTTTCTTTTGAAAGAAATGAATATGATAAAACCAAAAAAAAAGCAGCATCATGTTGAGAAGATGACACAACAGCTTCAAGTAGTAAAACTCTTAAAATACTCAAACTGCCAAAGCCCTTCCAACGAATAGCAACTTTAAAGTAATACTCCAGAAAACAAATGCAATCCAAGAATTAATAAAAAATATTTTTATTACTTGAAAAATCCAAGCACAAGCAACACTAGTTTCAACCAAGCCAAAACCTGGAAAAAATAATTGAGAACATAAAAAACAGTGCAACATTTACCTCTCCTTTCTAAATGCCATTAAAGCTCCATTCAAAGAGCTTCCTTGATCTTCAAGGCCCACAGAATTATTGAGTGTCAATAACGGTTTCAGAACTATAATGTCAGAATCAAGATAAATGCCACCATATCTGCAAAACAGATATCGGAAGACAAGCAGGAATAAGGGTACAAGGAAAACAAAAACTGTAAACATTGAAGCTAAAAGGTAGCAGCCTACCGACTGAAGTCAGTCATGTAGCCACCTATTAAAACCAATGATTTAGAAAGTTCAACTTAAGCAGAAAGAAATAAGAGATTGTCATAAATTCTCTATGACGTGCTCCAACTAGGAGTAATAATTAACATTTACCATACTAAAAACAAGAGAACTGAGCTCAAAACTCCAAATAGAACCATCGTGATCCTCACATTGAGTAAGGGAGACTGCTTCCCTTCTGCACCACTTTAAACTTTTGATTTGACAGTTAGTTACTTTTACCCCTCAACAATGTGCCCATAAAAGTTAAGCACATTTAGAATGTGCTAGGTTGAGTTGAGTGGAAAAGAGAGAGGATGGAAAGAGGGAGTGGAAAAGTAGAAAGAAAATAAATTTTGAATGTGCTAGGTATATACTATAACAACAATAATAAAAGGGAAAACGGATGAATTTTGATGTACCAACAAATTTAATGCCTTAGTTTATCTATAAATCTCAAATATAAACTATAACAATAATAATAAAAGGGAAAACAGATGGATTTGACTACCAGAAAAGAGCATAATCCATTGAAACAAGACCTGATTTCCAACATGTATTGCAGCAAATTGATAAAAACAACTCAAATTGCATCCTAAACTTCACAAAAATATGTGCACAGATGAGCAAGCTTACTTGTAAAGAGCATAATTCATTGAACAACCAAGATCCAGTTTCCAATATTTATGGCAGCAAATTAATGAAACAATTCAAAATTGCATTCTAGACTTCACAAAAGTATGTAAATAGATGAGCAGGCTTACTTGTAAAGAGCAGCAAGTCGAACGAGCTCACTATAATGGATAGTATAGAACTTTGTCTTTCTCCATTTAAACCACACAGATGCAAATACATGGGTGGGTGTATCTTTCAACAATTCATCAAGGTTTGGCATTGCTACAGCAACTTTGTAACTGTGCGGCACAAGAAACCATTTATAGAAGCATTGATATGATAAATCAAAATGCAGAACCAGAACAAAACTTACCCATCTTTCAAAAAGCTGTGTTTGAAGAAATCAAGCTCAAGCGTTTCGGAGAACACTAAGACACAAGCATCTCTATGCTGAGCAAGCAGACTCTCTAGCCCCCTTTGGTGCCTAACACTATACATCCATGGAGGGGAATTCCATATCATAAAAACTCTCATATCACACTTCCCTTTCTTAAAAAATGCATCCACAAAATCTGTAAAAGACAACCTTGAGTCCAATCCAGGATAGTAACCCCATCTCTTTCCATCCGCATATATATGGCCTGAAAACTCAGAGTTAGTCTTATGAGTCTCCAAATCTCCATTCTTGACCTCATTCTTCCTAATTCTACTCTCATTCCTATTTGTATTTGAACTCAAATCTTCACTACTACTACTTTCTCTTTCGCTTAACACATTCCTCGCATTTTCATTTTTCTTACTCTCACTGCCTTTCTTAACCTTCAAGCCCGTCTCGGAAATCCCCAAGGGCTTCTTCCCGGTAAAAGGGACCTTCTTAAACTCACTCAAAATCCACTTCTGCACCATTTTATCCCCTCTAGTCAAGCCAGTAGCACCAACCCCGTCAGGGTCTTGCAGCAAAGGATTATTCAAAGGATTCAAAATCTCCAAATTCGACTTAAACATTCTATCCCTTCTCAAAAAATCACTTTTCTTATCAAACCAATCACCCCATTTCTCCCTCAAAGGGTTCACTTTTCTCCCAGCAACTTTCTTGACCAGCAAAGCATCTTCAATACTTTCCACTTCAGTCATCTTGCTCCTAACTTCCTCATCCAATGGGATATCATCGGATCCAAAGGCTGCCTTAATTTTGACATCTTCCCCCGAAAACCCTTCGTTCAAAAACCCTCCATCGTAATCCCAATCTTGAATCGAACGTTTATTGAAAGCTCTTCTGATTGATCCACTTAAATGGTCGAAATAAAAATGCCCAGACGAAAAGATCTTGTCTTTTTTATTCATAGTCGTGATTTCTTGCTCCTCTTGCTCGATCTCATTGTTGTTGTCGCCTTCGGTTATGTCATTTTCTTCGAGAGTGTCGAGTTCGTCAATTTTGTCGTCGGTTGAGGATGTGATGGTGGTGGTGGCGACGTCTTCGGCGTCGGAGAGGAGAGGGATGGAGTGGAAAACCGCGTCGTTGTTATCTACGGAGGAGTGGTGGGGATACATGTGGGATTTGGAAGAGAGGGAAAGGCGGCTGTAGAGAATAGATACTGAAAATAAGAGGAGAAGAGCTGAGATCACAGCACATACCTGTGCGCCGTAACGTGGCCGCCGCCGAGATCGGAGATTCCGAATCATTTTCCGCCGCCGTTAATCTCTTAGCGAATTCCGGCAATGGATAAAAGAGAAGACGGAGTGCGACAGTGCAGAAAGTTCCTAGCCGTCACGTGGAGCATTTGGCTATGGTGGGAAATTAACATATTTTTCTATATTCTAACCAAATTTGTAAAATTTATTTATAAGGGGTAACTTCTGGGTAACGTTACGCAATTTTGGTAACCATTTTTAAAATTGTATTAATTTGCAGGTTAAAAAAAAATCGCTAATATGTAAAAAAGAATTTTCCTTAAATTTTTTTTGTTCCTCCCCCCATCCTTTGAGGGGTTTAAAATTTTAAAATAAAATAAATCACCTTTTTAACAATGTAAACTACTATGGATTATGCCACCTTTCGCTTTAAATTATTTTTCTGGATTAATTATTTATTTTAATTTTTATGGTTTAGTTTTTTTAAATTTAAAAATTAAAATTCAATTCTTAACACCATTAAAATTATTCTATTAATTTTACTAGTAGATAATCATGTCACAAAAAATTAATATTGTAATAGATCTGAATTAAACAACAAATTTTAAGGATGTTAACAATTTTTAAAATAAGTATCAACATTTTAATTATAATAAAATATTTAAGTTAAGTAATAGCATTATAAATGTTGATATATCAAATTATGTCAAAAATTAAAATATGAAAATTAAGTCTTAAATTAAATATAGTATAAGGACAAAATTATATCTTGGCCCTTTTATATAATTTTAAAGAATAGAATGATAAAAATTAAGATTTAACCATTAATAATAATAATAACAATAATAATAATAAGTAAAAACACTTTGTAAAAAAAAAAACTTTTCTTTTATATATAGTAGTATAAATTAAAGCACACACTTCTAAAATGTGACTTTTACCAATACAATTAAGGATAATTTGATTGCGTGTAAAATATTTTTATTAAAATAATTTCATTATTTTATGATGTTTGTATGATGAAAAATGAAATATAAAAAGAAATTATTCTCAAAAAAAAAAGGTAAAATTAAGGGTTTTTTAAGAAAAATGTATTACTAAATTTTTGTTCTACAAGACATTTTCTAAACCGATAATTCTCTGTTCACTGTCTTCACAGTCGAAGAAATAAAAAGGGAAAGCTTTCAAAGTAACATTGTAACGACCCGAAATCCGTGGGCACCAGAAAAAAAAAAAAATGTGTTATCGGGCCTCTATCTTAGTAAATCGAGTTAGTAAATAATCATTAGGAGTAATTATGAGTCTAGTAGTGTGCTTAATTAGATTTTTATTTAGTGAATTTAGCTTAATTGAGAGTAATTAGGAAAAAGGATCAAATTGAATAAGGAGTAAAAGTCTAATTGTAGATTAAAAGAAAATAAAAAGGACCAAAATGGCAATTATGCCATTTAGCATAAGTTGAGGCGGCATAAGCTTAAAAAAAATCTGAGATTTTATGTGTTAAAATATATTATTAATATTATTAAATAATTATATTAATATAATATTATATTATATAATAAAGTAAATAGTAAATGAAATAATAAAAAAAAAGAAACAAAGAAGAACAGAAAAGAACAGAGAGCATACGAAACAAGCAGGAAAGAAAGAAGAAAAAGAAGGAAAAAGGAAAAACTAAAGATTCAAGGTTTTAAACTTTAAAAGCTAAAAAGGAACTCGAGGCATCAACCCATAAAGGAAAGGAGAAGGTTACCGAGGAATGATCAAGCAAATTCGGGTTTGTATTACTATAATTCAAGCTATTTATTTATTCATTAAATATTAGATTAATTTATGGATATGGTAAGTAAATTATAAGGTAAGTGTTTTTATTGAAATTGAATTGTATCTGGATTGATATGGAAAAGTGTAATTAATATTGAAATAAATGAAATTGAGAACTGAAATACCCTATTAACTAGTCGGGCTGAGTCGGATATAATTGGCATGCCATAGGACATGGAAGAGTACGGGATTTTGCCGGCTTACTGATTAGGCACTTACGTGCCGACTACTGTTACTGTTACTGTTATTGATTCGACACTTTGTGTGTCGTATACTGTTACTGTTACCGTTACAGGTTCAGCACTTTGTGTGTTGAATACTGATATTGTTACTGTTACCGATTCGACACTTTGTGTGTCGTATACTGTTACCGTTAAGGCACATTGTGCCGTACTGGAGTGTTGGGTTGGAATCCGTGTATCCGTTAAGGTCCGAGTCTGTTAATAGGGGTAAATAAGGAAAGGTTAAATTGAATAAAATGAAATGGTTGAGCCATTGAAAGAAATGCGAAAATAGAACATGAACTGAAAAATGTGATTGGAATATGAGTATGAAAATGGAAAGTATGAACCATTGGTTCAAGAAATGGATAGTAGCTTAACCTGATTGTATATTGTTTCAATTGTTGAATAGCAAAAATTGAAATTGTATGAATATATTGGGAATGACAAACTTATGTTGAATTGGTTTAGTAAAATTAAAGTTATATGATTTAATGATATGATTATTATGTTTATAATTTGAATTATGGTAATACCACTGAGTATATGTATACTCAGCGTACGGTTGCTTCCGTGCGCAGGTTGTAGAAGTCAAATACTGAACCAGCATCCGAAGCCAGACCCGACTTCAGCAAACCTTTGGTGATGTATATTTCCTTTTTATAATGTGGCATGTACGTAGGTTGTGTATAAATGTTATTATGTTTTGAATGTAAATGGTTAAAAATGTTAGTATTACAAGTTTAAGAATTATAATGAAAGAAGTATATTTATTTTAATCTAACTAATATTTTGATAAATTTAAGTTGATATTATATTGATTGAGTTTGATTAGAAGGTATTAGAATAGAAAATGAATTTATCAAATGAATTGGTTAAATTGGTTATTTATTGAAATGAATACGATTTATTTTACAGGGGGTTTTATATATTAATAAGCAGAAATGCTGCCGAAATTTATATTAAACAAAATTTATATTTGCAAATTGTCTGATATGTCCGGTAATGCCTCGTAACCCTGTTCCGGCGATGGTTCGGGGTTAGGGGTGTTACATTTATTGGTATCAGAGCTATCAGGTTTAGTCGATTCTCGGGCTAAATCGGGCTCGAAAGTGAGTCTAGAAGTACATGCCACTATTGAGTCGAAGCTGAGTCGGGTTTTGGATGCTGACATATATATTTATTTGATTTTGTTTTATAGATAAAATGTCAGACGAAAGAATGTATGATGTTGAACAGGAAATGCATACTGGAAATCGAGAAATTGAAGAAACTGAATCTGTTACACCTACTGTAAATCCGTTAAATAACCAACCTCCTAATGTAAGAAGAGAAAGAGATAACTCACAACTGTTAAGAGCTATAGCCGATGCATTGCAACATGTAGCGGAAACTGTACCTGCTACTACATCAGTACCTACGGTTAGACGGGCCCCGATTAAAGAGTTAAGAAAATATGGTGCCACGGAGTTTTCGGGACTAAGAGGTCTTGATCCGTCTATTGCTGAGAATTGGATAGAATCAACAAAAAGAGTTTGCAACAATTAGATTGCACCCCCCGAGAGAATCTGATATGTGCTGTATCATTGTTACAAGGGGAAGCATATCTCTGGTGGGAATCTGTTGTTAGACATTTACCGGATGATCAGGTAACCTGGGATTTGTTTCAAAAAGAATTTCAAAAGAAGTATATTGGGGAAATGTATATTGAAGAGAAAAAGCAAGAGTTTTTAATGTTGAAACAGGGTAATATGTCAGTATTGGATTATGATCGAGAGTTTACTAGATTGAGCAGGTATGCTTCAGAATATATTCCAACAGAGGCTGATAGTTGTAAACGGTTTTTACGGGGATTAAGAGATGAAATAAAACTACAATTAGTGTCCCAGCGAATTACTGAATTTGTTGATTTGATCGAACGGGCCAAAATGATAGAGCAAGTCTTGGGACTTGATAAAAAGTCAGAAACAGTTGGATTGACCAGGAAACGAGTAGGAGCAACTAGTTCAAATCCACTACCAAAGAGATCTAGAGATTCAGAGGTGGTTGGAGATCAAGCTTTCGATCTGATAGAGGTGACGGAAACAGAGGAAAACAGATTACTATTTCCACCGGTAGTGTAAAAGCTCCACCCCGGGAAAATGAATATCCTGAATGTAACTATTGTGGAAAAAGACATTTTGGTGAATGCTGGAAGAAAATTGGAGGATGTTTTCGTTGTGGCTCTACTGAACACTTTATTAAAGATTGTTCGAAAACTCAGAGTAGTACACCTACCACATCTCAGAGATCAGTATCGACTGCCAGAGGTAGAGGAATGTCTAGAGGAGGTTTTGTTTCGAGGAGAGGAGGAGCTAGTAGAGGCAGTGATATAGCTACACAACAGTCAGAGGCTAGAGCACCAGCCAGAGCATACGTAGTTCGGACCCGTGAAGAAGGCAATGCTCACGATGTGGTGACAGGTATATTTTTATTGTATTCTGAGCCCATTTATGCTTTAATTGACCCGGGTTCATCACATTCATATATTAATTTAAAATTAGTTGAATCGGGGAAGTTAGAATCTGAAATGTCTAGAGTTTTCATAGAGGTGTCTAGCCCTTTGGGACAAACAGTGTTAGTAGACAGAGTATGCCAGAGGTGCCCGTTAATAATACATGATAAAATGTTTCCTGTGGATTTGCTGATCATGCCTTTTGGCGATTTTGATATCATTTTGGGTATGGATTGGTTATCTGAACATGGGGTAGTTTTGGATTGCTATAAAAAGAGGTTTAGTATTCAGGCAGAAAATGGGGACAGAATTGAAGTGAATGGCATCCGTACCAGTGGTTCGACACGTATCATTTCAGCTACAAAAGCTAACAAGTTATTACAGCAGGGTTGTTCAGTGTATTTGGCATATGTTATTAATTCTGATTCAGTGGGAAGCCAATGCAGCCAGATTAGGACTGTATGCGAGTTTCCAGATGTATTTCCAGAAGAACTACCGGGTTTACCACCTGATAGAGAGGTTGAATTTGCTATTGAGGTGTATCCAGGTACAGCACCAATTTCTATACCTCCGTACCGAATGTCGCCTACTGAATTGAAAGAGTTGAAGGTGCAGTTACAGGATTATTAGATCGAGGATTTATCCGACCGAGTATTTCACCTTGGGGAGCTCCAGTATTGTTTGTTAAAAAGAAAGATGGTTCTATGCGGTTGTGCATTGATTATCGACAGTTGAACAAAGTGACGATCAAAAACCGGTATCCTTTGCCTCGTATAGACGACTTGTTTGATCAGCTTAAGGGAGCTTCAGTATTTTCTAAAATTGATTTGAGATCCGGGTATTATCAGCTGAAGGTGAAGGAAAGTGATGTGCCTAAGACTGCCTTCTGTACTCGTTATGGCCATTATGAATTTTTGGTGATGCCGTTTGGATTGACCAATGCTCCAGCTGCTTTTATGGATTTGATGAATCACATTTTCCAGCCGTATCTAGATCAGTTTGTGGTGGTTTTTATTGATGATATATTGGTATATTCAAAAACAGAGGCAGAACATGATCAGCATCTTCGAAAGGTTTTACAGATTCTGCGGGAAAAACAGTTGTATGGGAAATTAAGTAAATGTGAATTCTGGTTGTCTGAAGTGGTATTTTTAGGACATGTGGTATCTGCTGATGGGATTAGAGTTGACCCGAAGAAGATCGAAGCAATGTCAGTGGAAAGCGCCAAAGAATGTGTCTGAGGTACGTAGTTTTCTCGGTTTGGCTGGATATTATCGAAGATTTGTAAATGGATTCTCGAAAATAGCAATGCCGATGACTAAACTACTACAGAAGAATGTTCCTTTTATCTGGGATGATCAGTGCCAGAATAGTTTTGAGACTTTGAAGCAAATGTTGACAGAGGCACCGGTATTAACATTACCAGAGTCGGGAAAAGATTTTATTGTGTACAGTGATGCTTCTTTGAGTGGTTTGGGTTGTGTATTGATGCAAAATGGAAAGGTTATTGCATATGCATCTAGACAGTTGAAGCCGCATGAACGTAATTACCCGACACATGACTTGGAGCTAGCTGCAGTAATTTTGCTTTAAAGATTTGGAGACATTATCTTATGGCGAGAAATGTTACATTTACACAGATCATAAAAGTCTCAAATATCTGCTGTCACAGAAAGATTTAAATTTAAGGCAAAGACGGTGGATCGAGCTTCTAAAAGATTATGATTGTGTTATAGATTATCATCCAGGAAAAGCAAATGTGGTAGCTGATGCATTGAGCAGGAAAGCTGCGATTGAATTACGAGCAATGTTTGCTCGGCTTAGTGTTAATGATGATGGAAGCTTGTTAGCTGAGTTAAAGGTTAAGCCAATGATGTTAGAGCAGATTAAAGCAGCTCAGATGGAAGATGTCAAATTATTAAAGAAAAGAGAAATGGTTCAGAATGGTACAGTCGAAAATTTTAGTATTGATGAACATAATTGTTTGAGGTTTCAAAATCGGATTTGTGTTCCAACTACTTCTGAATTAAAGAAGATGATTCTTCAAGAAGCACACGATGGTACTTTTGCGTTGCATCCGGGTGGAACAAAAATGTATCGTAATTTAAGGGAGCACTATTGGTGGCCAGGAATGAAGAAAGATATAGTTGAATATGTCAGTAAATGTTGACTTGCCAACGAGTAAAGGCAGAACATCAGGTACCGACAGGGTTACTCCAGTCTATTAGTATTCCTGAATGGAAATGGGATAGTATTACTATGGATTTTGTTACGGGGTTGCCACTGTCAGAGAGCAAAAAGAATGCCATTTGGGTGATAGTTGATCGACTTACTAAGTCTGCTCATTTCATAGCAGTCAGGACTGATTGGTCTTTACAGAAGCTTGCTGAAGTATATATCCGAGAAATTGTGAGACTGCATGGCATTCCAGCATCTATAATTTCCGACCGAGATCCACGATTTACATCGAGATTTTGGAAGCAGTTACATGATTCTTTGGGTACTCGGCTTAATTTTAGTACTGCATTTCATCCACAAACCGACGGACAATCAGAACGGGTAATTCAAATTTTAGAAGACATGCTTCGGGCTTGCATTATTGACTTTGAATCAGGTTGGGAACGATACTTGCCATTAGCTGAATTGTGTTTCAATCTAGTAATAGTTATCAATCTAGTATTCAAATGGCTCCATATGAAGCATTATATGGTCGAAGATGTCGATCACCGGTATGTTGGACAGAGTTGAATGAGAAAAAAGATTGTTGGACCGGAATTAATTCAGGAGGAAGAAGAAGTAGTTAAAAAGATCAAAGACAGGTTGAAAGTAGCTTTTGACAGACAAAGTCTTATGCAGATCTAAAGCGACGAGATATAGAGTATTCTGTGGGTGATAAAGTGTTTTTAAAAGTATCACCTTGGAAGAAAATTTTGAGATTTGGTCGCAAGGGAAAATTAAGTCCTCGTTACATTGGGCCATATGAAGTAATTGAAAGAATCGGACCGGTTGCCTATCGATTAGCTTTACCTCCGGAATTACAGAAAATTCATGATGTTTTTCATGTTTCCATGCTACGAAGGTATCGATCGGATCCATCTCATATTATTCTACTGAAGACATTGAGATTAGACCGGATTTGTCATATGAAGAAGAACCGGTTCAAATACTAGCTCGAGAAGTGAAAGAATTAAGAAACAAACGAGTCCCTTTGGTAAAAGTATTGTGGAGAAGCCATAATGTAGAAGAAGCAACTTGGGAACCGGAAGAAAACTATGAGAACACAGTATCCTCATCTATTCTCAGGTAAATTCGAGGACGAAATTTATTAAGGGGGGAGAAAGTAACGACCCGAAATCCGTGGGCACCAGAAAAAAAAAAAATGTTATCGGGCCTCTGTCTTAGTAAATCGAGTTAGTAAATAATCATTAGGAGTAATTATGAGTCTAGTAGTGTGCTTAATTAGATTTTTATTTAGTGATTTAGCTTAATTGAGAGTAATTAGGAAAAGGATCAAATTGAATAAGGAGTAAAAGTCTAATGTAGATTAAAAGAAAATAAAAAGGACCAAAATGGCAATTATGCCATTAGCATAAGTTGAGGCGGCATAAGCTTAAAAAAAATCTGAGATTTTATGTGTTAAAATATATTATAATATTATTAAATAATTATATTAATATAATATTATATTATATATAAAGTAAATAGTAAATGAAATAATAAAAAAAAAGAAACAAAGAAGAACAGAAAGAACAGAGCATACGAAACAAGCAGGAAAGAAAGAAGAAAGAAGGAAAAAGGAAAAACTAAAGATTCAAGGTTTTAAACTTTAAAAGCTAAAAAGGAACTCGAGCATCACCCATAAAGGAAAGGAGAAGGTTACCGAGGAATGATCAAGCAAATTCGGGTTTTATTACTATAATTCAAGCTATTTATTTATTCATTAAATATTAGATTAATTTATGGATATGGTAAGTAAATTATAAGGTAAGTGTTTTTATTGAAATTGAATTGTATCTGGATTGATGGAAAAGTGTAATTAATATTGAAATAAATGAAATTGAGAACTGAAATACCCTATTACTAGTCGGGCTGAGTCGGATATAATTGGCATGCCATAGGACATGGAAGAGTACGGGATTTTGCCGGCTTACTGATTAGGCACTTACGTGCCGACTACTGTTACTGTTACTGTTACTGATTCGACACTTTGTGTGTCGTATACTGTTACTGTTACCGTTACAGGTTCAGCATTTGTGTGTTAATACTGATATTGTTACTGTTACCGATTCGACACTTTGTGTGTCGTATACTGTTACCGTTAAGGCACATTGTGCCGTACTGGAGTGTTGGGTTGGAATCCGTGTATCCGTTAAGGTCCCGAGTCTGTTAATAGGGGTAAATAAGGAAAAGGTTAAATT